>OZ010596.1:63150391-63182891 GCA_963932145.1 Acanthosepion lycidas | reverse complement strand
GTAACATATGTGAGAAAACGACATTATTTTTGCACCAACCTAATATATACTTGATATACTAACACCATAGTTCACAGATGGAATGGAATAGCTGAAAAGGACAAAGAATGAAAAACATAATACTACACAAAACTATATACATATATGTCCCATGTGTTGAATAATATATCACATATATCTACACAGCATAGAAGAGTGTAAAGAGAAACAAAAGGAAGGGTCTTATATATATATGAAGATACTCCTCTATCTGGAGAAGCCATTTTTAAAACTCCAGATTCAAATGAGATGTTTTCATCTATGTACCAGATGAGGACAGATTCCATGAATGGGGAACAGTGAGTCTTGGGTTTTCCCAAATTGAGGCTTGCAAGCTAGAGTTTCATTCTATATCTGGGGAAAATATATTCCCAAAGGGAGACAGCACCATGAACTTGCTGGAGAGGCAGATTTAGCCTCTGCTGTTACTATTCTAATTTTACTGTGACTTGGTATCATCAGATTGACTTTGTAATATTTCAAGCTAAATAAAGAAACCTTTCAGGCTAAATAAAACAACCTTTTCCTTTGGCTGCTATAAAACAAACTGAAATTGACTACTGCTTTTGTCACTGTATGGAGTGATGTCACTAAGCAGCCATTATGTGACCCACGTGACTTATCTCCACTAAAGAGAGATAAGCACTTTTCTAGCCCTAGATACTTATCTATTTTTTAAAACTGTATTTTAATTAAATTTGAGCCTGGACTCAAAAAATTATCCAGTAACTTTTTTAAAAGCGACTTCCCTCCAGTAGATGATCAAATATTTATCTTTACTATCTGTGAATTGGTATGTCTTCTTCATGAAGATTGTGGAGTGGCTCAGCTTTGTCCTCTCCAAAGTTTTCAAGTAAGAGTAGCCCTTGAAAGGGTTTGGAGCACATTCTACTTTGCTGTTTAACCCGTAGCTGGATGAAAAATGGATGAATTCAGGCCTTTTTCTCAAGAGCATTTGTGCAAAAATGAAAACAAATGACTCAGAACTTGAACATGACTTGCCAATTTCACATTTCTAATTTCAATAAATCTCAGCAAATATTGAAGCAAATTCATTGACTAATTCATGCATACAAACGTCTTTTATTACTTTCTACACACAAACCCGCACATGCATACATGGATACATATATATATATAGCTGAGAGCAAAATATAAATTCAAATAACTTATGACTTGAAGTTTCACAGAGACATTGTTTAGCTTGTCAGCATAAGATATATCTGTTAAATTCATTTATAGATATCATACTTATTATTAATCATTTATTATAAAACCATTACAGGAGAATTATTGATTTTTAATGTCACCTAAATTTTAAATTTGTTATTTACTATAATGTTATAGCATGACAAAATTTGATCTGAAATTTTTCAATTATCTATTTTATAGTTTTATCATTATAAAAAGCTGTAAATAAAAAAGAACATTGTAGTGATGTGGGGTCTGGCAGGCACAACACTTAACTCTACAGGGTCACTCATGATAATAGTATTCAATAGCAAGCTAGATAAGTATTTATCTTCCTTTTACCTAAACAATTACCCAGTACTATTTATCATGAAATGGATCAGTCCATTCATGATAGTAAGGGTGGTAACTGGCTCTTACCACAACAACAATAATCCTAGTAAATGTTTCCAGCAATCATACAGTATATCAAATATGAGATGGTATAAAAATTATCATAATATTCAATATATATATATATATATATATATATATATATATATATATATATATATATATTCCTCTTCAACCAAATTGAATTGAGCTCTCCAAGCCACTGACATATTTCAAATAGAAAAACAATAAAATTTCCCTTTCTCTCTGCTGTGCAATGATAGCCCAGGCGTAAAATCTCCAACTGTTGCTAAATTGGTTGGGTTTTGATCTTGGCTTGAAGCAAATGAATCTCTAGCCGTGCTGAAGAGGTGTGATACAGTGAAACAGTCTGTCTGTGAATGACAATATAATATACATATATATATATATATATATATATATATAGAAGAGAGAAACTGTAAACGTTTTTGGTTGTAATGTGGATTTAAAAAAAAAATATATTATGTTTTATTTTCCACAAAAACCACATTACAACCCAGAAAGTTTGCAGTTTCTCTCTTCTTTTTAATATATATATATATATATATATATATATATATGTGTGTGTGTGTGTGTGTGTGTGTGTGTGTAAAGACTTGTCAGTATCTAGTGATGTAATGAATATGCATACACCTGGGTTCCCCCTCACAGTAATATGATTGCCTTTAATGTTTTTTGATAGTTTGTTACAAGATAGGCATTTTGCTCCATTCTACCATGGCAGTTCCTCCAAATGTAAAGGACTTCTTTCTCTTATTTTTTCCTTCAAATGTACCCATAAATTTTCAATGGTGTTCAGGTTAAAACTTTGTGTAGGGTACCCCAATATCTTAATTTTGCTGTTATCTAAGTATTTTGTAACAATTCATGCCACGTGTTTCAGGTCATTGTCGTGTTGGAATATCCAGTGATGCACTGTGCACTTTGTTTTATATTATTTTTAAGAATAACCAAATACTGATCTTTATCCATGATACCCTGTATTCTCACTAGTTCTCCTGATCCAGAAGAAGAAAAACATCCCCAGAGTAGAATTGTAAGGAGGGTAGTTTTTGGTTTGAAGGCTTCATTTACTTTCCTGCATACATAACGGGAATTCATGTGACCAAATAATTTTATTTTAGTTTCATCTAATCATAAACAGATTCCAATATTTACCCCTGTGTTCTAGATGGACTTCGAGCATAAGCTAATCTGCATTTTAAGTGTTTAGCTTTAAGCAATGGGATTTTCCTTGGGCTACAACCTTGAAATCCTGGTTCATGAAAGCATCTAGTGACTGTCTTCATCATAAGATTCAACCCTGATGTCTTAACATTATTGACAATGTCCTTTGTCATAAAGTGAGGATTCTTCTTAACTGCTTTCTGCAAGTCCTTAATTTATTCTCAAGAAGATGAGTCATGTACTTCTTAATGATGCTAAAAATTGTCAATCTAGGAAGATTTAAACACTTGGAAAGTGTTGTATATCCATCACCATCTTTGTATGCATCAACTATCTTCACTCAGAACTTCTTGTCTAGTTCAGCTGTCTTCTCCATGGTTGCAGAACGAATGATACATGGCACTCAGACTTTTCTTCCATTTTAGTAAATATTTCAATATTTGTGTCCTCTTTATACTAATAAATAATGTGCCAACGCGTTACCTATGAATAAGTGCTGCCTGAAAGGTATCTTAGGTGCTATTTATCTATAAAAAAAACAAAAAACAAAAGGTTTGATTAATAGAATGGCGTCCATGTTATTTAAATATATATATATATATATATATATATGAACACAGCCATAAGAAGTAATGTTTGATTATAAATGAAAATATATTAATTGCTATGAGATATATACATAAGTACATCAATATGTTTGTAGTCTAATGATGAAAGAGTCAAGAAATTTTTATTTTTACACATAAGTGGTGAATATTAAATGCAGATATCAAGCATTATACAATGAAAAATACAGATAAAATTTCAGCTATGTGTCAGGTTGTGGACTTATTGATCTACTTAAGTTTACTGATACCTCTACCCAGGCATATAGATAACTCACCCATTTGTCAGATGCCATTGTTAGATATGACATTCTTTATGATTACACCTTGTAGTCTATTTAGCTGTATTTTTAACAGTGAAAAGTAACTGCTCCCATAATTCTAGATGTCAACAGGTGATATTTCTTGGTTGGCTAATATTTCTAAATAGCCATCTTGAGGAAATAAAGAAGGTGATTTAACTATCTTTGATTGTAACAAGTTCCCCATTCACCACCCTAAAAATGAGATGGCAACACGTGGCTGAAAGCAACAGACCATAGAGGCAGCCGCAAAAGAAAACAAAAGATATAAAGCTCAATGAATTAGATAAAAAATATATATTCATGCTCCAGTGAATTTGAAGTATCAAATTTGATACGTCCCTGGTGTGGTTTAAAGCATTTGCTTCTTGTGATAAAAACCTAGGTATGATGTGAAGGTGTTGGAAAGTATGACTAAGAAAGGTAATATTAGAATTAATAGCAAATAAATTTTAAAATAGACTATTTTCTAAACTGATTTAAGGACCAATTCAGAATGAAGTTATTTTCAGAATATATCCAAAGCCTGATGTATTATTTGTTAACTGAGTGTTGACCTGAAATTTTCTCTATATAGTCTTTTTTTTTTTATATCTCAGTAATTATTATTCACTAGTACCACTGAGTTAAGTGCATTAACAAAAAAGGATTTTTTTTAAATAGAGTGTATAATAAATGTGTTTTTAATATATACTTGAGAGATGATATGCTTATATTTATATGTTATAAATTTTGTAACAGAATTAAAAGATTGTATAGAGAATATTCTTTATATATGAGTGGAATATTTTCAGAAGTTTGTTTCTTTATATATATATATATATATATATATATATATATATATATATATATATATATATATATATATATTCTTTATATATATATATATATATTTATTAAAGACATTTTTTATGTTTAACGTTCTTTTTATAGATACAAGTATTTAAGTAAATGCTCTGTTTATAATAAACAGTATTAAATAACATTTACCGGCCTGAATGTCCGAGAAATTTTCATAGATCCATTTTGTTCAAATCTGTGTTTTATTTCTGTGGGTATAAATCTCTTTATATATATATATATATATATATATATATATATATATATATAGATATATATATATAGATATAGATATAGATATATATCTTAATTTTCAGTTCATTTATTTGTTGTCTTAATTAACTAAATTGGATATATTCTCTCTCTGCTAAAAACTGATAACCACATTGTATGTTTTTTAACATTCCACAGATATATAGTTTTGCTTTTAACTTTTCACTTTTCCTCTTAAAATTCAATCAGACAACTAAAGGGTTTATTAATAATAATATTATTATTATTTACTAAATATTGCTTACTTTTAACACAAGGAAATATAGTGAGGAGTGAACTTACTGTACCTACTTGTTTAGTTTGTTGACCATTACATCATGATGAAGTGTTCATCTTAATTTTCAGATTATATATGCTACTTGCCTGGTGCCTTGTGATGTGGTTTCTTTATTCATACTATTTATATTGTTTGGATTGTTGTCCTCAACTTTGTTGCCATATTCACAATGTCTTGAACTTTGTATGTTCCGGCCTTCTACAGGTGATTGGAATTTGAGACAGAACCCTTTATTTTGTCTATTAGAGGAATTGTTCTAGTTCCACATACCATGCCTCTTCCGGATGTCTCAGTTATAGCCCTTTAACTCAACTCTCCAAGTTTTTGTTCACCACTATAGCAGTCAGGTATTGAACTCAAAACCCTTTGGGTCAAGTCACTGAAGAAAACATCATGAAAATGGCAACAGAGATGAGGACAACATTCTAAACAATGTAAATAGTGTAAATAATTACAATACTTCATCTCAGAATTATAAGCGGTGGTTTTTGTAGTTGAATTGTTCCATAGGGTGGGTTGATTGGCACCACACCCAACCTTTGTACTCTGAGGGAGGGTTGGTTTTCTCTCAAAGTTTTCTTTTCTTTAGGTAGCCATATGTTCATATACTAACTAATTCCATCAACTGAAGTTTGAGAATCCATAGTTTTTCTTCTAGATTATTTGCCAACTAAAATTGAAAAGTTCTGTCTCCTTTTCTATGTAATCTATGGATGGGGAGAGATGAGATGGATTCATACTTTTCCCAAGTGTATTAGTGTGAAAGTGAATGCAATGAACTCAAGTGTAATTCAAACTCATCTCACCTATTTCTCAGTGTGAACCACTAACCATAACCCGCCAACATGTCTACTTCAAATATGTACACTAAATATATTCAAGCTTTCTACTTACAGAATTGCTGACAGTGTCAGTTTATGTAAAATGTAACCTGACTTTCACCATACAGGATTACAGAGGGTCAGATTCGTATTTTATCTGCCATGTTCCTTCAGGACGTGAGCGATCACGGCTCTCTACAATTTCCTATCATTTTTATCCCTTAGCAATGTTTGTCTTTTTTTTAACTATTCCTTCCAACCCCTGTTCTGCCATCCATTTACACAAGCTTGTTAGTTATATAACTCAGTGTTTTCCTCTGTCCCTTTTGCTATTGTGTGTGTCAAATTCTCTAAGCTCTTTTTCCTCATTATTTATTCCAGAAGCTCCTCTGTCTCTATTATTATTTCTAAATATAATTGTCAACATCTCTGTTGCCTCAAATCATTTGTAAGAAATTGTTGAACATTCCCTCCTTTGAAGTCAAATTCTGTAGATATTTTAAACATAATCAAGTATTCTATATACAATATTAAAAAGATCAGACCACATATATTCCAGTTTTCTACCTCGAGATTTAGATGCAAGGTCAGGTTACACATATAATTTAAATATTTTTTAAGCTACACGAACTGGACAGGGGTCAGGGTTCATACAGAAATAAATTAGCTACAATGATGATGGATACTGTATAGTTTTACTTCTGATTATTTCATGCACACAGTACACTAATCTTTCTATGAATAATTCAAAAGCATGTTTTATTTTAATTTTACTTCCTATTGATATTTATAAAATGTTTGCAACACCTTCCAACTTATCCATGTTTATAATGGTTATGTAATAGGGTTAATGTTGAGTTGTTAATGTATTAGTAGTTTTTTTTTTTTTAAGCATTACGCCCCGAGCAAGGCATGAAGCCACTAGGATGCAGGGGGTTGCAGAAGATTTGGAGCAAGAGCAGATAGGAGTGATAGAAGGAAGGAGGAGGAGGAGAGGGATAGTGGATAGATCAATGCAACTGGAGATGTCGATTGACATTACATTTGAATAGTTGGAGATTATAGCTCTCAGGGAAACAGTAATAGGGAAGGGTGTTTCACAGGCGAGAGGTGTGAGGTACGAAGCTATTAGAGTAGAAGAAACGGCTACATTTAAAGTTTCTACAGTGTAGGGGTGAGAGCGGGATGCCAGCCTCGTAGGGTGCTTGAATTCATGGAGTCTGGGAACCAGTGAAAGCAGCTCATCTGAGCAATTACCATGAAAGTATTTGTAGAAAAGACAGAGAGAGGCGACGGCACATCTGTGAGAGAGTGACTGTAGACGAGATGCCAGATCAGGGCCAATTATATTACATATCCGTCTCTGGATCTTGTCAAGAACTCCGAGGTAAACAGAAGGTGCCCCAGATTCCTTTTCTCTCTTTTTTTAAACTGAAAATGAAATAAATAAAATGTACGACAATAAGAAAGGGGTTGAAATTAATGACAATAATGTCTATTTTCTTTTCATGATCTTATTTACAAAATTGGTTTTGTGTAGTAAATGTTTTCTGGTTATTGTCACTTTTTGTTTTTTTTAAGTTTGGGCTTACTTATTTATAATCATTACAAAAATTTTGTGGTTAAAGGGAAGCTTTTGAAACTATCAACTCTGGATTTTCATGGAACAAAGAAGATACCATCTTGTCCAGTCTGTGTTGTTCTTTTTACTACTGCTACTCTTGCTTGTGATGGAGAGGTTGTTTTTATAATAATGAAATTTCAGATCTTTACTTCTCGATTGATGAAATATCATCATCATCATGAACTATAACAGTTACCTTACTTTTACTATAAATGTTATTTTTGTAGGTACACATTGTCAAAAACAAAGAAAAGAGTACTGAACTGTTACACAATATTTTTTCTTCTGTATGGCAGTGAATGCTAGATGAGTTCCTCAAAGATGAAGAGACTTGAAGCAACAGAAATGTGATTCTACAGAAATATTTTGAGGATACCATGGGCTGAACACATGAACAGCAACAAGGTTTTGGAGGGAATGGAAACGAAAAGGAAACTTATACTTAACATCAGGAAGAGGCAGAGGAAATTTCTGGGGCATGTAAGGAGGGCTTGGAGAATCTGATACTTACAGGACAGATTGAGGGAAAGAAGGACAAAGGAAAGCAGTGTGTAACATACATGATCAGCTCAAACAAATGGATGGTAGAATGGGGTTTGTGAGAAATAACAAAAAGACAAAAATTATTAATAGATACAATGAACAGGTATATGTGGAGGGCCATGATCACCTGCATTCTGAAGGGACACAGCACAGAAACAGAATTAGACACCCCCACTAGCCTTGAACATCAAAAGTCTTATTAAAGAAAATGCATGTCATTAAATTGTCCAGCATTCACTGCCATATAGGAGTTCTCATTTCTTTTTGTAATTAAATTTTCTTGTATCTTAATACTTTGCTTACCTTTTGGAAGACATTTACTATTCTAGTGCACCTTCAGATTTCTGTGTCACATTTTTCATCCTATTTTAAAACACATCCCAAATATTTAACTTTTCATACTTGCTCAATTTTGACATCTCTCCAGTTTGTAGCTTACATCCTGAGCTATTTGTCTTGTTGTCAAACATACATTCTGTCACCTTACAATTTATGGTTAGTCCTATACAGCAGCATTAATATTATATAACAGGAGTCAGAAACCTATGGCATGCATGCCACATGTGGCATGCCAAGCAATTTCCAATGGCACGCAGAAGCAAATGACATCATGAAATCCAAACCAATAACTACTACAATGCAAAGAAGATATTTAGCAGTTTCAATTTTAATATATACTTAAGTATATATACTATATGTTACTATATAAAATATATTGTAGAACAGGTTTATTGACCTTGACGTATAAAAATATGTATGCTGTTGATACACTGAATGATTTTAAAACCCTAAATTGTCATATAGTTAGCAAAAGGTTGCTGATTCTTGTTATATAGCATTTGATTGCTCTTTTCATTGTTTCTAATGAAATTTTCCTGTTTCTTAAATATTAAATTCACAGTTCACATTTGCACAATGGATTAATTCAAAATCTCCAAATCAAATTTTTGAACTGATTCAATCTTTCTTATTTAATTGGAAAATAGAAGTTATCCTGAATAGCCGCTCTTCTAGATCTTTTTGTACTAATGCAAATGCCCACCAGGGCCGCCATTCTTGGACTTAATTCGTTCCTAATTTTCATCAATGACCTTCCTGATGACATAAGTTCTCAACTTGGTATCTATGCTTATGATTTACACATTTACTCCTGTCTTGATAATAAGTCTTATCAAGGTGATCTAAAAAAAATGACCTACAGTCTATTATTAACTCGAACAAGGGATAGCTTGTTAATTTTGATTCCTAAAAACAAAACTTCTCTATATTAATCACCTGAAAGACCCCTTCCTACTTCCAATCAGTATAGCTGATGTTAACCTCCACAAAAGTGTCTCATTGTGCCTTTTCAGTCTAACATTCAAGGCTGATATGAAGTGGAAAAACTATATTGAATTCATTCCTACTTCCAATCAGAATAGCTGATGCTAACCGCCACAAAAGTGTCTCATTGTACCTTCTCAGTCTATCATTCTTGGCTGATATGAATTAGAAAAACTATATTGAATTCATTGCTAGATCTGCTGCAAAGAAAGTCTGTTCAATGTGTCATGCAAGACAATTTTTCTCTCCAGTATCTATCTTTCATATTTATAAGTCTACCATTTGGTCATGCTTTGAATATTGCTGCCACATCTGGTCTGGTATTCCTGCTCTATGTTTAGAGATTCTTAATAAAATCCAAAGAAGAATTAGCAATATTATTGGTGCTGACCTTGCATCTCATTTTCAGTAACTTTCCCACTGCTGTAATATATCTTTCTTGTGCTTTTTCTATAAATACTTTTATGATAATTGTTCAGATGACCTCTTTGCCATGGTACCTAAACTTTATGAATTTAAGCACAGTCCTAGATCGGCAATAAAGTCTCATTATTTTACAGTTGAATTGACAAGATGTAACTGTAAATTCTATGCTAACAGTTTATTTTCTCACACTTCTCTTTTGTGGAACTCTCTTACAGCTTCATGCTTTCCAGTCAACATTGATCTTCAAAAATTTAAATGTAATGTCAATCATTATGTACTTACTTGATTTCTATTCTTATCACTCCCTAGTGTTTCTCTTTCTTCTTGTTCTTCCACACTCAGTAACCCCTTGTGACTTAGTGGCTTTACTGCTTTTTATAGGATGATATTTTTTTTTTAAATGCTTTTATAATAGTCTGAACCTTAGGGTTTTGAGTTAAACATATTTTTCTTATACTAATATTCACTGAGTCACTCAAGATAGATGTTTGATCTGTTCAAATGATTATGATGAATTAGGCGTGATGTGAATGAAAGAGGAAACAGCAGGAAGTGAAGATCATGAAAATTTGAGGAAGAGATAATTGACCTTAGAAGATGTTAACATTGTAGCATTCAGGGAGGCATTCTTGCTGGCATTTGTTCCTGGGAAAATTTCTTTTTGCATTTGGAATATGGAGGAATTGAAGGGAATTTGACTTCTGCAAGTAACATGGTGTGTCCAAGTAGTAAGTTAATGATCTTTGTCCTCAGTTCTGGGTGAGGTAAGTATAAGATCAAAATGGCTTTAGCCCTTTCAAGGTGATTTGATTTAATGGAAGTAACCTGGTGTCTCCTAGCAGTAAAATTCTGAAGTTATTGAATTAAAGAATAGAGCTCATCTGAACATTTGCCACAGAAATAACAATAGGTTCTACAGTTTTATTGCTCCACCCTTGTACAAGACAAACCCACAGGTGTGTGGTAACAAATTAGGACCTTACTCAGATCAGTAGTAAAGAGTGACAAAACTCTTCTGCTAATCATTACTTCATGGTCACATTTTTTACTGAATGTCACACAAAACTTGGCTCAAGAGCCACACAAAAGGATTACAGTTGGAATGGTAATGATGGATGAAGCATGACATAGAAGTGAAAGAAAAAGTGGTCGAAAGTGGAGATTAAGAGACTAAAGAGTATCGACAATTATTAACTTGAGGAGGTTAAGTGTGTAGCGTTCAGAAAAGCATCCGCTTCGGTGTTTATTCCACAAAGTAACAGTTCTTGGGAAAAAGCTGTCCAGGTAGAATTTTTTCTTTACATTTGGAAACCGAGAAAATCAGGGTGATTTGACTCTATGGAAGTTACATGGTATGTCCTAACATTAAAAATTTCAACAGATGCACATCTGATATAGTTTGAACCATAGACTTTGTTTTCAGTACACTAGCCATTGTGCTATCTTTATGAGAACAAATGATCATTGCTGTCAGTATTGGGTGAGTCAAGTGCAAGTTCAAATATGGCATTAACCCTTTCAAGTTCTGTCCGTGGCCTCGTTATTTACTACGTTTATCAACAGTAAGAGCAAATGGATATGACCATGATTTGCCTCAGTAGAAGAAAAAAGATTAAATCGTTATATAGGAGGGGGTACAGAATAAAATAAATAGGACAAAATAGGAAAAGGGGGGATAGCTAAAAAGGATTGGAATAAGGGCTATAAAGCAGACTGTAATAGAAAATAAATAGAGGTTATATGATTGATTGCAGGCAAGACTCCTAGAGAAATGTCAGTAGTTTGAAAACAGGGTCACTTATGTAATGTTAGAACATTACAATAAGACAGAATAAAAAAAAAAAGGAATATTTAAAAATAAATACACACTTCACAGCTGGTAGCTTTTTATGATCTATGCAAAAAATGTTTGACAAGGGAAAAGAAAATGCTGAAGTTACTTCTACTACTAACAATTATAAGAAGCTGACAGCAATGTAATATTAATCTTTCTATACATAGGTTTACAGCCACATCATGTTGAAAAACTGATTCCTGTAAAAATCCCTGAAGTTAAGCAACATTGACCCTGGTCAGTAGCTAGATGGGTGACTGCTTGGGAATATCAGATGCTGCAAACCTGGATGTGCAGCTGGTATAATGGATAGAGCCAAGTTCCAATTCAATTTGAGTTTGTTATATTCACTTATGCACAAATACCTTTGGGTAAGGTATGAATCCGACAATTCTCCTCAACTATGGATTAAATAGTAAAACACGTATCACTAAAACCTTATTATCTCAATAAAATAAAATGGCATCAAAATATTTAGATTTCGGAATTAAATATATGTTGATATGCTACTAAACAAAAATAACCAACCATCTTACTATGCATGGATACAGTGTTATATGGGTGAGCATAGCTCTCCACAACTTCCTATACTTTGTCACACTAAGCAATGTTTGTCCTCTTATTATTCTTCACAAGCACTGGTCTGTCATCCATTTGCATGTGCTTATTAAGTAGTGTTATGATATTCCAAATAGGGATTGTAGTTAGCTATGATATTTCTAGTAGGGATTGCAGTAAGTATTAGTTCTACAGTCACCATTATAATTAGATGTACATCCACGATGCAACAAAATGGGGCACAAAATTTGTGCTTAATATAGGTTTATCGGCAACATCATGGAAAAATTCTCAAGTCCTCTTAGCACTTCTCCATTTGGAGGATGTGTCAGGAACCAGGCAAGAAACCCAGCTCACTACCTGTAGGAATGAGCCCTTCATGCTTGAGTTAATACTACTGGCAGAGGAGTGACTCCTCTACCAGTCAATCACATGAGACATAGCCTTTACCACTGGCAACAGTACAAGTACCATTACAGTCCAAGTATTATTGCCCCTACTTTAAGCAGTGAAACTATACATAGCGTCTACTCATATATGTATGCTAACTTGTGGTAGCACTAACCAACAACTACTACAAATAGATTACTCAGTGTTTCCAATTAACCCTCTTCAATATACCCTGTATATCTCAAATTCTTCAAACACTCTTATTGTGTCCAAGAAACTATTTTTGATTCTAAGTTTCCTAATTTTTCTCATTTTCCTTAAAACTTCCATGTTGCTCATAAGTTCCATTCATAGTATTATCAGTATCCTTCTGTAGAACCACATCTCAGTTGCCTTAAATTTCCTCTTCATCTGTAAGGAAATTGTTCAGCATTCCCTGTCATAAAGGAGGATTGATTTTTCATAACAGTTCAGCATTCTTCTTTTTCTTTGTGTCTAACAAAATTTCTCTTTTTCTTAGTACTTTGCTTAGTTTTTGGAAGACATCTTTTGCTCTATCAATGTTCCTTTGGATTTTGGTGTCCCATTTTCTATCTTCTGCTCAAACACTACCCATATATTTAAATTTCAGAGATTAAGAAGATAATGATTAGCATTGCATTTACATTTTTGAAGATCAAAGTTGACTTGAAAGCAAGAAGCTGGTAGAGAATTCTAGAAGCAAGTAGTGAGAGAGAAGAAAGTGTAAGCATACAATGTCTACAGTATTCTCAGCATCATTTTGTAGAACCATATTTCTATTGCCTCAAGTAATCTTTTCATCTGAGAGGAAATTGTCCAGCATTTGCTGCCTTCTAGGAGGATTGATATTGTATAGCAGTTCAGCACTTTTTTCTTTGTTTCTAATGACATTTTCCTGTCTCTCAACACTTTACTTAGTTTACGAAAGGCATGATAAGATTGTTCAGAATTCCCTGCCATATAGGAGATTAGATATTACATAGTAGTTCAGCACTCTTTCCTTTGTTTCTAAGGACATTTTCTTATCTCTTAATACTTTGCTTAGTTTATGAAAAGCATGAAGATATTGTCCAGTATTCACTGCAATATAGGAGATTAAATATTATATAGCAGTTCAGCATACTTTTCTTTCTTTCTAACAAAATTGTTCAGCATTCCCTGTCATAAAGGAGGATTGATTTTTCATAAGAGTTCAGCATTCCTCTTTTTCTTTGGTTCTAACAAAATTTTCCTTTTTCTCAGTACTTTGCTTAGTTTTTGGAAGACAGCTTTTATTAATCCAATGTGTGCTTGGATTTTGATGTCACATGTTTTATGTCTTAATAAAAAAATTTCCCGGATATTTAAGTTATTGTACTTGAGAGGGCCAGGAGGGACAGAGGAAAACAATGCATAACATACTTAATGAATTTGAATAAAGGGATGGTGGAACAGGTCTAACGAGAAATATCAGAAAGACAGATTTTATTAAGAGCTACAAGGAACAGGAATTCGTGAAAAGTCATGGTTGCCTACACTCTGAGGGGACACAACAGATAAAGGAGAAGAAGAAATTTGTAATTTGCATGGTGGGCTGTTCATTTTACAGGTGACTACATATTTTCATCTTCCTGCAGTTAATGTTTATTCCTTTCTCCTTGTTTTTTTTTTACTACCTTCTGTAGGAATTCTTGTCATTTCCTAAACTTCCATATTTGCTTTATTTCCTTCATTCTTCGTGCTCTCGTTTTTATGATTTTGATTTTTCTTACATTTGATATACGCAGAACAGTTTGAAAGCAAAAGGGACAGAGGAAAACAATGCATAACTTAACTGATGAGCTTGAGCATATAGATGGACAATCAGAGTTTAGGCGAGATAACTAAAAGACAAAATTTATTAAGAGTTATTTGTGGAGAGCCATGATCATCAACATCCTGAAAGGACATGAAACATGGAAGAAGAAGACTTGTTTAATTAAATCTAGGAACTGTGATCTTCCTTATTATGTCTTAATTTTTCTCATATGTCTTTTTGTAACATTATTTAAGTCATTGTTTTATTTTTCTTCTGATCTTGCTAATGTTTTTATTTCATTTTCCTTCTAATTTTTCTCTTCAACTTTTTTGCAATTTTGTTTACACCCAATAACTCTATTTCTCTTGACCCATGACAATTTTTAGATTTCTGCAATTTCATTTCCCTTTTCAGGTGATATCATTCTTATGACCCATGGAAATCTTTATATTTTTCAGATTAATAAATAAATGAATATCCATAATGATACTATTATATCTATTTATTTACAACATGATTATCAACCTGTATGTTTCCTTACAAACATTTGGCACCTCAAATAAGTTATTATAAACAGTTCTAATATAAACAGATATTATAAGCAGACATTTTTTTTTTAAATTCTTGTTTCTTAATACTTTGTTTAGCTTTTGGAAGGCATCTTTCACTATTCCTTTCTGTCTTCAGATTTCAGTGTCACATTTTCCATCTCTAGTTAAAATATTTCCCAGATAGATAAATTTCTGTTGTTGCTTGATTTTGACATTTTCAATTCATAGCTTATATCTTAGGCTGTTCCTTTTTTAGGTATAATGAAAATGGAATAATGGAATCATTGAATAATGGATCCTTGAATAATAGAATCATTGAATATTGGAATCATTGAATAATGGAATCATTGAATAATATAATCATTGAATAACAGAATTATTGAATAATGGGATCAATGAATTATAGAACTATTGAATAATAGAATCATTGAATAACAATCATTCAATAATGAAATCATTGAATAATAGAATCAATGAGTTATAGAATCATTGAATAATAGAATCATTGAATAATAGAATCAGTGAAACAAGTTTCAAATTCTAGCTGGGACTGTTTGCTTTAGGAAAGGCAGGATTCCATAAATTCATAGATTCTGTTCCAGTGCCAGACATCATGATAGAAATTCTCATGACTGATATGCCTCAATAGTTGAGAGACAATAATGGGTACCCAAATACTCTCTGTACCTTACTTTCTGAGCAAATTGTTGTTTCACATTTTGTCATCCTTAACAGAGACCAACTCTTCTGATATTATCATCATTATTTTCAAAAGCTATCAATGGTAAGGGTAAATTAACCGTTTCCTAATAAGAAAACATGTACCATTCATTGGCTGAACAGCCAGTGCTACTTTCAGTTGGACTTTATAAAATCTTAAAACAATTTTTCAGTAAAATTGTTTTCTCAAATCCAGTAACTGTTATTGCTCTTTCCAGTACTGATTGAGGTTTCCTTCCTAACCTTTTATTTGAAGTAGTGTGGAATGTCAACATCTTGATTATGTCATTATTTTCACTTCAAGTTATATGCTGCAGTCCATTTCATTTGGTGCTGATACTTAAAGCCTTTAAGTGATGTAGTTTCTGTTACCAGGGTTTTATGATTATGTAGTGACTGACTGAATATGATGTTCAAAAAAGGATTATTCTTGCTAAGACTTACAAGCCATTTTTAATAATTGATCTAAGAGAAAAGTTCATATACAGCTTACAGTTTACTTATTTTTGAATGAGTTTGGTGCCATGCATGACATCCATTTTTTTTTCAATCAATCCACCCCAAGCATAGCGATACTGCCATTAAGATACAAGGGGTTACTTGGAGTGAAAGAGAACGATAAGAATTTAGAAGGAACCAGAAACTCAATCCTAAACTAAAAACAAGTGATAAACCCCTCCTCCTGTTCAAAAGACTGGAGAGGATTGTGACCAGATGGTACGCAAACCTATCTACTCTTATTTGATATTATAAAAAAGTCTTGGTCTTATGAGGCTATTTAAGAACATGATTTCAGTTATTAGGTTAATGGTTTGTTTTTTTTAGCAACTTATAGTATTGCATGAAACTATCCCTAGCACAGCCTATCCAATGTACCCTATCAATTTTTCTCAGATTTTGAGAACATTCTTCAGTTATTATATAAGTGAATAATGCCTGACTAACACAATTCATGCAGGAAGTCTGCTAGCTACAAGCATGTATTCAATAGTTGCAAATATTCTCTAAAATGTTATATGTGGAAATATAGTCAAATGATGGAGTTCCTTGCTTTTTTTAGAAAGATATTGCAAAGCTGCCAATAAAATTTTAACTGCTAAATAAAATACGTTTTATGCAAGAGACATTTTAGAAGAATGAATGTAAAATAGGAAAATATGAAGATTTCTGAGAAGGAATGCATTAGACATGACTGGATAGCAAATATATTTCCCACTGAAATAGGATGTTACAGTTTTATAGCCAAATTGATTTCACCACACCTGGATGACCTTTCACATCAGAAAGATTTAAATATAAAGAGACTCTGATATTAAACAATGTTGTATCTCTATGGATCTAGCTATACTTCCAATGGATAACTAACAAAACTCAAGATATGCGAGCAGTTTTAATTCTAAATCCATACTAGACCACCTGGTTAACATCTGATTAGGTTGTGTTAGAATTACTGTTTGGTCTTTTTAAATGAAATTGTTATTTTTTTGTATACTAAAATTCATCTAACACAAGGTTCAAGAGCCTCTAAAGGTCGAAAGTTGTTGAAATGGTAAATGACAAATGACGTGATAGCGAATGAATTATGAGTATAATGACAAATGATAACAATTGACCCATTGCATGAAAAGATCAAGATTGTGCTGTTCAAAGAAGTGTCGATGTGGGAGGCTTTTCCACAAAGTAGCACATCTTGGAGAAGAGCTGTCTGATAGAAATATCTCCTTAGATTTGGAATATGAAAGAAATGAAGGGGATTTGGCATAAAGATGGAGCAGATCCAAACATTTGCCATGTAAATAGAAAAATAGTAGTGATAGACTTGCTGTATTGTGTCTGTGGAAAGGAGGCTTTAGTGTGGAGAATAAGTCTTTCGCCACAAGTCCATGTAATCAGTTTTAAACTCCGTCACAGCCGGAAAGTGAGGATATATTAGGTTGGTGCAAAAATAATGTCGTTTTATCACATAGTAACATATGTGAGAAAACGACATTATTTTTGCACCAACCTAATAGCACCTCCAGCCCAGATATGTTTGCAATATTCCATTTTTGATCTGATTTGAATTCTTGTAAAGATACAGCAAGGTAGAAGGAGTCAGGTACTTCCTGCAGTGATAGAATGAGCCGAACATTTTCCTAGTATATTTAGGAATGGATTAGCATATTTGAGTTTCACTTGAATTTTGGCATCAACTTGAGACCCAATTAAGGTTGCCAGGTTAGAAAATTAGAAATAAAGGACACTATTAAAATCACTCTCTCTCTCTCTCTCTCTCTCTCTATATATATATATATATATATATATATATATATATATATATATATTAAAGGTAACAAATCCATTGGTATATAATCCAAGTGGATCTTAGTAATATAAAATATTAAAAATAAATTATTAGTTCAAAATAAGGAGCCCAATGTATTTATTATTGCAGAACAAATAATTAATAAACAATAAACATCCCAAATCACCTTATATCAGGAATAGCATATTTCAGCAAACAAAAATACCGGTCATCTATCTTATCAACTATGGTGTGGACTGAGTTTGTGTCAGAAAAAGAAATTAGGCTGTAAAAGCTAAAAATAAAAGAAAATTAAAAAAAAAAAAACACCAGTCAAAAAAGTATTACATAATACAAATGGATAAATTCTGTATTAGTTTTTAACATTTTTTTTTTAACTTTCACAGTTAAATTTCTATAATAATTATAATTTGATGAGACAGATGACCAATATCTTTGTCTGACAAAATATGCAATTCACCATATCAGGTGATTCACGATTTTATTGTTTATTAATTATTTTTCTCAATCGATCATACCTGCTCACAAAATATATTCTGACGTAAACAATGACAATATATAATGAAATGGATTAAGTCTGACAATTATTTTAAATATATTTTCTTTTTATACATTATTTTTATTTTGAAGGTGCATGTTTATAAACAGTAATTCAGATTTTGCTTACCAGATGCTTCTTTGTGGCTGAACGGTTAACAGCACATCAGATCAAATGATGATTCCCATTAAAAGTTACAGTTTGATGCCTGTTAGACAAGCACATATTTTATACAAAATTCTTCAAATATTCAGGCCCATAAATGTCATTAATACTGTTTAATTAAAAACAGAGCATTTACTTAAATAAATTATATCTATAAAAATAATATGTGTGTCACTATTTGGAAATGGTGCCACACATTGTGACTAAAAAATCTCAGAGTTTAATTGGTGATGATGAAACGATACTAGCTTATGACTGTTATGAAACTTCTAGATGTTAATGAAAGTCAGTCTAACACAAAGCCACAACCATCCGACATCTTATGAGAATTGAACATGGTACAATTAGCTTAATAATCAATGCTCTACAGCAAGTGTCCAAAATAAATAAAGTTGTAATTTGTTTCTTAAAGATGTTTTTTATGTTAGGGAGGTACAGAATCATAAAAAAAATAATTCAACTTAGCTTAAAAAATAAAGTCCAAACATAAAAAAAATAAAAAACATGGTTTTGTAGATTCCATTTTCTTGTGGCATAAACATTATTAATAACCAATTAGTTGGGATATAAATTTTACGCTACATTTTTTTATAATTATATATGAGGAAAGAAATTGTCTTTAGGGATTTTTGAATGAGGATTCAGATTTTAAAAAATAATAGAATTTACAAAACCAGCTGAAGGGTTTGTATAAAATAGAAGCATTTTTATAAGATGCTTAAGTTATGGTCATTTATAAAACAAGTGCAAAAAATAGTTGATAAGCTACTTAGAACTCCATATAATTCTGCTATTGATGCATAGGAAGAAACATGATAACACCCTGAAGACACTCTTCAACATGGCTTCATTTATGTTAAGTCATGTTTCTTGTATAAGCTTTTGGATCTAAAAGCAAAAACTTGCAAAATTTGAATCAATGGGTAAGTATATCTTATAGTTTATTACCAAATTGTTAGTCAGAAAAAACAAGAAAGGATTTTCCTTTTCAAAGAAACAGTCCCAGCAAAAGAAAAGATAGAAGACTGATAACTGAGATTTTCAAGAATTAAAAATATTATCCTTATCTTTGTTGTTATAATTTTTTTAAAAAATGAACAAAGACAAGTCATTGTCAAGTGATAAATAAAAAAGCTATTTTTTTTTTCTTTTTTCAACTGACACTAAATTTCTACACTTTGTTCACTGATAGGATTTTTGATTATGCCATATAAATCAAGTTCCTTCAGAACGTAGTCAATCATGGCCCTCCACATCTTCCTGTTCTTTTTAGCTCTTAATGTTTTGTCTTTTTTTTATTTCATTTACTCAAGTATGTTATGTGCTGCTTTCCTCTGTCCTTCAACTGTCCTGTGAGTATCAAATTTTCCAAGCCCTCCCTCCTCATTATGTGCTCCAGAAATTTCCTCTGCCTCTTTCTGATGTTAAGTATAACTTTCCTTTTTGTTTCCATTTTCTCTAAAATCGTGTTGTTGCTCACATGTTCAGCCCATAGTATCCTCAGCATCTTTCTGTAGAACCACATTTCTTTTGCTTCAAGTCTCTTCTTCATCTTTGAGGAGATCATTCAGCATTTTCTATCATATAGGAGGAGAGATATCACGTACGATTTTCTGTCTCTTGATACTCTGCTTAGCTTCTGGAATTCATCTTTGGCCATCCCAATATAACTTTGGATCTCAGTGTCGCACTTTCCGTCCTCTGTTAGAACACTTTCCAGATATTGTTAGCTTAGCATATTACAACACCTAGTGAGAATCAAACTTACTCTACTTGTAATGGTCACTGGATCTAGTTTGTGGATTATTACTCTATTATAAAATACAATAGCGTTCTTAGTTAATTATAATGATTTAATTCATTATGTGATCTGCTCTGTCTGGTTTAAGGCACTTTGATTTTAATAAAATTGATGCTTAAAAAAAACAAAGCCTTAACTACAATGTTTGATCAAAAATTATGTTAGATTGATAAAGAAGGAATAAAAACCAATTCAATCACAGCAAAAGATAATTTGTCACAAGCATAATTATCATTACTAAAATAAGCATCTAGCATTCTCATCAAATTATGGCATCTATTAGAGTGATTAGATAATCCCTGTTGCAGACACATGCTTAGGCAGATTTGTTTTTCTTCAATACCCACAGAGCAACCCGATGAAGTATATTGATCAGGGATTAGTTAGAGTTGGGAGAGAGGGCTTGTCATGATCAACAGTTTGAACAATGCCATTATGCTCAGAATCTGTCATGGTGACATATGACACCATGCTGGCACAAACATTTGCCTCTGAACAGATTTCATCTCCCCATCTTCCTTCATAAGCCTTGGGTCAACTCATGGAAGGGTTTTCAGGTGTTTCCAAATAGTGTCACACACTGAAATCATTTCACCAGACCGGTATTAACAAGAAGTCACTTCCTTGACAAATCAAATATTGTAGAATTCAAACACATGCTTCATAGTCAGAATGCTTATGTTCTAACTTTTAAGCCATGAATCTTCTTGTTAAGATCTTGCAATAAAATTCTTATGGAAAAATCGGATAATCCGAATAAATAGAATTCTGATCTTTTCCCTACTTAAAAAAGAATTTTGTCAAACGTTCAAGAGTTCTCTCATTGAATGAACTTGCCATATTATCCGTATGGAACAGCGTCACATTCCCAGATACCTGTTGCAAGGAGAGCTGCCATCTGACAGAAGATATCAAGATTAACAGAAGAAACAGTACAAAGATGCAATGAAAACTAACATCGACTGGTTCAAGATCAAACCAAAAGAGCCAGAGCAGTGTATTTCTGAATGATTGCATTGATGTTCCCTTCTTCACCATGCCTCTGCAAACTTTGAAGAAACGTGACATCAGAAACTTGCTGCGCAAAGAGGATAGCGTCACTATACAACTTTGAGAGCGATCATAACCAGCAAGTTCCACAATCTACAGAACCATCTTCAAAACCAATGATGAATTACAAAATAATGTATTCTTTGGACCTGAAGGACAACTATGATCAGGTTAAATGGAAATTTTAAGGTGCTAATTTGAGTGGAGCCATGGTTAGCTGCTCAGATTGAGGAATTCGAGAGCTGAGTTCAAATTCCAGTGGAGTTCATTACACTCACTTACTCGTTAATACCTTAGGGAAAGGTATGAATGCATCTCTTCTCCCCCAGCTATGGGTAAAATAGTAAGATAGACTAGGTCCTAAGCCTTGGATGGCAACCAATCTAGGTGAAGGAAACTCTGGATTCAAACCACCTGCTGCCTTGTAGGTCCTGTCTCTTCAGCATTGCTAAAGGAACCAGCAAACCATTGCATTATTCTGCTTTGAATGTCACCAGGAACCCCAATTGTGAAATGGAGAGGAATGGTGGCCACAACACCACAAAAAGCACTAACTGAATAAAATGAATGAATAAAGTTTAGTTAAATAAAATATTCCAGTCAAATAATTTTCTCTTGAATTTATTTTACTGAGTGTGAACATTATTATTCAGAAGAATGGCATATTTTCAGATGACCAAAGTTAGAGATTTGCTCTATAGATATCTTTCTTAAACTAGTTATTAACAATAAAATCTATGATTGTACTATTATTGAAACTTGCTTTTTCCACAAATTGTTTTGGAAATTTTGCTTAGCAGTTGCCATAGCATTTTTTCCCCAATATTCTAGATTCTTTCAATAAGAAATGCAAAAATTAGTTTTATGGTGGGCATTTGTCATTGCAGAGAATATGTTCTTGGCAATAAAATTCATGTTTGTTACATTTAAATAGTTTTTTATTCCTTTGCTAAAAATACAACATTACTTTCAAAACAATCTTGTACATTAAGCACAAAAGATTTTAAAAAAGGAAAATGTTGAAAGATGAAATAAAGAAACTGAATAGCACTTACCTGAAGCTCAAATTATGCCATTTTTATGACAGGTACTAATGTTTTTGAGAAAGAAATTAGACTCTATGGAAATACTTCGCATCTGTACAGAGAAGCATTTGAAACATGTGAGAAATTATTTGCCAATTTCATAACAACTGAAGCTAACTGATGTTTAAAATTGTTTAACAATAACAACAATAACAAATTGATTTCAAATTTAAAAAAAAAATAAATACTAAAAAGCCTCCTTTAATATTTGATTTAAATTGAAACAATCTATTTCTATTTGCAATTTTTCAGCCAAAATTTTCTTCCAGCAAAAACTGACCTTTTGCAAAAAAGGTGATAAACTAATGAGTCAAACATGGAAATTAGACCTGAAGTAGGACAGGAAATGTCAAAGAGTAAATTAAGTCAAGAGACAAAGGTGAAAGAATACACACTTTCATTTAATTGGATGGATGAGGTGTGTATAAGCAGGTGCAATATCAAATCAAAAGAAAATGCTAGTAAGATTGTGATTTGGTCATGATTCATAATTTTATGGCAATTACCACCTCCCCCGATATATATATATATATATATATATATATATATATATATATATATATATATATATATATATATATATATATTTACAGTGTGTCCCAAAATAATGTATACACTCTTTGAATCATTATAACTTATTCAGTTTATGTATTTTGACTTGTAAATAAGATTAATACAAGAGAAAGAATACACATTTAAAGAATTTGAGAGCAAAACATACAAAAAACATAGAAAATTAACTTTAATAAGATCAAAGCTACTTGTGTCAATGACAGAATGTTCATATAATGATGAGTTCATATGAAGTGCTCAGACTGGTTGCCGTTCTGTTCAAAATATTTTCATATCTTGAAGAAATAGATCTACAAACGTCCAGTATCATTTCCTCTGATATTTGAGCACATTCTTCTTCAATTGCTACTCTCATTTCAGCAATTGTTTCAGGTTTCCTGCTGTAAACTTTGTCTTTTAGAAACCCCCACAAAAAGAAATCCAAGGGTGTCAAATCCGGTGATTTAGGTTGGTATTCAACTGTCCCTCTTCTCCCAATCCATCTGTCTTGCATATTTTCATCCATATAAAAAAATGTATTATTAACTATTAATATTTAAAGAGTGTATACATCATTTTGGGACACCCTGTATAGCGAGACTCTTCGCAAGCCGAATTGAGTCACTGTCGGTCACTGGGCGTGTTTCCAAAAATAAATACGCTAAAAATCCACCTTCATCCCGACCGTGCGCCGACAGCTTAGTGGTAGAATATCCGCCTGATACCAATTCAGTCGGGTTTCGATCCTAGCTAGAGGCAACCGGATGTCTAGCCGCACTGATGAGCTGTGATACAGCGAAACAGTCTGTCTGTGGATGACATTATATATATACATATATATATGTAGTGTGCAGTGGATAAATTGCCATCTAAACTATGCACAAATGAATACAACACTGATATCTCATTTTAACAGTTATATTTACCTAAATTACACAAAAATATCTTAAGATATTAAAGAGTAAATAAATAAGTTTCAACCAGACAACTTTGGAATCTCCTGCAACTCGTCTGGATGTTCTCCTTGTTTAAGTTGATGAATGCTGATATAATCCTTGCCTTTAGTTCATCTTTGGTGTTACTGGAAGTTTTGCTGGTCTCTTGCTCAACTGTGCTCCACAGATAATAATCAAGGGGGTTGCACTGAAGGGAATTAGGTGGCTAGTTGTAGGGGGTGATGTGGTCACATAAATTGTCTGACAACTATGACTGGGCTTTCCTGCTTGCTTTGCCAGATATAGGGGCTTTCAGCAGTCACCCTCTTGACCCAGGGCAGCACTACCTCATCAAAGCACTTGATGTAGCCCTCCATGCTGAGTCTGAACACCCCATCAATAAATTAGGGAGTTCTTTTCTCATCAATATGAGCTGCCATACCTCTGTAATCGTCATTAGACTCATCCAACTCTTTCCAAATCCTTTGCACTGTCCTCAGATTGATATCCAAACACTGAAATGTTTGTTTGGAGCCTCCAGTGTGAATGCCAATCACTAGAGAATGCTGTTTGCAAATTTCTGTAGAGTGTATTGTGTGATGGTGCTCTTTTTCTCACAGACATTACTCAGATGACTCTACTATACTGTGCAGTCAACCAATTCGAAAAAAAACAATGTGAATGCACAAAATTAAAAATATAAAATGGCCACAATTTACCCATCACACCCTGTGTATATATATATATATATATATATATATATATATATATATATATATATAAAGATATAGATATATATTCTTTATATTTTTTATATATATATTTTTTTATTTATCTATAAAATATATATGAATTCATTAATTTTCTCAAATGCACAGTAGAAAGTGCATTTGATAAACTGCAATGTAAATCATATTGTTTAAAGAAAAAACATAGTCTAATCAAACATGTTTATCCACAAATTAACTTTTGCACTAGTAGGATATATATATATATATATATACATATATATATATATATATATATATATATATATACATGTCTGTGTGTATGTATGTGTCTGTGTGTGTGTAAAAGATTGTAATGAGCAAATAATATATCTGTAAAACTCTGATCCAGCATGATAATTTGAACAGTCAATTTTTTTTCACTATCTCTCTGTCTACCTATCTCACTCTCTCCCTCTGTCATATATAAATATAAGTAGACATTGAAGTCAGTACTCAGCAGCATTAGTCTGTTTCATGCTTACATGCAATTGTCAGGCGATTTTATATTTGTGACATCGCAATCTAAAAGCCCACATTCAGGAACACAAAAGCAACTTGTGTTTAGATAAATATTCAAATTCTCTCATCTTACACCACAATGACATTTCACCAATGTCAGCCTTATTAAAAAAGAACATAACCCTTTAAAAGGAAAATATTAAGAAAATATATTTATAGCAATACTACCAACTATTAACACGCATTTAAAAACTACATTAAGTCACTATTTTTCTCCCAATCCATTATTCATGAAACTAACGTATCTCTTCTAAATACATGGAAATCAATAATGCTTTAATGAAAAATCAAACCAAAGCAAAATTTTTCAAAACATCCTGCAGTGTCTCACTAACTTTTACACACTGCATTTAGAATGTTTTTTTACACATTTTTTAATACTGTCTGTTACTTCATTACACATGACACATATGCAATCAAAACATCATACTGCATCTTACTAACTTTTATACACTTTAGCACTGACAATGTTTGCCACACATATTTGAATGTGTTACTTCATTACATGTGACACATATAAGTAATAACTAAATGCAACATACCATTAATCTGCATCTCTTTGACTTTTATCATTTTATTATCATTTCTATCTTGATCTCTGACAAAGCTTTAAGAAAATGAAACATGTTAAGATCTGTTTCATACTTGTTCTTTACCTTATCATTGTGTTATATTCCCATCCATACTCGAACTATCTATCTATCTATCTATCTATCTATCTATCTCAGTTTGTTCTTATCTATCAATCTGTTGTGATGATATAACCCAACTTCACCATTCACGATAGTGGACGGACTGGTTCCCGATTAAGTACGACCACAGCGGACAGTCAGGGGGACTTTGTTTGTTAACACCTATTGAGGTTAGGATGCTCTCGACTCTCTGTACTTGTCACACATACATCCGATTATAAATCTATTATTGAAAACCTACACTCGGGTTACTTTGTTTATTATATCTTGCACGAGATATAACACAATCTATCTCAGCTTGTTGTTTGCTATCTATCTATCTATCTCTAAAAAGTTAGTTATTTAGAATTCACCCAGTTTTTATTTAGCATAAACAATTGAATCCAATATTATAAATATAGTGTTAAAATTTAATTTAATAACAAAGTAAAGTTTAAATTGCTCTTCCATTAATATCTGACATTTACAGACAAATTTTAGATGAAAATTAAAAAATTCAGTGAGAAAATTATCATATTCCACTTTCAAATTTCAATGTAAACATATCTCTGTGAATGATTTTTCTCTTTTTGCACTCATCCAATTTTTCTGTTAAGGGAACAAAATATAGGTTTTGTGCTTTCTTGTCACACCCCAAGAGAGGAGGAAATTGGACATAGCTAGATGTGCTAGCAGTTTCATCCAACATGGCAAATTGTTACAAAACCAAAACATTAATCTAAGAACTTGAGCCACATGCTTAAATACAAAATAAAAGAAATTACATTACTTGAGGACTTTCAATAGAAAATGGATAGCAGATGTAACTCAAAAAGAAAATAATGACATAGTCGTTCTACACTACTTCAAAGAAAATGTGATGAAGAAAGCACATAAGATGAAGAGAAAATGACATAATCAAGATGTTAACTTTCCACACAACTTCAAACAAAAAGTTAGGAAGGGGACACCCCCATCAATAGCGGAAAGATCAATAACAGTTACTGGACTTGGGAAACCTATTTTCTTAAAAAATTGTTTTAACGGAGAAATTTTATAAATTTCAATTGACATTAACACTGGCTGCTTGGTCAATGAATGCTAAATATTTCCTTATAAGGAAATGTCTAATATTACCATTCCCAAGTTTTCAAGCTGAACATACATAAGTATGAAATGAGCAACTTCTTGAAGTTTTAGCATATCTCCACACACTAAATGTACCATCAATTTTGAGATCTGTTTACTCCATATATATGCATTAAATATTTGCTGTGTCTGTAAAGTACATTAGCATTATTGTAAATGAAAGTTTTTACATGTATATTAATCATGCCTGTGATAAATTCCATGAACATCTAGTATATATGTGTACATGATGCTTTGCATTATTTACGTTATTCGGACTGTTATCCTCATCTTCATTGCCATATTCACAACATTGTACACTCTGGCCTTCTTCAGGTGATTTGAATTTCAAACCAAACCCATCATCCACCGTGGGAGATTGTTCTTGTTCCATGTTGTTCCTATTCCAAATGTCTCAGTTATTTCCCTTTAACTCAACTCTCTAAGATTTATGGTTCAACACTGCTGTAGCCTGGTAAACATTGTGAATATTGCAATGAAAATGAGGCTAACAGCCCAAATAATGTAAATAATCCTAATACCTCATCTCAGTGATATGATGCTATTTTTTCATTAAATATTAGAATTATTTCCACTACAGTTAGCTCTTGGTGGTTTCCAACATAAGTAACAGTATTCAGAAGATATATAAATCACAGTTATTTACACCACAAATATATACACATTTAAGAAACAGAGAAATAATTGTTAGTCTTTTTGCCTTTCTTTTCAAATATAACTAAGCTAGTAATTGTGATAGCAACTCAGTACCTTTCCCAAATTAAGTTTTTTTTTTAAATCTTTTACTGTTTAATTACATATTCACCTCTCTCATAGAGGCTAAGTTGGTCAGTAAATTTGACATGAAAAAAAAAAAAACAAAAAAAATAACAGCAAAGGCTGACCTCATAATAAAGCAAAAGAAGCATAAAACTGATTCTCAGTGCCTTTTTTTTGCATCAAAAGAACACGTGGGAAATTCACTCTAGCCTTAACCCATCGAGTTATGGTAGGGTAAAAAGTATATCTCTTTATCTATAGGCTTTTTTATTTACTTCTGAATGAAGGAGCCTTTAGAATTGAAAAAAAGAAAAAAAAGAATTTCACATTGGGAAAAGGGTGGAGCATGAATTACAAAGTCTACTTATTTCTCCCAGATTATTTCATATCACTGAATATGGACACATATGGCACATGCCACAGATGTAAAAGAAGGTGTGAATTGTACAAAGCTGTTCTGATCCAATCATTTCTTGTTGAATTGAAACTTGATAGACCTGTTCCAACAACAGCTTGAGAGTAAGATAGTGATTTGCTTTGTAAAGGCAAACTATTATTTTTTTTTCACAATTAGTCTATTTGGATTTTATCAAAGATGAAAGCAGTTTAGAGACATTTTCAGTTGAACTACTTTTGCGATATCAGATAATGAACAACAAATTGGAAAATATTCAATGATTCTATTATTAATTTACAACTAGTTTTACTCCAATATTTTTGCTTTTTATTACAACCATCTCGGTCAATATATTCATTGCTATGTAAGACAAAGGTGATAATGGCTTTCCAAAGATACTATTTCTTTATAATATGACTTCAGTATACTGTACTGCTGTAATTTCCAATGGTCATTGGATTCTGAAGATTTTACAAGCATACTTTTCCTGTGGAAAGACTCAAATTTTTTCTGAACTTCATTAACTTCTTGCATAAAATAATAATTATTTCTTAATTTCTTGATTAGTAAGACACTATTTTTAGGGATTTGGAATTTTGCATGCACTAAATGAGGCATATAATTATACCTATACTCCACAAGCCAGCTTGTAACACATACATAGTAGATACTGACTGAGAGACTGGTATTAAATGGTATGTCATATTTAATCTATTTATGCTGGTCAAGGTAATCAACTTGAACATGTGGAGCAAAGAGGGAAATAAACACCGAGGCAGTCAATCATCAAATATCAAAAAAAGGTTTTCTGACTCAGAGGATCCTCGCATCATTCTGGTCAGTAAATTAATCCTACAAAAATAAATAAACATTTTCCAACCAATGGGTTGTGTTCCCACTAACAATAAAAAATGCTTTGTGATCCCTTTGAAGAGTATTTAAGCAAAGTTTCTAGACCAGACAAGCCATCAAGGAGAAGAGATGGATACATGTGACATCAGTTCATGGCACAGTTTTAAGAGATTCCTTTACTCATTCACCTGTCTTCCCCACCAAGCTATGTGACACTCTTCCTCACCAAGTTATGTGACATTTACACTTTTCTCCTCACTTTCTCCCTTGCCTTTTATTTCTCATGTGTACCCACAAAAAGGTCACATTTCATTTCACCTTAACAAATGACTACAAACAAGGAACTTTAACACAAGAAGTTCAATAAGCACTCATACATGCTGAGAAAAACCAAGTCGTAAAAACAGAAAAATATTTTATATTTTTATATTTAAAAACATATCTTGCCCTTTTCTTTGTTGTGGGTTGATTCAAAATCTGCCTCAAACAGAGAGAAAATGATTACAAATATCTGTCCACTGGCCGAGGAATAGATACCAAGAATCCTTCTCAAAAATATCCTCATCTCTTATGATATTAACTCCTGCCAACAAACAAGAGAAGCTACTGGTCAAGAAACATAAAATCTTTTTGATAAGAAAAACTGAAGAAGTAAAGCTGAGGAAATGAAACATTGCTGAAAACTAGAGTTAGTTCACTTAGCCAGTTCTACAGAAACTGCCTGTTCCATATAAGCTTCAACAGCCATCAGCAATCCTGCTACAAATGTGAAACACCTTTCTAAATCTTTGTTAGCAAAACTAAGCGAGGATATGTGTATAATTATAAAAATATTTTAGGAAATTTTTAGGGAATAAAATGGGTGTATGTCAAAATGGTTAGAATGTTAGTATTCTAGCCATGGGAATTGAGTCTCAATTTCACTATAATCAATTTGTGAAGGAGATTAACTTCTAGATAATAACAGCCTGGGAAGACAATTCTGGTGCAACATAATTGGGTAGTTCCTGAAAACCATTCCACATGTTGACAAAAGGCTTTTGTTTGAAAGTAAGAAGATATAACTGGTTGGAGGCTATTGATAGTTGTGCTAGCAAAAATCTACAAGTCATTATGACCAAGATTTTGAGTGTACTGATTACACCAGATTATCCACTCTCTCCCAGAAACTATAAATAAAGTCCTCTCGGTATCAGTCAATGACTGGCTACTGTGTGTTTCTGAGCACACTCATCTATCAGGATTTCTAGGAAATCCCTGCTAAACCAACAGAGCCTACATGTTGTTTCTACAGCAACCATGCAGAGCAGACCTTAATTACAGTTTCTGGGAGAGAGTGCATAATCTGGCATGACCAATCTTTTGAACAAGGCCAGCATGTTCAAATCCTCTGTCACAATGACTTGTGAATTTGTGCTAGCACAATCATCAATGGCTTCCAAATGGTTCCATCCACTAATTTAATTCACAAGTGGTAGGTTAAGCCATAGTTGGACTTTCAGGCACTTTCCCAAAATGTTACACACTGGGATCACCTATTCAGGCTAATTTGCCTTCCTGACAAATTTATCGTGAGTTTTGAACTGGAATCTAATAGCCACAACACAAATGTTCTAAACACTTGGCCACATGCCCTTTCCTCCCAGCATAGTTTCAGGTTGACTCTGCAGGTGGTGAAGAAACACAGATATGCCTGAACAAGCGTCTGCAACAGGGATTAACTGGTAGGCTCCATAGTCTCAAAAAAGACTGACAGATGCCTACTATTTCAGGAAATTAAATTTTTATCTATTTTTATGTCCCTTGGACCTCATCTGATGACTTTTTTTACATTAGGCACAACACTTTTTTTCTTTCTGGCATAATGATTTCTCAAGTGCTATCAATAGATTTGACAATAAAGAATGATTTTGCTTTCTTTTTCTTTTTGAAATCAGTACAGTCAAGAAATATGTAAATGTGATTATTAAAAATATCCTAAGAAAAAGAATCTCCATTTTTTGTTTTATTTAATTTTATTTATTTATTTAATTTTTTTTTTTTTTTTGCTTAGACAGAACAAGAGAAATAAAAATTGGATTATTGTCTATATTCACAATATATTTCATGACTAAAATAATGTTAAAAGTGATGGTGATATCAATCATAGCAGAGATTAAAAGCAAATATTTTTACACACTCTCTCCACTTCCATAAAAATATTATATTTATTTTACCTGCCATCATAAATATGCCATTGAAAATATTTCAAAAAACTATATAACTTATATCGAGCTATATTTGTTGATATGATAGTTTATTATACAAGTTGGAATTTCTTCAAACAAGAATAAATAGACAAACAATTACATGCAATTAACAATGTATGTTATTGCCTGAGCAAGCTAAATGGTAAGAATACAAAATGGGTGAATGAAGGTGTGTATGTAGAGATGCCCTTTCTCTTATGTACAAATGTAGGAAGTTCCTATGAAAAGTTATGAGAAACTTATATTTGAAAAGAGTTCTTTATACTTTGGTTTGATAGAATTATTAGATGTGCCTGCATGTAGCCAAGTAAGCTTAGGACTTTGTATGGTGTGTTGCATTCAATGTTTCATGTTTTCTAGGGACTAAAATGTCCCCAGAAGGAAATGAGACACATCCTCTTTCTAAAGTATGCTGTTTTTTTTTTAACCCCAACATGTCTTAGAGAAAGAATGTGTCTCACATCGTATCTCAGAGAATGAAAGTTGTGAATCCTTTTCTATTCATATTACTTTGTCAGTGCCATCTAGTGTTCATTTGTAGAAGCTCTTCAGCAGACATATTTCTCATATTTAATAATATATTTTGAAAACAATTACATAAAACATCAACAAAAATGGTTTTCACTGCACTCATTTATTATAACAAGACTATGGTTGCAAGGGAAAGAAGAAACAAGGATTCAAATTTCAATGTGTACTGATCAAGTGTGAAGAATATATATATATATATATATATATATATATATATAAATATATAAATACATACATATATATATATATATATATATATATATATATATATATATATATATATATATATATATATATATATATTATTCCATTAAGTTAACCATCTAAATAGGCCAAGGTCTTGTCACTCCTCCTCCCCCAATACAAAGTATACTTGAGAGAGATATGAAATTAATCCCTCCCTATACTCTACCATGTGTCTTTAACTACCCCATTTACACTCTCTGTTAAATTACAAAAACTTACGCTACCCATCA
>OZ010596.1:63142891-63145391 GCA_963932145.1 Acanthosepion lycidas | reverse complement strand
AGTCTTCTTAATTTAATCCACTCTCTGAAATCTCTAGTTTAGTAGCAGTTTTAACATTTAAAAAAAATTGTGATTGCTTGGAACCAAATCCCTGCCAAAGAGGATCTGACATGACTGGTGTTTTGTAATGCTTTGCCAATAAAAATAAAAACTTGTCCATGACATGACAAATGAGTAGTTGAAATATTCAAAACAGACGGATACTTAGCAGACAGTTCATGAAATTCCCAGATTTTTTTCTAATTCTAAATAGACAAGAACTGAATACCTTGCCTCATCTCATTTCCAGCAGTGAGTACCACATAGACAATTCAACTCTTTACAACCCATTTAACATGGGAGATGCCATATTTTTTTTTTTACAAGCAAGGATGCTCTCCAATTTAGCAAAGAAATATATACATGACTCCATCTGTTAACATTCACAGTGGTTTTGGTTAATATCTGTGCCCATGAGGCTGATATGAGGCTAAAAGAAAAAAAATCAGCATTTTTTCATATGGAAGACCTTAATAGAAAAATATAGTCAAATATAGTTGTCCTGACCTCTAGCTTCTTTATATCATTAAATTACACACTCAGCTTATTTATACAAATCTTTTTTTACAAGCTCATACATGCCATTTCCTTAATATTACCATGTTTCCTTGATTCCTTGTCTATTATTTTGACCTTATAAACGCTCTCCAAAAACTTATGCACCAGCTACAGAATAGTAACACAGACAGTGCTACGATGATTTCATCCTGAGGCTAGAATGAAAAAGGATTTAAAATAACTCCAAATATAATCAATATAATCCCTGAGGAAAGAAATGTAGATAAAATATGTATATATATTAACGCAGAAAATATATGTATATATATTAATGCAGAAAATATACGTATATATATTTATTCAGATAAAATATGTATATATATTTCAACATGTGAGCAACAATAATAACAATAAAAAGAATATAGAGAGAAATATACATTGCTGTAATTGGCATACAGTATTGGTATGTATTTTTAAAAACAGACATATGACACCTTTATATATATGGCTACAGACACATATATATACAAAAAACCACATATATATCATATCTGTACTTAAATATGTTTTTAAGCATTTCACCCCAAGCAAAACAGGGGTGCCATTAGCATGCAAGGGGTTACAGAGAGGAAGAGCAAGAAAAAAGAGATGTTTGAGGAAAGGATAAAGAGAAGAATAGGGAACTAGATCAAGGCATCAAAAGATGCTGATTGACATTACATTTGAATATTTGAAGATTATAGTTATCAGGGAAGCAAGTAAGAGGAAGGGTGTTCTACAGATGGGAAGTGCGAGATAAGAAGCTGTTGGAGTAGAAGAGACGGCTACATTTAATCCTTTTGACAGTGAAAGGGTGGGATGGAGATGCCAACCTAGTAGCATGCTTAAATTCATGCAGTTTGGGAACCAGCAAAAGTAGCTCGTCAGAGCAGTTATCATGAAAATACTTGTAGAAAATACAGATGGAAGCAATGGCACATCAGTGAGAAAGTGACTCTAGATGAGATGCCAGTTCAGAACCTATCACAGATCTGTCTCTGGATTCTGTCAAGGACATATACAAGCAAAAGAAAAACATCCAACATGTGAATTACAAATCAGAGATACTAAAGACCAACAAATATAAACATTTAAATAGCAAGGAAGTTTTTTTAACGGAGGAAAGAAAATGTGACACTGAAATCTGAAAGATGCCTTCCAAAAGCTAAGCAAAGAAAGAGGAAAATTTTGTGAGAAACAAAGAAAAGGCTACTGAACTGTTATATAATATCAGATCTCCTATATGGCAGTGAATGCTGGACAATCTCCTCAAGGATGAAGAAGACACGGGAGGCAGCAGAAATGTTGAAGAATGCTGAAAATGCCATGGACTGAACATGTTAGTATCAACAAGGTGCTAGAAAAAATGGAAACACAAAAGAAACATATACTTAGCATCAGAAAGAACGGAAATACATAGGACACATAAAAGGAAACAGGGCTTAGAAAATTTGACACTCATTTGATATATCGAAGCAAAAGAGGTAGAGGAAAATGGTGAATAATCTACCTAATGAGCTAGTGAAAATGGATGGCAGAACAGGGTTTAGGAGAGATCACAAAAAGACAAAATTTATGAAGAGCTACAACAGACAGGACATTATGAGTGCTATTAGGTTGGTGCAAAAATAATGTCGTTTTCTCACATATTAAACATATGTGAGAAAACGACATTATTTTTGCACCGACCTAATATTATCACACACACCAGAAGGGACACAGTACATAGAAAAATAAGAAATTATATATATATAGATTTACTTGGGAATGTCTACAAATCTTCATGCATATATTATATAAGGATGTTAACCCTGTAAACTCCTAATGGACTATAAGTCTACCTGCTCACCAGATTAGGTGTTACTGCTATGGTTTCCACGGCAAATATTTGAAATTGCTACCCCATACAAAACAGGTTTTGGAT
>OZ010596.1:63050391-63137891 GCA_963932145.1 Acanthosepion lycidas | reverse complement strand
AGTTTACTAGTATGCATTGGATCATTACCCTTCATGAGCACAAGTCATTGACCTACAAGCTGCATTTCAGATGGGATTGCATGATGCTGCAGTATGCTGTGATAGCCAGTCTGATTCAATTTGCCCTTCACAATTTGCGACCAAGACATCAGTTGAAGGATTTACTGTTCCTCTTTGCTTTTAATGTACTTCTGGCAGAGTTTACTAGTATGCATTGGATCATTACCCTTCATGAGCACAAGTCATTGACCTACAAGCTGCATTTCAGATGGGATTGCATGATGCTGCAGTATGCTGTGATAGCTAGTCTGATTCAATTTGCCCTTCACAATTTGCGACCAAGACATCAGTTGAAGGATTTACTGTTCCTCTTTGCTTTTAATGTACTTCTGGCAGAGTTTACTAGTATGCATTGGATCATTACCCTTCATGAGCACAAGTCATTGACCTACAAGCTGCATTCCAGATGGGATTGCATGATGCTGCAGTATGCTGTGATAGCTAGTCTGATTCAATTTGCCCTTCACAATTTGCGACCAAGACATCAGTTGAAGGATTTACTGTTCCTTTTGCTTTTAATGTACTTCTGGCAGAGTTTACTAGTATGCATTGGATCATTACCCTTCATGAGCACAAGTCATTGACCTACAAGCTGCATTTCAGATGGGATTGCATGATGCTGCAGTATGCTGTGATAGCTAGTCTGATTCAATTTGCCCTTCACAATTTGCGACCAAGACATCAGTTGAAGGATTTACTGTTCCTCTTTGCTTTTAATGTACTTCTGGCAGAGTTTACTAGTATGCATTGGATCATTACCCTTCATGAGCACAAGTCATTGACCTACAAGCTGCATTTCAGATGGGATTGCATGATGCTGCAGTATGCTGTGATAGCTAGTCTGATTCAATTTGCCCTTCACAATTTGCGACCAAGACATCAGTTGAAGGATTTACTGTTCCTCTTTGCTTTTAATGTACTTCTGGCAGAGTTTACTAGTATGCATTGGATCATTACCCTTCATGAGCACAAGTCATTGACCTACAAGCTGCATTCCAGATGGGATTGCATGATGCTGCAGTATGCTGTGATAGCCAGTCTGATTCAATTTGCCCTTCACAATTTGCGACCAAGACATCAGTTGAAGGATTTACTGTTCCTCTTTGCTTTTAATGTACTTCTGGCAGAGTTTACTAGTATGCATTGGATCATTACCCTTCATGAGCACAAGTCATTGACCTACAAGCTGCATTTCAGATGGGATTGCATGATGCTGCAGTATGCTGTGATAGCCAGTCTGATTCAATTTGCCCTTCACAATTTGCGACCAAGACATCAGTTGAAGGATTTACTGTTCCTCTTTGCTTTTAATGTACTTCTGGCAGAGTTTACTAGTATGCATTGGATCATTACCCTTCATGAGCACAAGTCATTGACCTACAAGCTGCATTTCAGATGGGATTGCATGATGCTGCAGTATGCTGTGATAGCTAGTCTGATTCAATTTGCCCTTCACAATTTGCGACCAAGACATCAGTTGAAGGATTTACTGTTCCTCTTTGCTTTTAATGTACTTCTGGCAGAGTTTACTAGTATGCATTGGATCATTACCCTTCATGAGCACAAGTCATTGACCTACAAGCTGCATTTCAGATGGGATTGCATGATGCTGCAGTATGCTGTGATAGCTAGTCTGATTCAATTTGCCCTTCACAATTTGCGACCAAGACATCAGTTGAAGGATTTACTGTTCCTCTTTGCTTTTAATGTACTTCTGGCAGAGTTTACTAGTATGCATTGGATCATTACCCTTCATGAGCACAAGTAATTGACCTACAAGCTGCATTCCAGATGGGATTGCATAATGCTGCAGTATGCTGTGATAGCCAGTCTGATTCAATTTGCCCTTCACAATTTGCGGCCAAGACATCAGTTGAAGGATTTACTGTTCCTCTTTGCTTTTAATGTACTTCTGGCAGAGTTTACTAGTATGCATTGGATCATTACCCTTCATGAGCACAAGTCATTGACCTACAAGCTGCATTTCAGATGGGATTGCATGATGCTGCAGTATGCTGTGATAGCCAGTCTGATTCAATTTGCCCTTCACAATTTGCGACCAAGACATCAGTTGAAGGATTTACTGTTCCTCTTTGCTTTTAATGTACTTCTGGCAGAGTTTACTAGTATGCATTGGATCATTACCCTTCATGAGCACAAGTCATTGACCTACAAGCTGCATTTCAGATGGGATTGCATGATGCTGCAGTATGCTGTGATAGCCAGTCTGATTTAATTTGCCCTTCACAATTTGCGACCAAGACATCAGTTGAAGGATTTACTGTTCCTCTTTGCTTTTAATGTACTTCTGGCAGAGTTTACTAGTATGCATTGGATCATTACCCTTCATGAGCACAAGTCATTGACCTACAAGCTGCATTCCAGATGAGATTGCATGATGCTGCAGTATGCTGTGATAGCTAGTCTGATTCAATTTGCCCTTCACAATTTGCGGCCAAGACATCAGTTGAAGGATTTACTGTTCCTCTTTGCTTTTAATGTACTTCTGGCAGAGTTTACTAGTATGCATTGGATCATTACCCTTCATGAGCACAAGTCATTGACCTACAAGCTGCATTTCAGATGGGATTGCATGATGCTGCAGTATGCTGTGATAGCTAGTCTGATTCAATTTGCCCTTCACAATTTGCGACCAAGACATCAGTTGAAGGATTTACTGTTCTTCTTTGCTTTTAATGTACTTCTGGCAGAGTTTACTAGTATGCATTGGATCATTACCCTTCATGAGCACAAGTCATTGACCTACAAGCTGCATTTCAGATGGGATTGCATGATGCTGCAGTATGCTGTGATAGCTAGTCTGATTCAATTTGCCCTTCACAATTTGCGACCAAGACATCAGTTGAAGGATTTACTGTTCTTCTTTGCTTTTAATGTACTTCTGGCAGAGTTTACTAGTATGCATTGGATCATTACCCTTCATGAGCACAAGTCATTGACCTACAAGCTGCATTTCAGATGGGATTGCATGATGCTGCAGTATGCTGTGATAGCTAGTCTGATTCAATTTGCCCTTCACAATTTGCGACCAAGACATCAGTTGAAGGATTTACTGTTCTTCTTTGCTTTTAATGTACTTCTGGCAGAGTTTACTAGTATGCATTGGATCATTACCCTTCATGAGCACAAGTCATTGACCTACAAGCTGCATTCCAGATGGGATTGCATGATGCTGCAGTATGCTGTGATAGCTAGTCTGATTCAATTTGCCCTTCACAATTTGCGACCAAGACATCAGTTGAAGGATTTACTGTTCTTCTTTGCTTTTAATGTACTTCTGGCAGAGTTTACTAGTATGCATTGGATCATTACCCTTCATGAGCACAAGTCATTGACCTACAAGCTGCATTTCAGATGGGATTGCATGATGCTGCAGTATGCTGTGATAGCTAGTCTGATTCAATTTGCCCTTCACAATTTGCGGCCAAGACATCAGTTGAAGGATTTACTGTTCCTCTTTGCTTTTAATGTACTTCTGGCAGAGTTTACTAGTATGCATTGGATCATTACCCTTCATGAGCACAAGTCATTGACCTACAAGCTGCATTCCAGATGGGATTGCATGATGCTGCAGTATGCTGTGATAGCTAGTCTGATTCAATTTGCCCTTCACAATTTGCGGCCAAGACATCAGTTGAAGGATTTACTGTTCCTCTTTGCTTTTAATGTACTTCTGGCAGAGTTTACTAGTATGCATTGGATCATTACCCTTCATGAGCACAAGTCATTGACCTACAAGCTGCATTTCAGATGGGATTGCATGATGCTGCAGTATGCTGTGATAGCTAGTCTGATTCAATTTGCCCTTCACAATTTGCGGCCAAGACATCAGTTGAAGGATTTACTGTTCCTCTTTGCTTTTAATGTACTTCTGGCAGAGTTTACTAGTATGCATTGGATCATTACCCTTCATGAGCACAAGTCATTGACCTACAAGCTGCATTTCAGATGGGATTGCATGATGCTGCAGTATGCAGTGATAGCCAGTCTGATTCAATTTGCCCTTCACAATTTGCAGCCAAGACATCAGTTGAAGGATTTACTGTTCTTCTTTGCTTTTAATGTACTTCTGGCAGAGTTTACTAGTATGCATTGGATCATTACCCTGCATGAGCACAAGTCATTGACCTACAAGCTGCATTCCAGATGGGATTGCATGATGCTGCAGTATGCTGTGATAGCCAGTCTGATTCAATTTGCCCTTCACAATTTGCGGCCAAGACATCAGTTGAAGGATTTACTGTTCCTCTTTGCTTTTAATGTACTTCTGGCAGAGTTTACTAGTATGCATTGGATCATTACCCTTCATGAGCACAAGTCATTGTCCTACAAGCTGCATTCCAGATGGGATTGCATGATGCTGCAGTATGCTGTGATAGCCAGTCTGATTCAATTTGCCCTTCACAATTTGCAGCCAAGACATCAGTTGAAGGATTTACTGTTCTTCTTTGCTTTTAATGTACTTCTGGCAGAGTTTACTAGTATGCATTGGATCATTACCCTTCATGAGCACAAGTCATTGACCTACAAGCTGCATTTCAGATGGGATTGCATGATGCTGCAGTATGCTGTGATACCTAGTCTGATTCAATTTGCCCTTCACAATTTGCGGCCAAGACATCAGTTGAAGGATTTACTGTTCCTCTTTGCTTTTAATGTACTTCTGGCAGAGTTTACTAGTATGCATTGGATCATTACCCTTCATGAGCACAAGTCATTGACCTACAAGCTGCATTTCAGATGGGATTGCATGATGCTGCAGTATGCTGTGATAGCTAGTCTGATTCAATTTGCCCTTCACAATTTGCGGCCAAGACATCAGTTGAAGGATTTACTGTTCCTCTTTGCTTTTAATGTACTTCTGGCAGAGTTTACTAGTATGCATTGGATCATTACCCTTCATGAGCACAAGTCATTGACCTACAAGCTGCATTTCAGATGGGATTGCATGATGCTGCAGTATGCTGTGATAGCTAGTCTGATTCAATTTGCCCTTCACAATTTGCGACCAAGACATCAGTTGAAGGATTTACTGTTCCTCTTTGCTTTTAATGTACTTCTGGCAGAGTTTACTAGTATGCATTGGATCATTACCCTTCATGAGCACAAGTCATTGACCTACAAGCTGCATTTCAGATGGGATTGCATGATGCTGCAGTATGCTGTGATAGCTAGTCTGATTCAATTTGCCCTTCACAATTTGCGACCAAGACATCAGTTGAAGGATTTACTGTTCCTCTTTGCTTTTAATGTACTTCTGGCAGAGTTTACTAGTATGCATTGGATCATTACCCTTCATGAGCACAAGTCATTGACCTACAAGCTGCATTTCAGATGGGATTGCATGATGCTGCAGTATGCTGTGATAGCTAGTCTGATTCAATTTGCCCTTCACAATTTGCGGCCAAGACATCAGTTGAAGGATTTACTGTTCCTCTTTGCTTTTAATGTACTTCTGGCAGAGTTTACTAGTATGCATTGGATCATTACCCTTCATGAGCACAAGTCATTGACCTACAAGCTGCATTTCAGATGGGATTGCATGATGCTGCAGTATGCTGTGATAGCTAGTCTGATTCAATTTGCCCTTCACAATTTGCGGCCAAGACATCAGTTGAAGGATTTACTGTTCCTCTTTGCTTTTAATGTACTTCTGGCAGAGTTTACTAGTATGCATTGGATCATTACCCTTCATGAGCACAAGTCATTGACCCACAAGCTGCATTCCAGATGGGATTGCATAATGCTGCAGTATGCTGTGATAGCTAGTCTGATTCAATTTGCCCTTCACAATTTGCGGCCAAGACATCAGTTGAAGGATTTACTGTTCCTCTTTGCTTTTAATGTACTTCTGGCAGAGTTTACTAGTATGCATTGGATCATTACCCTTCATGAGCACAAGTCATTGACCTACAAGCTGCATTTCAGATGGGATTGCATGATGCTGCAGTATGCTGTGATAGCTAGTCTGATTCAATTTGCCCTTCACAATTTGCGACCAAGACATCAGTTGAAGGATTTACTGTTCCTCTTTGCTTTTAATGTACTTCTGGCAGAGTTTACTAGTATGCATTGGATCATTACCCTTCATGAGCACAAGTCATTGACCTACAAGCTGCATTTCAGATGGGATTGCATGATGCTGCAGTATGCTGTGATAGCTAGTCTGATTCAATTTGCCCTTCACAATTTGCGACCAAGACATCAGTTGAAGGATTTACTGTTCCTCTTTGCTTTTAATGTACTTCTGGCAGAGTTTACTAGTATGCATTGGATCATTACCCTTCATGAGCACAAGTCATTGACCTACAAGCTGCATTTCAGATGGGATTGCATGATGCTGCAGTATGCTGTGATAGCTAGTCTGATTCAATTTGCCCTTCACAATTTGCGGCCAAGACATCAGTTGAAGGATTTACTGTTCCTCTTTGCTTTTAATGTACTTCTGGCAGAGTTTACTAGTATGCATTGGATCATTACCCTTCATGAGCACAAGTCATTGACCTACAAGCTGCATTCCAGATGGGATTGCATGATGCTGCAGTATGCTGTGATAGCTAGTCTGATTCAATTTGCCCTTCACAATTTGCGACCAAGACATCAGTTGAAGGATTTACTGTTCCTCTTTGCTTTTAATGTACTTCTGGCAGAGTTTACTAGTATGCATTGGATCATTACCCTTCATGAGCACAAGTCATTGACCTACAAGCTGCATTTCAGATGGGATTGCATGATGCTGCAGTATGCTGTGATAGCTAGTCTGATTCAATTTGCCCTTCACAATTTGCGGCCAAGACATCAGTTGAAGGATTTACTGTTCCTCTTTGCTTTTAATGTACTTCTGGCAGAGTTTACTAGTATGCATTGGATTATTACCCTTCATGAGCACAAGTCATTGACCTACAAGCTGCATTCCAGATGGGATTGCATGATGCTGCAGTATGCTGTGATAGCTAGTCTGATTCAATTTGCCCTTCACAATTTGCGACCAAGACATCAGTTGAAGGATTTACTGTTCCTCTTTGCTTTTAATGTACTTCTGGCAGAGTTTACTAGTATGCATTGGATCATTACCCTTCATGAGCACAAGTCATTGACCTACAAGCTGCATTTCAGATGGGATTGCATGATGCTGCAGTATGCTGTGATAGCTAGTCTGATTCAATTTGCCCTTCACAATTTGCGGCCAAGACATCAGTTGAAGGATTTACTGTTCCTCTTTGCTTTTAATGTACTTCTGGCAGAGTTTACTAGTATGCATTGGATCATTACCCTTCATGAGCACAAGTCATTGACCTACAAGCTGCATTCCAGATGGGATTGCATGATGCTGCAGTATGCTGTGATAGCTAGTCTGATTCAATTTGCCCTTCACAATTTGCGACCAAGACATCAGTTGAAGGATTTACTGTTCCTCTTTGCTTTTAATGTACTTCTGGCAGAGTTTACTAGTATGCATTGGATCATTACCCTTCATGAGCACAAGTCATTGACCTACAAGCTGCATTTCAGATGGGATTGCATGATGCTGCAGTATGCTGTGATAGCTAGTCTGATTCAATTTGCCCTTCACAATTTGCGACCAAGACATCAGTTGAAGGATTTACTGTTCCTCTTTGCTTTTAATGTACTTCTGGCAGAGTTTACTAGTATGCATTGGATCATTACCCTTCATGAGCACAAGTCATTGACCTACAAGCTGCATTTCAGATGGGATTGCATGATGCTGCAGTATGCTGTGATAGCCAGTCTGATTCAATTTGCCCTTCACAATTTGCGACCAAGACATCAGTTGAAGGATTTACTGTTCCTCTTTGCTTTTAATGTACTTCTGGCAGAGTTTACTAGTATGCATTGGATCATTACCCTTCATGAGCACAAGTCATTGACCTACAAGCTGCATTTCAGATGGGATTGCATGATGCTGCAGTATGCTGTGATAGCTAGTCTGATTCAATTTGCCCTTCACAATTTGCGACCAAGACATCAGTTGAAGGATTTACTGTTCCTCTTTGCTTTTAATGTACTTCTGGCAGAGTTTACTAGTATGCATTGGATCATTACCCTTCATGAGCACAAGTCATTGACCTACAAGCTGCATTTCAGATGGGATTGCATGATGCTGCAGTATGCTGTGATAGCTAGTCTGATTCAATTTGCCCTTCACAATTTGCGGCCAAGACATCAGTTGAAGGATTTACTGTTCCTCTTTGCTTTTAATGTACTTCTGGCAGAGTTTACTAGTATGCATTGGATCATTACCCTTCATGAGCACAAGTCATTGACCTACAAGCTGCATTTCAGATGGGATTGCATGATGCTGTAGTATGCTGTGATAGCTAGTCTGATTCAATTTGCCCTTCACAATTTGCGGCCAAGACATCAGTTGAAGGATTTACTGTTCCTCTTTGCTTTTAATGTACTTCTGGCAGAGTTTACTAGTATGCATTGGATCATTACCCTTCATGAGCACAAGTCATTGACCTACAAGCTGCATTTCAGATGGGATTGCATGATGCTGCAGTATGCTGTGATAGCTAGTCTGATTCAATTTGCCCTTCACAATTTGCGGCCAAGACATCAGTTGAAGGATTTACTGTTCCTCTTTGCTTTTAATGTACTTCTGGCAGAGTTTACTAGTATGCATTGGATCATTACCCTTCATGAGCACAAGTCATTGACCTACAAGCTGCATTTCAGATGGGATTGCATGATGCTGAAGTATGCTGTGATAGCTAGTCTGATTCAATTTGCCCTTCACAATTTGCGGCCAAGACATCAGTTGAAGGATTTACTGTTCCTCTTTGCTTTTAATGTACTTCTGGCAGAGTTTACTAGTATGCATTGGATCATTACCCTTCATGAGCACAAGTCATTGACCTACAAGCTGCATTTCAGATGGGATTGCATGATGCTGCAGTATGCTGTGATAGCTAGTCTGATTCAATTTGCCCTTCACAATTTGCGGCCAAGACATCAGTTGAAGGATTTACTGTTCCTCTTTGCTTTTAATGTACTTCTGGCAGAGTTTACTAGTATGCATTGGATCATTACCCTTCATGAGCACAAGTCATTGACCTACAAGCTGCATTTCAGATGGGATTGCATGATGCTGCAGTATGCTGTGATAGCTAGTCTGATTCAATTTGCCCTTCACAATTTGCGGCCAAGACATCAGTTGAAGGATTTACTGTTCCTCTTTGCTTTTAATGTACTTTTGGCAGAGTTTACTAGTATGCATTGGATCATTACCCTTCATGAGCACAAGTCATTGACCTACAAGCTGCATTTCAGATGGGATTGCATGATGCTGTAGTATGCTGTGATAGCTAGTCTGATTCAATTTGCCCTTCACAATTTGCGGCCAAGACATCAGTTGAAGGATTTACTGTTCCTCTTTGCTTTTAATGTACTTCTGGCAGAGTTTACTAGTATGCATTGGATCATTACCCTTCATGAGCACAAGTCATTGACCTACAAGCTGCATTTCAGATGGGATTGCATGATGCTGTAGTATGCTGTGATAGCTAGTCTGATTCAATTTGCCCTTCACAATTTGCGGCCAAGACATCAGTTGAAGGATTTACTGTTCCTCTTTGCTTTTAATGTACTTCTGGCAGAGTTTACTAGTATGCATTGGATCATTACCCTTCATGAGCACAAGTCATTGACCTACAAGCTGCATTTCAGATGGGATTGCATGATGCTGTAGTATGCTGTGATAGCTAGTCTGATTCAATTTGCCCTTCACAATTTGCGGCCAAGACATCAGTTGAAGGATTTACTGTTCCTCTTTGCTTTTAATGTACTTCTGGCAGAGTTTACTAGTATGCATTGGATCATTACCCTTCATGAGCACAAGTCATTGACCTACAAGCTGCATTTCAGATGGGATTGCATGATGCTGTAGTATGCTGTGATAGCTAGTCTGATTCAATTTGCCCTTCACAATTTGCGGCCAAGACATCAGTTGAAGGATTTACTGTTCCTCTTTGCTTTTAATGTACTTCTGGCAGAGTTTACTAGTATGCATTGGATCATTACCCTTCATGAGCACAAGTCATTGACCTACAAGCTGCATTTCAGATGGGATTGCATGATGCTGTAGTATGCTGTGATAGCTAGTCTGATTCAATTTGCCCTTCACAATTTGCGGCCAAGACATCAGTTGAAGGATTTACTGTTCCTCTTTGCTTTTAATGTACTTCTGGCAGAGTTTACTAGTATGCATTGGATCATTACCCTTCATGAGCACAAGTCATTGACCTACAAGCTGCATTTCAGATGGGATTGCATGATGCTGCAGTATGCTGTGATAGCTAGTCAGATTCAATTTGCCCTTCACAATTTGCGGCCAAGACATCAGTTGAAGGATTTACTGTTCCTCTTTGCTTTTAATGTACTTCTGGCAGAGTTTACTAGTATGCATTGGATCATTACCCTTCATGAGCACAAGTCATTGACCTACAAGCTGCATTTCAGATGGGATTGCATGATGCTGTAGTATGCTGTGATAGCTAGTCTGATTCAATTTGCCCTTCACAATTTGCGGCCAAGACATCAGTTGAAGGATTTACTGTTCCTCTTTGCTTTTAATGTACTTCTGGCAGAGTTTACTAGTATGCATTGGATCATTACCCTTCATGAGCACAAGTCATTGACCTACAAGCTGCATTTCAGATGGGATTGCATGATGCTGCAGTATGCTGTGATAGCTAGTCTGATTCAATTTGCCCTTCACAATTTGCGGCCAAGACATCAGTTGAAGGATTTACTGTTCCTCTTTGCTTTTAATGTACTTCTGGCAGAGTTTACTAGTATGCATTGGATCATTACCCTTCATGAGCACAAGTCATTGACCTACAAGCTGCATTTCAGATGGGATTGCATGATGCTGTAGTATGCTGTGATAGCTAGTCTGATTCAATTTGCCCTTCACAATTTGCGGCCAAGACATCAGTTGAAGGATTTACTGTTCCTCTTTGCTTTTAATGTACTTCTGGCAGAGTTTACTAGTATGCATTGGATCATTACCCTTCATGAGCACAAGTCATTGACCTACAAGCTGCATTTCAGATGGGATTGCATGATGCTGCAGTATGCTGTGATAGCTAGTCTGATTCAATTTGCCCTTCACAATTTGCGGCCAAGACATCAGTTGAAGGATTTACTGTTCCTCTTTGCTTTTAATGTACTTCTGGCAGAGTTTACTAGTATGCATTGGATCATTACCCTTCATGAGCACAAGTCATTGACCTACAAGCTGCATTTCAGATGGGATTGCATGATGCTGTAGTATGCTGTGATAGCTAGTCTGATTCAATTTGCCCTTCACAATTTGCGGCCAAGACATCAGTTGAAGGATTTACTGTTCCTCTTTGCTTTTAATGTACTTCTGGCAGAGTTTACTAGTATGCATTGGATCATTACCCTTCATGAGCACAAGTCATTGACCTACAAGCTGCATTTCAGATGGGATTGCATGATGCTGCAGTATGCTGTGATAGCTAGTCTGATTCAATTTGCCCTTCACAATTTGCGGCCAAGACATCAGTTGAAGGATTTACTGTTCCTCTTTGCTTTTAATGTACTTCTGGCAGAGTTTACTAGTATGCATTGGATCATTACCCTTCATGAGCACAAGTCATTGACCTACAAGCTGCATTTCAGATGGGATTGCATGATGCTGTAGTATGCTGTGATAGCTAGTCTGATTCAATTTGCCCTTCACAATTTGCGGCCAAGACATCAGTTGAAGGATTTACTGTTCCTCTTTGCTTTTAATGTACTTCTGGCAGAGTTTACTAGTATGCATTGGATCATTACCCTTCATGAGCACAAGTCATTGACCTACAAGCTGCATTTCAGATGGGATTGCATAATGCTGCAGTATGCTGTGATAGCCAGTCTGATTCAATTTGCCCTTCACAATTTGCGGCCAAGACATCAGTTGAAGGATTTACTGTTCCTCTTTGCTTTTAATGTACTTCTGGCAGAGTTTACTAGTATGCATTGGATCATTACCCTTCATGAGCACAAGTCATTGACCTACAAGCTGCATTCCAGATGGGATTGCATGATGCTGCAGTATGCTGTGATAGCTAGTCTGATTCAATTTGCCCTTCACAATTTGCGGCCAAGACATCAGTTGAAGGATTTACTGTTCCTCTTTGCTTTTAATGTACTTCTGGCAGAGTTTACTAGTATGCATTGGATCATTACCCTTCATGAGCACAAGTCATTGACCTACAAGCTGCATTTCAGATGGGATTGCATGATGCTGTAGTATGCTGTGATAGCTAGTCTGATTCAATTTGCCCTTCACAATTTGCGGCCAAGACATCAGTTGAAGGATTTACTGTTCCTCTTTGCTTTTAATGTACTTCTGGCAGAGTTTACTAGTATGCATTGGATCATTACCCTTCATGAGCACAAGTCATTGACCTACAAACTGCATTTCAGATGGGATTGCATGATGCTGCAGTATGCTGTGATAGCTAGTCTGATTCAATTTGCCCTTCACAATTTGCGGCCAAGACATCAGTTGAAGGATTTACTGTTCCTCTTTGCTTTTAATGTACTTCTGGCAGAGTTTACTAGTATGCATTGGATCATTACCCTTCATGAGCACAAGTCATTGACCTACAAGCTGCATTCCAGATGGGATTGCATGATGCTGCAGTATGCTGTGATAGCTAGTCTGATTCAATTTGCCCTTCACAATTTGCGGCCAAGACATCAGTTGAAGGATTTACTGTTCCTCTTTGCTTTTAATGTACTTCTGGCAGAGTTTACTAGTATGCATTGGATCATTACCCTTCATGAGCACAAGTCATTGACCTACAAGCTGCATTCCAGATGGGATTGCATGATGCTGCAGTATGCTGTGATAGCTAGTCTGATTCAATTTGCCCTTCACAATTTGCGGCCAAGACATCAGTTGAAGGATTTACTGTTCCTCTTTGCTTTTAATGTACTTCTGGCAGAGTTTACTAGTATGCATTGGATCATTACCCTTCATGAGCACAAGTCATTGACCTACAAGCTGCATTTCAGATGGGATTGCATGATGCTGCAGTATGCTATGATAGCTAGTCTGATTCAATTTGCCCTTCACAATTTGCGGCCAAGACATCAGTTGAAGGATTTACTGTTCCTCTTTGCTTTTAATGTACTTCTGGCAGAGTTTACTAGTATGCATTGGATCATTACCCTTCATGAGCACAAGTCATTGACCTACAAGCTGCATTCCAGATGGGATTGCATGATGCTGCAGTATGCTGTGATAGCTAGTCTGATTCAATTTGCCCTTCACAATTTGCGGCCAAGACATCAGTTGAAGGATTTACTGTTCCTCTTTGCTTTTAATGTACTTCTGGCAGAGTTTACTAGTATGCATTGGATCATTACCCTTCATGAGCACAAGTCATTGACCTACAAGCTGCATTTCAGATGGGATTACATGATGCTGCAGTATGCTGTGATAGCTAGTCTGATTCAATTTGCCCTTCACAATTTGCGGCCAAGACATCAGTTGAAGGATTTACTGTTCCTCTTTGCTTTTAATGTACTTCTGGCAGAGTTTACTAGTATGCATTGGATCATTACACTTCATGAGCACAAGTCATTGACCTACAAGCTGCATTTCAGATGGGATTGCATGATGCTGCAGTATGCTGTGATAGCTAGTCTGATTCAATTTGCCCTTCACAATTTGCGGCCAAGACATCAGTTGAAGGATTTACTGTTCCTCTTTGCTTTTAATGTACTTCTGGCAGAGTTTACTAGTATGCATTGGATCATTACCCTTCATGAGCACAAGTCATTGACCTACAAGCTGCATTCCAGATGGGATTGCATGATGCTGCAGTATGCTGTGATAGCTAGTCTGATTCAATTTGCCCATCACAATTTGCGGCCAAGACATCAGTTGAAGGATTTACTGTTCCTCTTTGCTTTTAATGTACTTCTGGCAGAGTTTACTAGTATGCATTGGATCATTACCCTTCATGAGCACAAGTCATTGACCTACAAGCTGCATTTCAGATGGGATTACATGATGCTGCAGTATGCTGTGATAGCTAGTCTGATTCAATTTGCCCTTCACAATTTGCGGCCAAGACATCAGTTGAAGGATTTACTGTTCCTCTTTGCTTTTAATGTACTTCTGGCAGAGTTTACTAGTATGCATTGGATCATTACCCTTCATGAGCACAAGTCATTGACCTACAAGCTGCATTTCAGATGGGATTGCATGATGCTGCAGTATGCTGTGATAGCTAGTCTGATTCAATTTGCCCTTCACAATTTGCGGCCAAGACATCAGTTGAAGGATTTACTGTTCCTCTTTGCTTTTAATGTACTTCTGGCAGAGTTTACTAGTATGCATTGGATCATTACCCTTCATGAGCACAAGTCATTGACCTACAAGCTGCATTTCAGATGGGATTGCATGATGCTGTAGTGTGCTGTGATAGCTAGTCTGATTCAATTTGCCCTTCACAATTTGCGGCCAAGACATCAGTTGAAGGATTTACTGTTCCTCTTTGCTTTTAATGTACTTCTGGCAGAGTTTACTAGTATGCATTGGATCATTACCCTTCATGAGCACAAGTCATTGACCTACAAGCTGCATTTCAGATGGGATTGCATGATGCTGTAGTATGCTGTGATAGCTAGTCTGATTCAATTTGCCCTTCACAATTTGCGGCCAAGACATCAGTTGAAGGATTTACTGTTCCTCTTTGCTTTTAATGTACTTCTGGCAGAGTTTACTAGTATGCATTGGATCATTACCCTTCATGAGCACAAGTCATTGACCTACAAGCTGCATTCCAGATGGGATTGCATGATGCTGCAGTATGCTGTGATAGCTAGTCTGATTCAATTTGCCCTTCACAATTTGCGGCCAAGACATCAGTTGAAGGATTTACTGTTCCTCTTTGCTTTTAATGTACTTCTGGCAGAGTTTACTAGTATGCATTGGATCATTACACTTCATGAGCACAAGTCATTGACCTACAAGCTGCATTTCAGATGGGATTGCATGATGCTGCAGTATGCTGTGATAGCTAGTCTGATTCAATTTGCCCTTCACAATTTGCGGCCAAGACATCAGTTGAAGGATTTACTGTTCCTCTTTGCTTTTAATGTACTTCTGGCAGAGTTTACTAGTATGCATTGGATCATTACCCTTCATGAGCACAAGTCATTGACCTACAAGCTGCATTTCAGATGGGATTGCATGATGCTGTAGTGTGCTGTGATAGCTAGTCTGATTCAATTTGCCCTTCACAATTTGCGGCCAAGACATCAGTTGAAGGATTTACTGTTCCTCTTTGCTTTTAATGTACTTCTGGCAGAGTTTACTAGTATGCATTGGATCATTACCCTTCATGAGCACAAGTCATTGACCTACAAGCTGCATTTCAGATGGGATTGCATGATGCTGTAGTATGCTGTGATAGCTAGTCTGATTCAATTTGCCCTTCACAATTTGCGGCCAAGACATCAGTTGAAGGATTTACTGTTCCTCTTTGCTTTTAATGTACTTCTGGCAGAGTTTACTAGTATGCATTGGATCATTACCCTTCATGAGCACAAGTCATTGACCTACAAGCTGCATTCCAGATGGGATTGCATGATGCTGCAGTATGCTGTGATAGCTAGTCTGATTCAATTTGCCCTTCACAATTTGCGGCCAAGACATCAGTTGAAGGATTTACTGTTCCTCTTTGCTTTTAATGTACTTCTGGCAGAGTTTACTAGTATGCATTGGATCATTACCCTGCATGAGCACAAGTCATTGACCTACAAGCTGCATTTCAGATGGGATTGCATGATGCTGCAGTATGCTGTGATAGCCAGTCTGATTCAATTTGCCCTTCACAATTTGCGGCCAAGACATCAGTTGAAGGATTTACTGTTCCTCTTTGCTTTTAATGTACTTCTGGCAGAGTTTACTAGTATGCATTGGATCATTACCCTGCATGAGCACAAGTCATTGACCTACAAGCTGCATTTCAGATGGGATTGCATGATGCTGTAGTATGCTGTGATAGCTAGTCTGATTCAATTTGCCCTTCACAATTTGCGGCCAAGACATCAGTTGAAGGATTTACTGTTCCTCTTTGCTTTTAATGTACTTCTGGCAGAGTTTACTAGTATGCATTGGATCATTACCCTTCATGAGCACAAGTCATTGACCTACAAGCTGCATTCCAGATGGGATTGCATGATGCTGCAGTATGCTGTGATAGCTAGTCTGATTCAATTTGCCCTTCAGAATTTGCGGCCAAGACATCAGTTGAAGGATTTACTGTTCCTCTTTGCTTTTAATGTACTTCTGGCAGAGTTTACTAGTATGCATTGGATCATTACCCTGCATGAGCACAAGTCATTGACCTACAAGCTGCATTCCAGATGGGATTGCATAATGCTGCAGTATGCTGTGATAGCCAGTCTGATTCAATTTGCCCATCACAATTTGCGGCCAAGACATCAGTTGAAGGATTTACTGTTCCTCTTTGCTTTTAATGTACTTCTGGCAGAGTTTACTAGTATGCATTTGATCATTACCCTTCATGAGCACAAGTCATTGACCTACAAGCTGCATTTCAGATGGGATTGCATGATGCTGCAGTATGCTGTGATAGCTAGTCTGATTCAATTTGCCCTTCACAATTTGCGGCCAAGACATCAGTTGAAGGATTTACTGTTCCTCTTTGCTTTTAATGTACTTCTGGCAGAGTTTACTAGTATGCATTGGATCATTACCCTTCATGAGCACAAGTCATTGACCTACAAGCTGCATTTCAGATGGGATTGCATGATGCTGCAGTATGCTGTGATAGCCAGTCTGATTCAATTTGCCCATCACAATTTGCGGCCAAGACATCAGTTGAAGGATTTACTGTTCCTCTTTGCTTTTAATGTACTTCTGGCAGAGTTTACTAGTATGCATTTGATCATTACCCTTCATGAGCACAAGTCATTGACCTACAAGCTGCATTTCAGATGGGATTGCATAATGCTGCAGTATGCTGTGATAGCCAGTCTGATTCAATTTGCCCTTCACAATTTGCGGCCAAGACATCAGTTGAAGGATTTACTGTTCCTCTTTGCTTTTAATGTACTTCTGGCAGAGTTTACTAGTATGCATTGGATCATTACCCTTCATGAGCACAAGTCATTGACCTACAAGCTGCATTTCAGATGGGATTGCATAATGCTGCAGTATGCTGTGATAGCCAGTCTGATTCAATTTGCCCTTCACAATTTGCGGCCAAGACATCAGTTGAAGGATTTACTGTTCCTCTTTGCTTTTAATGTACTTCTGGCAGAGTTTACTAGTATGCATTGGATCATTACCCTTCATGAGCACAAGTCATTGACCTACAAGCTGCATTTCAGATGGGATTGCATGATGCTGCAGTATGCTGTGATAGCCAGTCTGATTCAATTTGCCCTTCACAATTTGCGGCCAAGACATCAGTTGAAGGATTTACTGTTCCTCTTTGCTTTTAATGTACTTCTGGCAGAGTTTACTAGTATGCATTGGATCATTACCCTTCATGAGCACAAGTCATTGACCTACAAGCTGCATTTCAGATGGGATTGCATGATGCTGCAGTATGCTGTGATAGCCAGTCTGATTCAATTTGCCCTTCACAATTTGCGGCCAAGACATCAGTTGAAGGATTTACTGTTCCTCTTTGCTTTTAATGTACTTCTGGCAGAGTTTACTAGTATGCATTGGATCATTACCCTTCATGAGCACAAGTCATTGACCTACAAGCTGCATTTCAGATGGGATTGCATAATGCTGCAGTATGCTGTGATAGCCAGTCTGATTCAATTTGCCCTTCACAATTTGCGGCCAAGACATCAGTTGAAGGATTTACTGTTCCTCTTTGCTTTTAATGTACTTCTGGCAGAGTTTACTAGTATGCATTGGATCATTACCCTTCATGAGCACAAGTCATTGACCTACAAGCTGCATTTCAGATGGGATTGCATAATGCTGCAGTATGCTGTGATAGCCAGTCTGATTCAATTTGCCCTTCACAATTTGCGGCCAAGACATCAGTTGAAGGATTTACTGTTCCTCTTTGCTTTTAATGTACTTCTGGCAGAGTTTACTAGTATGCATTGGATCATTACCCTGCATGAGCACAAGTCATTGACCCACAAGCTGCATTCCAGATGGGATTGCATGATGCTGCAGTATGCTGTGATAGCTAGTCTGATTCAATTTGCCCTTCACAATTTGCGGCCAAGACATCAGTTGAAGGATTTACTGTTCCTCTTTGCTTTTAATGTACTTCTGGCAGAGTTTACTAGTATGCATTGGATCATTACCCTTCATGAGCACAAGTCATTGACCTACAAGCTGCATTTCAGATGGGATTGCATGATGCTGCAGTATGCTGTGATAGCTAGTCTGATTCAATTTGCCCTTCACAATTTGCGGCCAAGACATCAGTTGAAGGATTTACTGTTCCTCTTTGCTTTTAATGTACTTCTGGCAGAGTTTACTAGTATGCATTGGATCATTACCCTTCATGAGCACAAGTCATTGACCTACAAGCTGCATTTCAGATGGGATTGCATGATGCTGCAGTATGCTGTGATAGCTAGTCTGATTCAATTTGCCCTTCACAATTTGCGGCCAAGACATCAGTTGAAGGATTTACTGTTCCTCTTTGCTTTTAATGTACTTCTGGCAGAGTTTACTAGTATGCATTGGATCATTACCCTGCATGAGCACAAGTCATTGACCCACAAGCTGCATTCCAGATGGGATTGCATGATGCTGCAGTATGCTGTGATAGCTAGTCTGATTCAATTTGCCCTTCACAATTTGCGGCCAAGTCATCAGTTGAAGGATTTACTGTTCCTCTTTGCTTTTAATGTACTTCTGGCAGAGTTTACTAGTATGCATTGGATCATTACCCTGCATGAGCACAAGTCATTGACCCACAAGCTGCATTCCAGATGGGATTGCATGATGCTGCAGTATGCTGTGATAGCTAGTCTGATTCAATTTGCCCTTCACAATTTGCGGCCAAGACATCAGTTGAAGGATTTACTGTTCCTCTTTGCTTTTAATGTACTTCTGGCAGAGTTTACTAGTATGCATTGGATCATTACCCTTCATGAGCACAAGTCATTGACCTACAAGCTGCATTTCAGATGGGATTGCATGATGCTGCAGTATGCTGTGATAGCTAGTCTGATTCAATTTGCCCTTCACAATTTGCGGCCAAGACATCAGTTGAAGGATTTACTGTTCCTCTTTGCTTTTAATGTACTTCTGGCAGAGTTTACTAGTATGCATTGGATCATTACCCTTCATGAGCACAAGTCATTGACCTACAAGCTGCATTTCAGATGGGATTGCATGATGCTGCAGTATGCTGTGATAGCTAGTCTGATTCAATTTGCCCTTCACAATTTGCGGCCAAGACATCAGTTGAAGGATTTACTGTTCCTCTTTGCTTTTAATGTACTTCTGGCAGAGTTTACTAGTATGCATTGGATCATTACCCTGCATGAGCACAAGTCATTGACCCACAAGCTGCATTCCAGATGGGATTGCATAATGCTGCAGTATGCTGTGATAGCCAGTCTGATTCAATTTGCCCTTCACAATTTGCGGCCAAGACATCAGTTGAAGGATTTACTGTTCCTCTTTGCTTTTAATGTACTTCTGGCAGAGTTTACTAGTATGCATTGGATCATTACCCTTCATGAGCACAAGTCATTGACCTACAAGCTGCATTTCAGATGGGATTGCATGATGCTGCACTATGCTGTGATAGCTAGTCTGATTCAATTTGCCCTTCACAATTTGCGGCCAAGACATCAGTTGAAGGATTTACTGTTCCTCTTTGCTTTTAATGTACTTCTGGCAGAGTTTACTAGTATGCATTGGATCATTACCCTGCATGAGCACAAGTCATTGACCCACAAGCTGCATTCCAGATGGGATTGCATAATGCTGCAGTATGCTGTGATAGCCAGTCTGATTCAATTTGCCCTTCACAATTTGCGGCCAAGACATCAGTTGAAGGATTTACTGTTCCTCTTTGCTTTTAATGTACTTCTGGCAGAGTTTACTAGTATGCATTGGATCATTACCCTTCATGAGCACAAGTCATTGACCTACAAGCTGCATTTCAGATGGGATTGCATGATGCTGCACTATGCTGTGATAGCTAGTCTGATTCAATTTGCCCTTCACAATTTGCGGCCAAGACATCAGTTGAAGGATTTACTGTTCCTCTTTGCTTTTAATGTACTTCTGGCAGAGTTTACTAGTATGCATTGGATCATTACCCTTCATGAGCACAAGTCATTGACCCACAAGCTGCATTCCAGATGGGATTGCATAATGCTGCAGTATGCTGTGATAGCCAGTCTGATTCAATTTGCCCTTCACAATTTGCGGCCAAGACATCAGTTGAAGGATTTACTGTTCCTCTTTGCTTTTAATGTACTTCTGGCAGAGTTTACTAGTATGCATTGGATCATTACCCTTCATGAGCACAAGTCATTGACCTACAAGCTGCATTTCAGATGGGATTGCATGATGCTGCAGTATGCTGTGATAGCTAGTCTGATTCAATTTGCCCTTCACAATTTGCGGCCAAGACATCAGTTGAAGGATTTACTGTTCCTCTTTGCTTTTAATGTACTTCTGGCAGAGTTTACTAGTATGCATTGGATCATTACCCTTCATGAGCACAAGTCATTGACCTACAAGCTGCATTTCAGATGGGATTGCATGATGCTGCAGTATGCTGTGATAGCTAGTCTGATTCAATTTGCCCTTCACAATTTGCGGCCAAGACATCAGTTGAAGGATTTACTGTTCCTCTTTGCTTTTAATGTACTTCTGGCAGAGTTTACTAGTATGCATTGGATCATTACCCTGCATGAGCACAAGTCATTGACCCACAAGCTGCATTCCAGATGGGATTGCATAATGCTGCAGTATGCTGTGATAGCCAGTCTGATTCAATTTGCCCTTCACAATTTGCGGCCAAGACATCAGTTGAAGGATTTACTGTTCCTCTTTGCTTTTAATGTACTTCTGGCAGAGTTTACTAGTATGCATTGGATCATTACCCTTCATGAGCACAAGTCATTGACCTACAAGCTGCATTTCAGATGGGATTGCATGATGCTGCACTATGCTGTGATAGCCAGTCTGATTCAATTTGCCCTTCACAATTTGCGGCCAAGACATCAGTTGAAGGATTTACTGTTCCTTTTTGCTTTTAATGTACTTCTGGCAGAGTTTACTAGTATGCATTGGATCATTACCCTTCATGAGCACAAGTCATTGACCTACAAGCTGCATTTCAGATGGGATTGCATGATGCTGCAGTATGCTGTGATAGCTAGTCTGATTCAATTTGCCCTTCACAATTTGCGGCCAAGACATCAGTTGAAGGATTTACTGTTCCTCTTTGCTTTTAATGTACTTCTGGCAGAGTTTACTAGTATGCATTGGATCATTACCCTGCATGAGCACAAGTCATTGACCCACAAGCTGCATTCCAGATGGGATTGCATAATGCTGCAGTATGCTGTGATAGCCAGTCTGATTCAATTTGCCCTTCACAATTTGCGGCCAAGACATCAGTTGAAGGATTTACTGTTCCTCTTTGCTTTTAATGTACTTCTGGCAGAGTTTACTAGTATGCATTGGATCATTACCCTTCATGAGCACAAGTCATTGACCTACAAGCTGCATTTCAGATGGGATTGCATGATGCTGCACTATGCTGTGATAGCTAGTCTGATTCAATTTGCCCTTCACAATTTGCGGCCAAGACATCAGTTGAAGGATTTACTGTTCCTCTTTGCTTTTAATGTACTTCTGGCAGAGTTTACTAGTATGCATTGGATCATTACCCTTCATGAGCACAAGTCATTGACCTACAAGCTGCATTTCAGATGGGATTGCATGATGCTGCAGTATGCTGTGATAGCTGGTCTGATTCAATTTGCCCTTCACAATTTGCGGCCAAGACATCAGTTGAAGGATTTACTGTTCCTCTTTGCTTTTAATGTACTTCTGGCAGAGTTTACTAGTATGCATTGGATCATTACCCTGCATGAGCACAAGTCATTGACCCACAAGCTGCATTCCAGATGGGATTGCATAATGCTGCAGTATGCTGTGATAGCCAGTCTGATTCAATTTGCCCTTCACAATTTGCGGCCAAGACATCAGTTGAAGGATTTACTGTTCCTCTTTGCTTTTAATGTACTTCTGGCAGAGTTTACTAGTATGCATTGGATCATTACCCTTCATGAGCACAAGTCATTGACCTACAAGCTGCATTTCAGATGGGATTGCATGATGCTGCAGTATGCTGTGATAGCTAGTCTGATTCAATTTGCCCTTCACAATTTGCGGCCAAGACATCAGTTGAAGGATTTACTGTTCCTCTTTGCTTTTAATGTACTTCTGGCAGAGTTTACTAGTATGCATTGGATCATTACCCTGCATGAGCACAAGTCATTGACCCACAAGCTGCATTCCAGATGGGATTGCATGATGCTGCAGTATGCTGTGATAGCTAGTCTGATTCAATTTGCCCTTCACAATTTGCGGCCAAGACATCAGTTGAAGGATTTACTGTTCCTCTTTGCTTTTAATGTACTTCTGGCAGAGTTTACTAGTATGCATTGGATCATTACCCTGCATGAGCACAAGTCATTGACCCACAAGCTGCATTCCAGATGGGATTGCATGATGCTGCAGTATGCTGTGATAGCTAGTCTGATTCAATTTGCCCTTCACAATTTGCGACCAAGACATCAGTTGAAGGATTTACTGTTCCTCTTTGCTTTTAATGTACTTCTGGCAGAGTTTACTAGTATGCATTGGATCATTACCCTGCATGAGCACAAGTCATTGACCCACAAGCTGCATTCCAGATGGGATTGCATAATGCTGCAGTATGCTGTGATAGCCAGTCTGATTCAATTTGCCCTTCACAATTTGCGGCCAAGACATCAGTTGAAGGATTTACTGTTCCTCTTTGCTTTTAATGTACTTCTGGCAGAGTTTACTAGTATGCATTGGATCATTACCCTTCATGAGCACAAGTCATTGACCCACAAGCTGCATTCCAGATGGGATTGCATGATGCTGCAGTATGCTGTGATAGCTAGTCTGATTCAATTTGCCCTTCACAATTTGCGGCCAAGACATCAGTTGAAGGATTTACTGTTCCTCTTTGCTTTTAATGTACTTCTGGCAGAGTTTACTAGTATGCATTGGATCATTACCCTGCATGAGCACAAGTCATTGACCCACAAGCTGCATTCCAGATGGGATTGCATGATGCTGCAGTATGCTGTGATAGCTAGTCTGATTCATTTTGCCCTTCACAATTTGCGGCCAAGACATCAGTTGAAGGATTTACTGTTCCTCTTTGCTTTTAATGTACTTCTGGCAGAGTTTACTAGTATGCATTGGATCATTACCCTGCATGAGCACAAGTCATTGACCCACAAGCTGCATTCCAGATGGGATTGCATGATGCTGCAGTATGCTGTTATAGCCAGTCTGATTCAATTTGCCCTTCACAATTTGAGGCCAAGACATCAGTTGAAGGATTTACTGTTCCTCTTTGCTTTTAATGTACTTCACTTGGTGCAAACTCCCAACTTTGCAATTGGCAAAAGCCCCCTCCACACCATAACAGAGCCTCCTCCATGCTTTATGTTTGGTGTGATACAGGGCTTTGCAGCTCTTTTATTAACTCTTTGCCACACGTAAACCCTTCCATTTAACCCAAAGATTTTGAACTTTGATTCATCAGTCCAAACGACTTTATTCCACTGCTCCAGTCATTTTTTTTCCCAATATTAGTTCAGTTGTGCAGTGATGCTTGGAGCAGTCAGCCTTTTGTCATGCAAGCTGGTGACTCTGAAGGAATTGTTCTCTGCTCTTGTTGTTGCTTTTAGTCTATCAGCCCTAATTTTGGTCTTGTTTTGTCCAATTTCCTGATGTTTACTGACAATAATCCACTGTAGTTCTGGGAATTTTTTTCATAAATTTCTCTGCTTGAATATCCTTCTATTTTTAAAGTAATTATCTCTTGTCTTTGTTTATGTGTTTTGAGCATTTTATTGAGAAAAAATTTTTGATCCAGAAGAAATTTGAAAAATTTAGTTTTTAATTGAAACAAAATAAGAATAAGATTTCACTACTAGGCAAGGTACATTGGCAGCATTGGTAAAAGAGGTAGTATGTAGCAAGCAGTAATTCAACACAATATGGGCAAGGTACATTGGCAGCATAGGTAAAACAGGTAGTATCTAGCAAGCAGTAATTCAACACAATATGGGCAAGGTACATTGGCAGCATAGGTAAAACAGGTAGTATCTAGCAAGCAGTAATTCAACACAATATGGGCAAGGTACATTGGCAGCATAGGTAAAACAGGTAGTATCTAGCAAGCAGTAATTTAACACAATATGGGCAGGGTACATTGGCAGCATAGGTAAAACAGGTAGTATCTAGCAAGCAGTAATTCAACACAATATGGGCAAGGTACATTGGCAGAATAGGTAAAACAGGTAGTATCTAGCAAGCAGTAATTCAACACAATATGGGCAAGGTACATTGGCAGCATGAGATAAAACAGGTAGTATCTACCAAGCAGTAATTCAACACAATATGGGCAAGGTACATTGGCAGCATAGGTAAAACAGGTAGTATCTAGCAAGCAGTAATTCAACACAATATGGGCAAGGTACATTGGCAGCATAGATAAAACAGGTAGTATCTAGCAAGCAGTAATTCAACACAATATGGGCAAGGTACATTGGCAGCATAGGTAAAACAAGTAGTATCTAGCAAGCAGTAATTCAACACAATATGGGCAAGGTACATTGGCAGCATAGATAAAACAGGTAGTATCTAGCAAGCAGTAATTCAACACAATATGGGCAAGGTACATTGGCAGCATAGGTAAAACAGGTAGTATCTAGCAAGCAGTAATTCAACACAATATGGGCAAGGTATATTGGCAGCATAGGTAAAACAGGTAGTATCTAGCAAGCAGTAATTCAACACAATATGGGCAAGGTACATTGGCAGCATAGGTAAAACAGGTAGTATCTAGCAAGCAGTAATTCAACACAATATGGGCAAGGTACATTGGCAGAATAGGTAAAACAGGTAGTATCTAGCAAGCAGTAATTCAACACAATATGGGCAAGGTACATTGGCAGCATAGGTAAAACAGGTTGTATCTAGCAAGCAGTAATTCAACACAATATGGGCAAGATACATTGGCAGCATAGGTAAAACAGGTAGTATCTAGCAAGCAGTAATTCAACACAATATGGGCAAGGTACATTGGCAGCATAGGTAAAACAGGTAGTATCTAGCAAGCAGTAATTCAACACAATATGGGCAAGGTACATTGGCAGCATAGGTAAAACAGGTAGTATCTAGCAAGCAGTAATTCAACACAATATGGGCAAGGTACATTGGCAGCATAGGTAAAACAGGTAGTATCTAGCAAGCAGTAATTCAACACAATATGGGCAAGGTACATTGGCAGCATAGGTAAAACAGGTAGTATCTAGCAAGCAGTAATTCAACACAATATGGGCAAGGTACATTGGCAGGATAGGTAAAATAGGTAGTATCTAGCAAGCAGTAATTCAACACAATATGGGCAAGGTACATTGGCAGCATAGGTAAAACAGGTAGTATCTAGCAAGCAGTAATTCAACACAATATGGGCAAGGTACATTGGCAGCATAGGTAAAACAGGTAGTATCTAGCAAGCAGTAATTCAACACAATATGGGCAAGGTACATTGGCAGGATAGGTAAAATAGGTAGTATCTAGCAAGCAGTAATTCAACACAATATGGGCAAGGTACATTGGCAGCATAGATAAAACAGGTAGTATCTAGCAAGCAGTAATTCAACACAATATGGGCAAGGTACATTGGCAGCATAGGTAAAACAGGTAGTATCTAGCAAGCAGTAATTCAACACAATATGGGCAAGGTACATTGGCAGCATAGGTAAAACAGGTAGTATCTAGCAAGCAGTAATTCAACACAATATGGGCAAGGTACATTGGCAGCATAGATAAAACAGGTAGTATCTAGCAAGCAGTAATTCAACACAATATGGGCAAGGTACATTGGCAGCATAGGTAAAACAGGTAGTATCTAGCAAGCAGTAATTCAACACAATATGGGCAAGGTACATTGGCAGCATAGGTAAAACAGGTAGTATCTAGCAAGCAGTAATTCAACACAATATGGGCAAGGTACATTGGCAGCATAGGTAAAACAGGTAGTATCTAGCAAGCAGTAATTCAACACAATATGGGCAAGGTACATTGGCAGCATAGGTAAAACAGGTAGTATCTAGCAAGCAGTAATTCAACACAATATGGGCAAGGTACATTGGCAGGATAGGTAAAATAGGTAGTATCTAGCAAGCAGTAATTCAACACAATATGGGCAAGGTACATTGGCAGCATAGGTAAAACAGGTAGTATCTAGCAAGCAGTAATTCAACACAATATGGGCAAGGTACATTGGCAGCATAGGTAAAACAGGTAGTATCTAGCAAGCAGTAATTCAACACAATATGGGCAAGGTACATTGGCAGGATAGGTAAAATAGGTAGTATCTAGCAAGCAGTAATTCAACACAATATGGGCAAGGTACATTGGCAGCATAGGTAAAACAGGTAGTATCTAGCAAGCAGTAATTCAACACAATATGGGCAAGGTACATTGGCAGGATAGGTAAAATAGGTAGTATCTAGCAAGCAGTAATTCAACACAATATGGGCAAGGTACATTGGCAGCATAGGTAAAACAGGTAGTATCTAGCAAGCAGTAATTCAACACAATATGGGCAAGGTACATTGGCAGCATAGGTAAAACAGGTAGTATCTAGCAAGCAGTAATTCAACACAATATGGGCAAGGTACATTGGCAGCATAGGTAAAACAGGTAGTATCTAGCAAGCAGTAATTCAACACAATATGGGCAAGGTACATTGGCAGCATAGATAAAACAGGTAGTATCTAGCAAGCAGTAATTCAACACAATATGGGCAAGGTACATTGGCAGCATAGGTAAAACAGGTAGTATCTAGCAAGCAGTAATTCAACACAATATGGGCAAGGTACATTGGCAGCATAGGTAAAACAGGTAGTATCTAGCAAGCAGTAATTCAACACAATATGGGCAAGGTACATTGGCAGCATAGGTAAAACAGGTAGTATCTAGCAAGCAGTAATTCAACACAATATGGGCAAGGTACATTGGCAGCATAGGTAAAACAGGTAGTATCTAGCAAGCAGTAATTCAACACAATATGGGCAAGGTACATTGGCAGGATAGGTAAAATAGGTAGTATCTAGCAAGCAGTAATTCAACACAATATGGGCAAGGTACATTGGCAGCATAGGTAAAACAGGTAGTATCTAGCAAGCAGTAATTCAACACAATATGGGCAAGGTACATTGGCAGCATAGGTAAAACAGGTAGTATCTAGCAAGCAGTAATTCAACACAATATGGGCAAGGTACATTGGCAGGATAGGTAAAATAGGTAGTATCTAGCAAGCAGTAATTCAACACAATATGGGCAAGGTACATTGGCAGCATAGGTAAAACAGGTAGTATCTAGCAAGCAGTAATTCAACACAATATGGGCAAGGTACATTGGCAGCATAGGTAAAACAGGTAGTATCTAGCAAGCAGTAATTCAACACATTATGGGCAAGGTACATTGGCAGCATAGGTAAAACAGGTAGTATCTAGCAAGCAGTAATTCAACACAATATGGGCAAGGTACATTGGCAGGATAGGTAAAATAGGTAGTATCTAGCAAGCAGTAATTCAACACAATATGGGCAAGGTACATTGGCAGCATAGGTATCACAGGTAGTATCTAGCAAGCAGTAATTCAACACAATATGGGCAAGGTACATTGGCAGCATAGGTAAAACAGGTAGTATCTAGCAAGCAGTAATTCAACACAATATGGGCAAGGTACATTGGCAGGATAGGTAAAATAGGTAGTATCTAGCAAGCAGTAATTCAACACAATATGGGCAAGGTACATTGTCAGCATAGGTAAAACAGGTAGTATCTAGCAAGCAGTAATTCAACACAATATGGGCAAGGTACATTGGCAGCATAGGTAAAACAGGTAGTATCTAGCAAGCAGTAATTCAACACAATATGGGCAAGGTACATTGGCAGCATAGGTAAAACAGGTAGTATCTAGCAAGCAGTAATTCAACACAATATGGGCAAGGTACATTGGCAGCATAGGTAAAACAGGTAGTATCTAGCAAGCAGTAATTCAACACAATATGGGCAAGGTACATTGGCAGCATAGGTAAAACAAGTAGTATCTAGCAAGCAGTAATTCAACACAATATGGGCAAGGTACATTGGCAGCATAGGTAAAACAGGTAGTATCTAGCAAGCAGTAATTCAACACAATATAGTCTAATATGAGTTCAAGTGGTGGTATAATGTAACTTTTGGAAAATGTTTTATTCATACTCAGTACTAAAGAAGAAAATCACCTTCAAATCAATTTTTCAAAAGATATCTGGTTTATACTAAAGTCAAAGCATAAAACATATAGTGATGGTATTAATAAAACTGTGCTCAATATAATAAAAGAGAGCTATTAAGTATATGTTAATAAATATACATATTATCCCTCAAAGATAGCACTACTTGGAGTTTTATGCACAACACAGTCATGGTATTAGTGAGGAATAATATGCATAATAATTAATATATATACATATATATATATATATATATATATATATATATATATATATATATATATATATATATATATAATAACAACAACATTTATAACAATAATTATAAAAATATTCTAATAATATTCTTATATTCCTTTATTTTATTTTATTAATATTATTTAAAATGTATATATATATATATATATATATATATATATATATATATATATATAAAATTTGTATATATATATACGTGTGTGTGTGTGTGTGTGTTTGTGTGTCTGTGTAATATGTGTGTGTCTGGGCACTTATTCAGATCATCTGATATTTTATACCTTTTCCTTTATATATCTCTCTTCACTCTTTCTCTCTCTGTATATATATACATATATATATATATATATATATATATATATATATATATATATATATATATATATATATATATATATATATAATAGCTGGCCTCTCATATTCGAGGATACCCATCAACTAAAGCACCTAACCAATCCCTATTTCAGATGCTCACTCCCACAGAGCCAACCTGTGGCTTATACTGCAACTATGCTGAGCAGAACTTAGTTACTGTTCTGGGAGATACCATGTTATTTAGTATGATCTACAATCTGAACAACTCCCGCATACTCAAACTCTCAATCATGATGACTTATGACTTCATGCTCGCACAGCTATTGACAGCCCCACCAAGTGGTCTCTCTACCTAATTTCACTCACAAGGCTTGGGTCAACCCATAGTATAGTTTTTAGGCACTTTCCAATGGTGCCACACGCTGGGATCCCCCCACCTCCAGTCTGATAACATTAGGAAGTCTCCTTCCTAACAAATCAACCGTGGTGAGATTCAAACCCAGGTCTCATGGTCAGAAAGTGAACATTTTAACCACACAGACATGTGCCCAGATACCTACGTTCGAAGTGCAACTTAAAATTTCATTGTTCTACCAACTCATCAGGCACAAATTCATATATTGTCATCTACATGGGACCATGTATATATGAATTATTTATACATATATATATATATATATATATATATACAAATTACATACATATATATATATATATATATATATATATATATATATATATATATATATATATATATATATATATATATATATATATACAAATTACAATATATATATTTTTAATCGCTTTTTTAGACAGATATATATTCAAATAAAATAATCTCATTTTAAATAAGAAAGGTGTGGCAGGTTTTTTGGGGGAAAATTGCTATACCTAAAATGACAACAACATCACCATCAACATTTTTCAAAAAACAAAAAGAAGCAAATAAAGACAAACTTGCCTCAACAAAATTCCATTTATCTGTGCTTAACAGAAATGGGGAAAAAATTACAAATAAACAATGAAAATAATCTAAAAACTAAACAAAAGTTGATACAGGAATTAAATAAATGATAAATGAATGAAAAAATAAAAGAGATCTTTTTTTTCCAAGTCTAACACTTAATGATTTTACCAAATTAAGCTTGGGCAACTCTTGAGATTTAAAAAAAATATTTTTACTTCATTTATTTTTCCCTTTTTCGTCCTTTTTTCACTACAATATATTTGGTTATTTTATTCTGAAAATATATCAGTGTTAGTTTCTGTATGTATTTCAGGGACATTTTTTTTTAATCTTTGTATTTCTCTTTCTTTGCAAATGGATGTGTTTTACATGTGTTTATAGTTTTTGCTGTTGTCCATTTGTGTACGTATATATGTCTTTAATACACAGTGTGTTTGTATATTTCCTCTGTTTGAGTGTTTTCCGTTTTTCATCTGTAAAAATACAAAGTATCTATTTTATCAGAATATATTTCTGGTGGTATGAATAGTATGGCTCTTAAGTGTGTTTGTGAGTTAATACATAAGTGTACATATGAGGGAGTCAACTGGGAAGAGTTCATATTTGGTCAGGTTATGGGAAAATAGGAGAAAAACTATTTCTCACTAATAAAGGGACTTTCTCACTCTCCTCCCCCTCCTTCTCTCTCTCTCTCTCTATATATATATATATATATATATATATATATATATATATAGTAAATATATAAGAAATTGTAAATATATAAGTAATAGTAAATATATAAGAAATTGTGTTATATATATATATATATATATATATATATATATATGTAACACAATTTCTTATATATTTACTATTCCATTGAATTCTCATCTAACTTTGATTTTATTCATGTTTTACAAAGTTTCTGTTTATCCTGATACACTTTATCATTGGGGCAGAATATTATTGTTGTTAAAATATTTATATGAAATGTGATTTAATTTTGAATTTGAATTTAGTCCCAGATCAACATTTAAGATTGGAAATAAGAAAAATAAATTCTAATTTAGACAATATCAATCGTTATCTACTGTCATCTTAATTTCTGTTCTTTTATTGCACTCGCTCCTTGATAATGCTTTTCTTATATTTTTTTCACACTCGGCAACCTGTTGTGTGTTAGTGGCTTTGTTCCCTTGCTTGGGGTGAAATGATTAGAAAAAAACTTGAATTTAACAAATTTGACTGGAATTCAAACCAGGTACCATGATTTCTCATTCCAAGCTGCTATCCATTACACCACCCACACATCCATTACTCCCTGCAAGGTAAGACTCAAGATTCTAGAAGTCATTATTATGCAAAAGAACGAACACACATTAAATAAAAAATCTTTCACTAAAGACATTATTTAAACGTGTGCTTATCATATTTAATATTTGTATAGAATAATAGCATCTTTTGTCATACCACATTTCTATTGCTTTAAGTCTCTTCTTCATCTGTAAGATGACTGTCCAGTGTTCACCGCCATATAGGAAATAAATAAATTCTATTCGCTTCATACTAAAGGCCGCTTATTAAAATATCAGTCTAAATATTGTGTTGAAGATGATGATATTAGTCAGAAAAATGGGTGGGATAATGAAATTACTTCATATGAGAACTTCAAAAAGCAGTAAAGATAAATTGAATTCTTTAAAATCTTTGTCATCAATATTTAATTAGGAAGAAGTAAATATGATCATTATTAATTAGGTTTATCCAAATTCACACAAACTTTAAATGGGAATAACAACTTCTATTGATATTTACAACTTCTATAATATTTTTGCTTCTATTCTACAGCATGATTGAAAAGTAACTCTGCATTTTAAAATACTTATAATTTATTTATTAACCATAAGAAATGGATATGAGGTATTATTTAAAATTTGATATGGGCACCAGATTTTGCTACCAGCCTCTCAAGCTGTCCAGGAATCATGTCAACTGATATCACTAGGAACTCTTGTGGTATGAAAGATATAACTTCTTGTATTTGCACACCAAGTTCTTCCAAAATCTTGGTTTGGTATAGTAGACTTGCTCCTTTAACCAACCCCAAAGAAAAAAGTCAACAGGTGTTAAGTCAGGACTCCTGGCTGGTTACTCATACATAAAATAGGGAGTTACTTTTCAATCACCTTGTATATATATTTTTAATGGCATGTCTCAGAATGTAGGTGATCATGGTTCTCCACAGCTTCTTTTTTTATTACGTGCAAAATGCCATATTTTCAATGAATTGGATTCCTGATGCCTTCTCCATAGTTTAGAATTCAGAGCTTTTTTTTCTTAGAAAATGCTTGAGAGTTCAGTCTACCCTGATACCTAATCCAAAGCTGAGGGAGAAAAGATGGACATTCATTTTCCAGTGGCACTAGTGCCAAAGTTAATGCAACAAATGAGGCTGGAATCTGAATGCTGCTAGCTAATTACAATTCTTGTACCAATGACAATTACATTACCTACATCTATACACACACATATATATATATATGTGTGTGTGTGTCTGTGTGTGAATAAGACATGTAAGTTGCTTAGTATACTCTTTCTTCTTTAACAGTCAACAGCGGAGAAATACCTAATTTAATTGTCTAAGATAATATTGTCACTTTCGACAATATCAGTCATCTTAAACTAATAGAAGTAAATGAAAACAAGAGAAATAATATGGAAGATTGTTATTAACAATATATGCAAATATATAAACAGCCATACACATTGCTTTCTTCTCTCTCTCTCTCAACACACACACATGCATACACACACTAGCCGAGGTACATGGGATTGCCTGGGTGTACATGGCTGCAATTGTATAATCACATCACCTGTCTAGAAATGTCTGCCTGTATCCCCACTTTCATAAATCATCCATGGGTATACTAAGCTACTCCCCTATCTCATCTTTTTTACAGTACGTCCTTTGCAAGGGTTTGATTATTCTTAATAAAGGAATTCATCAATAAAAACTTCTTGTGTGGTTGTAGCATGGGGTTAAATTGTTTCAATGTTTTAGATATTCAGTAAATTTCCTATGGCTGTAATAACTTTCAAATAGTTTGGTATGATTCACAAATCTAATAATCTAACAAAAACAGGTATGAAGCATCAGAACTTCATTCAACTGCAAATTCAAATTCATGAACACCTCCCCACTTCCTTCTTTGCACATTTACTGGAAAGCTGTGGTTAATAAGAGGTTCTTCAGGAAATTTTCTCTTTTAACACTTCAATAATCCTTCTCAAACAATCTTTGCATCAAACGTTGTTCAAATGCCAATTTAGGATAGAATCATATGAGGAAATTATTGACTGAATGGCAAAAGCTGAGTTTGGACCTTGTTTGTCACAGATTTCATCCACTTAACCGAAATAATCTAAACCAAACATTCATGCAAGACAATTTGTGTGTCATGTAATTTACATGGCAAATTTGGAAAGCATTGGATGAAAAACCAGAGATTTATGGACAAAAAATGGGCTTTTTGGATAGTTTTTCATGGTTTTTGTTATATACAGGGAAGTGAGCAGGACTAAAACTACACTATCTCATTCCTTGCTTGTTTGAAGAAAATCAGATAAAAAATTGCAAAGTTATTCAAGTTTTTATTTTAAGTAGTACAAAAAACCCAATTTTTTCACAATTTTTGCAGTTTTTTGTATGAAGTCAATATCACAAGTTAACTATCAATCACTCATAAACCTTGTAACATGAGCTATATTTTGCATTAAGTGCAAAGAGCATCAGTTTACCCAGTAAAAATTTTGTTTGCATGTAAATTTTTGCAAAAAGTCATACTCACCTTCAGTTTTATTGATTTTTCTGCCAAATTTGGGTGGGGAGTTGAGATAGCAAAATTGGTCTTGACCTAATTTAATAAATTTGCAATATGTGTGTACAGTTTCATTGAAATCAGTTAGGACATGCATAAATAGCATACACACACACAGACAGACATCTGTTTTATATATATATATATATATATATATATATATATATAAAAGTGAACATAGAAGTCAACACTTAGAGGCAACAGTCTGTTTCATGCTATATGCAATCATCAGGCCTGACGATTGCATATAGCATGAAACAGACTGTCGCTTCTAAGTGTTGACTTCTATGTTCACTTTTATATTTACACACGCTCTATCTCTGATATTGAGCACTTTATCCCATAAATATAGCACACCTTAAGACTATATTTCTTCATATATATATATATATATATATATATATATTTACATACACTCTATGATATTGAACACTTTATCCCATAAATATAGCACACCTTAAAACTATATTTCTTCATATATATATATATATATATATATATATATATATATATATATATATATATATATGTATATGATAGATAGATACTATATTTGCCATATAAATGATTTTTATAAGACATTTTCAAAACAGAATAGAATTGCTATTGAGGTTATCAAAATTATTTTCACACATACATATATATATGTGTGTGTGTGTATGTATGTGTATATATTTATATATATGTGTGTGTGTGTATGTATGTGTGTGTATGTATGTGTGTGTATATATATCATCCTCAAATAAATGCTTCTGATGGCTTCTTTTCAATCATTTCTGTCATGTGTATCTGTATCTCTACCCAGTAATTCATTTCTGGTTTAAAAGTCATCCCTGGGTTGATCAATAAAGTTTCTTGCTAGTCTTCATCTTTTCCCATAATTTGGTTCCCATAGTATAAGCTGATGTATAACTTCTTCGTTAATTCTCCAGCAATGGCCACTAAACTGCACTCACTATTCTCATGTTGTGTGCCTAATTCTTGGTAGATTTCCATGTAGTTCTTCAATGGACATATATTGTTTCTGGCTGACATTTAGCACTTAATATAAAATAATTCTGTCTATCTGATTATCCTCAAACAATTCTGGCTACATTTTGCCAACCATTTCTGACCCCTTTAATTCTATTCAGTTCTTCCCCATTTTTTAATCATTTCATCAATTAATTTTTTGTTGCACTGTCTCTAGATTTCTACACATAATTTGGTTCCCATAGTATAAGCTGATATATAACTTTTGTTTACTTCTCCAGCAATGGCCACTAAACTGCTCTTACTTTCTTACATTGTGTAATATTTGTTAAGTTACCATATACTTCTTCATTGGGCATTTTGCCAGTGATTTTGTTAATGTACAACTTCTTCATCCATACTGTTTTTACTATTAACAGAAAAAGTTCCATCTCTTAGTTGATCAATGAAAGTTTTTGTTTGTCTTCCTCTTTTCTCATAATTTGGTTTCCATAGTATAAGCTTTTCCAGCTATGGTCACTAAACTCCACTCACCTTTCACAGATTATGTCCATAATCACTGGTAGATTAGTATAGAGTTCTTCAATGGAATATGTTGTTTTTATCTGATATTTAGTGCTTCTTTCAATAGTCAAGGGTATGTATCATCTTGTTTTTTGTCAGTGATTTTGTTAATATCCAAATGTTTGACCCATATAAGTGGAGTATTTCTACTGTTGACCTAATGAGTTGTATTTTCAGGCTTTTTTCCTTTTTGGCTGCAATTTGGTATTCAGTTTTGACAGTTCTGACCATGTCATTGCAATTTTAGCATCAAGAGTTGCACTTAAAATGTAGCCACACACCAGGTGCAACGGGCATATGAAAAACACATTTAATGGACAATCATTGATAAGTTACATTTATTTCTCTTAAATGTTTGTATGAATTGAATCCAATCTTGACAAAGGAAACAAAAAGAATATTTGTGATTGTGAAAGTAACCACAAACAATGGCAACTTCAACAGATCCTCTATAAGAAATGAACTGGAGGCCTTTGGCAGCAACATATCATCCAGAGACAAGAGAATCTTTATTTTCTCTGTGTTTCAACCATTCATATGGCCAGACTTGAATTAGGTTGTACTAAATATAGTATCAAATTAATGAGGCTTCATGTTTGATGAAATAGAGATTAATCCAGTTTGTAAATATTCTATCACTGTCTGCTGTAAATTTAATCATTTTTATTATGCATCTTGATTCCCTGTCGAACATAGGGCCTTAACAACACCTCTCCAATGGGCACAGTTCCAGGTGATCTTCTTCAGCTCGGCCCATGTCATGCTGGCTGCCTTCACCTCTGCATCAGCACTTCTGTACCAAGTCTCAAAATATCTCCAGAACTTTTCATGTGGCTGGCCTCCATTCAAGGAAAATACCAATAATCCAAGTAAGCCACTTTAAAGCTCATCAAGCTTTTGGTAAGCATTATTTTTTGGTCAGCAATTCTTTGGTTAGATGAAACAAAAATTGACCCTCTTGGACAGGGATGTTGTAAAAAGCAGGCAAAACTTTCAATCCAAAAGAACACAACTTAAAGATCACAGTGGCACTATCCTGCTAAGAGTGTTTTTCAGCAATTGTGACTGTAACTTGGTAAAAATGGATTTGATCATGAAAGCATAACAAGATACACTGATAGAGAAACATCAGTCTACCAAAAAAACTTAGAGCTGGAATATTATAGGCCTTCCACTCAAACCAGGTATCAAAATTGTCCAAGAAATGCTTCATGGACAATCACTATTTTAGAATATTTAAGCCAGAGTCCAAATTTCTATAGAAAGATGAAGACACATGTAATTGTGAGGAAACTTTCCAAATTTAAGAACTGGAGAATTCAGCTAAAGAGGTGTAGACATGTCAGACTCTGCTGATAAATTATGAGAACCAGTTCCAGTTTGGAATACATAATAAAAACTTGGCATATGATTACTAAGAGAAAAATTTGAATAATTCTAAATTCAAATTTGATTGAAATTTAGTTCTCTTCCATATTCTTCATGTATTGTTCTTTTCATTATATGTCAGTCTGAGCCAGGAAAAAGCATTTTTATAATAAAAATATTTTTAAAAATCACAAATAATCAAATAATTTCAGTCTTAGAAAGAGAAAATTATTATATTATGCCAAATTCTTTTCATGCAATGAGTACATATATATATATATATATATATATATATATATATATATATATATAATTTAACATAGTGCTCAGTGATTTGTATCAAAGATATAATTGCATAAACAATAGCCGAAAGTTCTTGGATATGAAGATCATTTGGACAATTTTTAATGCATTTTATTTCCAGATAAGAAAAATTCAATAAAAAGCTGAATTGGATTACCTTATCAGTCATCTTTAATGAAACTTGTCTAAAAGAGGGATTGCTGTCCAAATACACATTTATGATACCTAGACTTTTTTTTAATTTAACCACAATACTAGACTGGCATCAAGATCTCATCAATTTACAGTTGAGCTGGCTATATGTAGTCACAAGTTCTATGCTGACAGTTTATTTTCTCATACTTCTCACTTGTGGAACTCCTTTCTGACTTTAATCTGCAAAAATGTAAATGTAATATCAATCATTATCTACTGTCCACCTGACTACACTTTTCTTTTTCTGCTCATTATTAATGTTTCTGTTCATAATTCTTCCACACCCAGTAACCACTTGTGTTTTAGTGGCTTTACTGCCTTGCATGGGGCGAAACCAACTATATATATATATATATATATATATATATATATATATATATAAAACGACCATTTGCCCTTGCATGGAGTATTGCTGCAATATATGGTCTGGGGCACCTTCTGTTTACCTCGGAGTTCTTGACAAGATCCAGAGACGGATATGTAATGTGATTGGCCCTGATCTGGCGTCTCGCCTGCAGCCACTATCTCACAGATGCGCCGTCGCCTCTCTCTGTCTCTTCTACAAATACTTTCATGGCAATTGCTCCGATGAGCTGCTTTCCCTGGTCCCCAGTCTTCATGAATACAAGCGCCTTACGAGGCTGGCATCCCGCTCTCACCCTTACACTGTAGAAACTTTAAAATGTAGCCATCTCTTCTACTCCAATAGCTTCATACCTCGCACCTCTCGCCTGTGGAACACCCTTCCCAATTACTGTTTCCCTGATAGCTATGATCTCCAACTATTCAAATGTAATGTCAATCGACATCTCCAGTTACCTTGATCTACACACTACCCTTCCCTTCATCATTTCTTCTATCACTCCTATCTGCTCTTGCTACAAATCTTCTGCAACCCCCTGCATCCTAGTGGCTTCATGCCTTGCTCGGGGCGCTAAGCTTAAAAAAAAAAAAAAAAAATATATATATATATATATCAGTTTGGGGATTTTTTCTATTTTTGCTGTTGTGTGTGTATGCATCTTTGTTGAAGATTTTACACATTAATCTTGCATGTGTGGGCAAACAAGTAATTTTAAATCATTAATGCATACATAAATATGGTAACATATTTGGCATGTATACATACAATAGATAAAGAGGTATCTATTCGTCTCCTGTCAGGCAAAACTGGAGCATAAGTAACTGTTTTATTCACTTATTTATACACTCATTAATCTATCTGTTTGTTTTGGTAATCCATTCTCATTTATTTAGATTAGAGGCAGCAACAGGATTTTTTCTCCTTTTTTTTCTCCTGTCTTTTCTCATTGAGAAACAAAACATTGGCTTCATCTTTATTCATGATTAACTGAATTTATATAAAAACTTGGGACTTGTCAGGATTGTATTTGTTAGCGTAAGACAGATTATAACTTTATTGAGTTTTTTGTATCATTAATCCAACTCTGCTTTAGAATATGAAGATTTCCGTCAGTAGCACTATTTTCAGAATAAAATTAATCTTTTTTTTAAATTTTAAATTAGCATTTAAATCTCTTGTTCAGTTTGCACAAGATAAATAGTTCAGTTTTTAGAACTAGTATTAGTTAACCTAAATTTAATCTGTAATACCCTGTATAATCTTGGTTCAAAGATTTAAAGAAGAATTCATAGTCTCAGTGATTCAGCATTTAAAATAAATGACCTTGACTTCAGGTTTTATCATGAAAAGTATACTTTGTAAAATAGTGTTTACTTTGAGAACTGACCTTAGAATGACTCAATCAAATAACATATTAAATTAGATAAGCTTTTCTAGATGGCACGTAAAATTAACTCAGTGTGCAAATTAAATGTTGTAACTGAGTTATCAAAAACGGCAGTAGAAAACTGTAATTTAACAACAAGTTTATTACCTTTTGGTACAGGGAAACAAAATATAGAATAGAAACTAGAGGAGAGAATGTTTAGCTGTGAATGACTGTTTTCAGCAAAAGCTACTGCCTCTACTGCTACTGCTCCTCCTGCTACTCCTCTTGATGTAGGAGTATTTTTATGTCTTTTATCCAACAATAGAGTCCAAACTTGTAGGGAAATATTCTCCCTCACAACATTAAGGTAACTCTGAAAATACATTACCTAGACTATTCCCTATGCATATACAAGTATAGATGTGAAGAGATGGAAATATTTAAGCATTCTATACCCCATACCATATTAATCTACTAATATAAAACACTGTTCTTGCTTTCCCAAGGCCAATATACTCATGATGAGGAGAGGGCCACGCCAATGACATAGGTATCCATAGCTCGGATAAGAATGATCTTGAACAAAAAAATCAACATTCTATACTAAGTGTTCTAAGGAATAGAAATGAAGATAAAATTTTCAAAAGCAGAAATTATGATCTGGAATTAGAATGAATGAAGTGAATCTATCATAAAAAAGCAAGATAAGGAATTAGTAAATACTAAATACTTCAAATACTGCAGATAGATCAATTGCAACAAATTTAGTATTGGAGATAAGGAAATTGAACATAGAATAGGCTATGGTAGAGGTAGTTTTGCAAATTGCTACAAGACATTAACCTAAGGAAAAAATAACTTTTAAATTGCTACAAAACATTAATCTAAAAACTAACTGTTTTCTCAGACCAATGGTTAAAAATAGCTTTAAGTGAATGAATCCTGTAACTCTTAGGAAAGACTATCCTTTTTGAAATCTTGCAGACTGGCACTTCAGAATCACAAACAAAGAATTGTATCATATAATAGAAACAACATCACTTGAAGACTTTCAATAACAGCTACAGCTAAAATGGATATTACATGTAACTTGAAGAGAAAATAATAACATAATAAAGATGTTGATATTCTACACTACTAAAAACAAAAGATTAGGAGGTAAGCCCCACCTATACACAAAAGAGTAATAACAGTTAATGGACTTGAGAAAACTATTTTCCTGAAATACTGTTTTAAGAGAAAGATTTCATAAATTTAATCTGAAAGTAACACCGGTTGCTTGGTTAATGAATATTGAATGTCTCCTTATAAAGAAAAAGTTAATATTATTACCAATACCATTACTAGTTGCTAGCTTTGCATGTAGTGTAGCGGTTTTTGATACTAAAGTGGGATTGGTTAGCCAATTTCAACTTCTAGCCAAATCCATTGCATTCTCCTTTTCAGAAATACTCTTAGGAAAGATATTTAATCTTTTTCTTCTTCCCCCAGTTATGGATTAAGTAGAAGCATAGACTGGAGTCTTTAGACTTGGTTAGCATCCAGTCTAGAAAAAGGACAACTCTAAATTCAAATTCGGATGGTTATGAGGCTAACAAGTCGACCCTATAAAACCTGCTTTTTTACTGAAACTGCAGCCCCTCACTTTATCAGTGGTCCTATAATACACAGTAAATCTATAGGTTCAAAAATAAGGAAACTATTTGCTTCTGATCAAGAAAATCTGGCCAGATAGAACATCATGTTTTTTTTTTAACTTTTTCTAAATTAAAATAAGATGCAAGAAGAGTCTCCTTGACCTTGCCTTTTCTCTGTATTAGAAAGTAATAATAGCCTGTTAGTCATATTTGACTAGTATTACTAATTTGAGTTCAGTCCTCACTGTATGGTCCACACTTGTAATCTTGTATTGTACTAAACTGAGTTTAATAAATATCACTCACTTTGCACATAATCATTGAGTTTGAATCTACATTCTTGTGACCTTATGCCAGACTCATTTTTGTATTACATTGTATTGCATGCAATGTCCATTTAATGATATAGTTAATGGTTTCATGTTGGAAAGATTATTTCAGTATTTTAATATTCTATCATTTTCTATTGTAAATTTTCCTTCAGCAGCCCATTATTTTTATTAAGTAAAATGCTTTTATTTCTGAACTTTTGTTTATAAACAGGGTGCACAAGGTACATAGTTCTAACATTTTTATAACTTGTTCTAATTATAATTTCTTTTCAGATAAATGATGGCAAACCAAAGCTAACTCAGCAAATGAAAAGGAATGCTGTAATCATTGTCTTAAAGGCAGAGCATAGTGATTTAGAGATCGATCCCTTCCTGAAAGTTGCACGGTTGTTTGTTGTCAAAGTTCACAAACAGCTAGAAGCTGCTGACAGGGATTCTACAGAAGTAGCCAAATGTCAAACACCTGCTAAGTGACCCAATACCATCAGGAAACCCAAATTTGTATAAAAGGTGCAGAAAATTTTCAATAAGAAACCCAGAAAGTCAGTTAATGCCATTGTGAAGGAGCTCAAGGTATCAAGACGTCCTACTGGATAAATTGTGGGTGATGACCTTCAATACAAATTAAAGGTGAAAGGTAACTGTTTGATCCACGCAATGTGCTTATTAAGCAAATTGAAAGAGCCTGGAATGCTTTGGGTTTTCTCTGATGAGAAAAACTTTGATCAGGACCAAATGATCAAGTGAAGGAATGATAAATGGTTATGCAGGGACCCTAGAGACATTTTAATGGTCATGCACATAAAGTTTCTGGCAAGTGTGATGGTTCTGAGACTCATGAGTATTGAGAGAGATATCATGCCTCCTTATTTCTTTCCTGCTGACTATAAAGAAGTGATGGAGAAGATTGTGAGACCTTAGATAGAGAGCAGGAGCGTAGGAAGGGCATAAACCTACCAGAAAGTTTCTGTGCTATCTCATAAGAGAAGCCAAGAATTGAAGAGTTGAAATCTCCATGATTCCATCATCCCAGTCATATGACCTAGCTCTCTAAGCCTGAATCTGATGGACTACTACATATGGGGTGCAGTCAAGAGGGAAGTCAATCAATGGCTCCATAACACTATAAAATCTCTGAAGTGTGCCATACCTAGCACACTAACCAAAATAGATAAAGATCATCTGATTTCAGCATTTCAACATTTCAGAATCATTGATGTTAACAATGCATTCATGAAGTAGATATATTAAGAAGAATCTAGAAACTATTCATGCCAATTTCTTTCTCAGATAAAGATCTTTTTTCATGACTATCATCTGTTTTACTAAATTCATGCAAATGTCCTTAAAGAACTGAGTAAGCCTGTATAACATATTTAGTGGACCAGGCTAGTTAACTTAATGTATCAAATTTTAACATTGTAGTACCACGCCTACATTTTCTCCAATTCTAATTAGTCAATAAATACATACTTAAAAATAACAGGACAATTTATCTATCGCATTCCACCATAGTAAATTTGTTCCTCACACTTTGTTCAAAACAAGCTTTGCTACAAAATCGCTGATTGGTCCATTTTTCGTCCAATAGGATATTTTTCATGTATATTCAAAAATGTACTAAGCGTCTCCTTTTGGAGCCACTCCAGATAGTATAAGTATTGGATGCATTCCAAAAAACCAGTAGTAGTAATTTCAGAACCACAGTCGAGGTACCCAGAGACAATAGTTCTCATTTACTCACTCGTGTATTTCATCCTACTCACTCCGCACATACATACACACTACAGAACTTTATGTGACACACCACCAGTTCTCAATGGACACACCAAGTTAAATCAACTTTGTAAGTTGCAACTACTGAACAATTTTCTGAAAGAAAAATTCTATTTTCAACATTGAACTCTGAACATTTACTCAGACAAATCTTCTTTAAGACATTTCCTGACAGTCAAGGGGAAGCTACTTTTTTCTCCCTATTTCACTCATATTGCAACTACTTTGTATTATTGTTGAATTTAATATACATATTTCTTCGTTAAACAAAATTGGTTCTCGTTCTCGTATTATGTATGAATGTTGATTACCTTCTCAACACGCAGCCGCATTATCTATTTGACCCATTCAACATTGGTGACCACAACACTCGAGAAGCAGTACATTCTACAACATCCTCACTTCTCTTGAAAGTGGTCAGGTTTCTTGTATTCAAGATATCATGAACCCTAACTCTAGCAGTTGGATAAAGATCATGTCCAAAATGTGAGGTTCAAGGGAATCCTTATTCAATGGGAGCTTTGAAAAAAAAACAAAAAAAAAAACAGAGAGTAAACAAAAAGAATGAGAAGTTTCTTTGTACAGACTCCAAGTAGGGATCCATGATGATGTTCACCAAGATTGCATTATATGTGATAGACCTAGGTTTTACTAGGATTATGTCATTTTGCCCCAATGTCATGTCCATTCAGGATGTTGGTGACCATAGCACTCCACAATTTCCTGTCATTTGTAGCTCTTAATAAACTTTGTCTACTTGCTATTTAGGTTAGGCATTGTTTTCCTCTATTCCTTTTGATTTTAATCTGTCCCATGAGTATCAGATTTTCCAAGACCTCTTTCCTCGTTAGGTGCTCTAGAAATTTCAGTTCTTTCTGATGCTAAGTATAACTGTACTTTATGTTTCCATTTCCTCAAAAACTTCATCATTACTCACATGTTTAGTCCATGGTATTCTCAGTATTCTCCTGTAGAACCACATCTCTGTTGCTTCAAGTGTCTTCTTCATCTGTGAGGAGATTGTCCAGCATTTACTACCATATAGGAGGACTGATATTGTGTAACAATTCAATAACCTTTTCTTTACTTGTAATGACATTTTTATGTTGCTTAATAATTTGCATAGCTTTTGCGAGGCATCTTTCGCTATCCCAACACATTTTGGATTTCAGTGTCACACTTTCAGTCCTATGTTAAAATTCTTCCAAGATATTTAAATCGTTGTACTTGCTTGATTTTGGCTTCTCCACAATGCCAACACCTAAACCAAAGTGTCACACATGGTGTTCAAACTCTGGCATTAAGAAAGTAACCCAGGAGAAGCCATACCTTACTCCCTCCTACATGGCCCAGGTGTGTCTAGACAAGAATTTTCATGATTATGTCTTAAGCAGCATGTGAGCTCTCAAATTCTCTTGATTGCTACATCAGGAGTGTTATAAGGTGGGAGGCAAACCAATAACTCCAGAATATCAAAGTGAATGAAAGCTGCCATCATAGAGTCTGTATTTAGGCTGAAGGCGGTTTTATTGTAGAAACTTTTTCTGTACTTTTAACTTGAACATAATTGATAAGTGCATAATATTTTTGAAAATACACTGATTTTTTTTCTGCTAAATACCTTTAATTATTTATAATTTGTTCTCAGTTGCCTTGTGCAACAAATTATTGAGTTCATGCCTTTTCTATGTCATTGTGCTTGAAATGTTTTGCCCAATTTACAACAGAGACGATGTTTTGATATACATTTACCAGAAGCTTAAGAGGTCTCATAGTAGGAGTTATCTTAGAAGTTATGACTGGAATATTTTTACCAGCCTCTTTGGAATGCATTGTTTGTGATTATCTTACACACGAATAATCATTCCCTGAGAATTTAAATGTCAAAGTACATGTTAGAATGAAAAAGACAGAACTATTGATGCATGTTTGCTTTACATGAGATAAATAAGATGAGGCAAAAAATAAATAAATATTGCTTGTATTTCAGTACATTTTCTTTGAAATGCTTTTTTTTTAATATCAAAATGAATTTTCACAAGATAAAATAAAAAATTAAGAAATGGGATTTAATTATACTTAATAACACCAAACATAATAAGAGATTTAAAAATATGTACATAAAAGTGTACAAAACTTTCAAAATTGTATTTCTTTGAATAGCATTTGAGATTTGATTGGATCATTATATTTTAAAGGATTTTCATTGGTGATCATTTACAATAATGTAAAATTGTATATGCAGAAATGATACTTAAACTACTATGCAGAGTAGAATGGATAAATTATCTATCATAAGACCCAGAAAGAGTGATCAGACACTTCTATGTGGGTGATCATGCCTCTCCACAATCTCTTGTCTTTTGTAGCCCTTAATAAAGTTCTTTTGCTATCTATCCTAATCCCTGTTCTGCCAACCATTTACACATGCTCATTAGATAGTCTATACACTATTTTTCCCTATATCACTAGTCTTCAATATGTCCAATATGTACCCTAAAAATTTCAACTCTTTCTGATGCTAAGTATAAGTGCCTTTTTGTTTCCACTTTCTCTAAAACTTCCTCATTGTTCACATGTTCAGTCTATGGTATTCTCAGCATCTTTCGGAAGAACCATATTTCTGTTGCTTCATGCCTCTTCATCTGTCAAGAGATTGTCCAGTATTCCCTGCAAAATAGGAAAAGTGATATTATATAACAGTTCAATACTCTTTTCTTTGTTTCTAATATTTTCCTGTTTCTTAATACTTTATTTAGTTTTCTAAAGGTGTCTTTGGCTATCTCAATGTGCCTGCAGATGTTGGTAATATATTTTCCATCTTCTGTTAAAAAACTTCCTAGATATTTAAATTTTTAAACATACTAGAAAGCTTTTAGGAAAGGCAAAAAATATGAAATTGACAAAGTAACCAGGCTTTTGTGAAAGTAAAAAAATATAAATGCTTGTCAGTAAATTATCTGTTATGGGACCTTACCCATAATAACATAATAGACTATTCCATATGTAATAAATACAGTGCCTCAAGACGAAGCAGAGAGTCCAGCCTGAAGTCTGGAGTGAGGTCCGTCAGGAGTCAGTTAGTCGAGTCAGAGACAGTCCGAAACAGAGTTGCGTCAGACAATTACTACTAAACCTGATTGTTCGTACTAACACTTTCTACTTCTCTGTATATATTCCTGTTTATAATATATCTGTGTTATTCCATATCCGCCTTCGAGTTCTTCTTTGTTGGTACTACCTTGGACTATCACCGTGGTACAAGACCATAACATTATCAAAGACAAAAAATATGAGTTTTATCAAAGACTAAAATATGAATTCTAGTGCTCCTTTGAAAAGAAAATAAAGTGAATCCTTTGGAGTGATGAGACACTTATCAAATATAAAAAATATGCATCTTTATTGGATTATTGAATGAAATCTTATTCCACTGCTACTAGATTGGCAACTAAGTATCACTATTTTTATTGTTGAACTAGCTAGATGTAAGCATCATCAATGTTATGGCAGTGGGAAAGTGACTGAAACTGATATGTTAGGTCAGGATCAATAATATTGCAGATTATTCTTTGTGTTTTATCAGGAATCTCTAAATACATAAGAGAGGAACCTGAGCAGATGTGGTGGCAATATTCAAAGCATGAATGAATGGTTGACTTATAAATATGTCAGAATAACCTCATTCAGTAGCCCTTTAACCTGAGTAGCTCTTGAATCTTGTATTGGGTGAACATTTAAAAAAAAAGAAACAAATGATGTTGGAGAATATCTTAAGCCACACCATCCAAAATTTATTATCTTAAAATCTTTTTAGTTAAATTTTAAAAAATTTCTTTTTTCTCTTCAATATAAAACCTTGTGGTATTGCACGTGATTATTATTGTCAAACCACACTTTCATACATCTTTGTTTAACTCATTTGTTAAAATGAGTCACAATTTGTTTATAGCACAAAGGATTGTTGCTCATGAGGTGTGTGATTGCTTCCAGTTTAAAAGCATTAGCTACAAAACTGTCAAGTGGAAGGAAATTTTCAATAAAGATTTTTTATATAATATATGTAATATACATACTTATATTTTATGGCTTTGTGCTTAGAATTTGGTTGTTATGCATTTTTCATGGCATACACTTATCTTTGACATAATTGGAAAACATTAAATGATTATTATAGCTTTTGCTATATGAAGCTGCTATCAGAAAAGGTTATCAAGAAGCATACCCATGTTTATATTTTTATCAGCACAGACCATGGTTTGAAATATTTATAAGGTTTTAAAGTTCTTTAAGCATACTGACGAACAATACAGGCATACACACACACTCACTCACATCTATCTATCTATCTATCTATCTATACATACATATATATATATTTTCATTCACAGACAGATTGTTTTGCTGTATCATAGCTCATCAATGTGGTTAGATATCTGGTTGCTTCTAGCTAGGATCTAAACCTGGCTGAATTGGTTACAGTTGAAGAATCTGTCCCTAAGCCATTGGTGCACAACAGGGATGAAAGTGAATTTAAGTGTATTTATTTTAGATAAACATGCAAGTGACTGAGAGAACTTGATTCGTTTTATCAAAGAGTATTGCATTAATAGCAGTAGCAGTCACTGTTTACAAACTTACAAATATATATATATATATATATATATATATATATAGAAATGGATTAATATTTTTCATTTATTTGCTTAAACATTATTTTAAATGGATCCGTTTAAAACAACATTTAAAAAATTAAAAATATATGTATGTATTTATAAGTGTTACCATTGTGAAAACTAATTAGAACACAAAAATGAATCTCTCATATATAAATTATTATTTATTCAACACCAAACATCATTAAATCATATCGGTGAGTAGATGTGTGGCTATTGCGTTTTTTCTTGACATGTTGATGTGAGATACTCTCTATCATCCCTTTTCGGTGGAGTGCTTATTTATCTTTCTGCCATCTAGTTGTCCCAAATATGCACATCCTAATTGCAACTAGATTGGTCACCTGTTTCCATGATTGGGGCAGCCACTGACATCCTGTGAGGCTTGAAGCTATACTTTCTGATTCACCTGGCATCTCTGATGTTCTGGTATAATACTGAGTGAAAGTACATTTTGGTGTCATCTGGGATGAGCCTAGTACATATTAGGGGATCACTGCACTTCAACTTCTTTCAGAATAAAAGTTCTTTATTGATATTAAATTTAATTTATACCATTCCATACCATCTAGTATTTCCTGGCATAGATCACATATAATAAATCTTCAGTCTAATAATGAAAAAGTCTTTATTTTATACAACAAACATTATTTTCAATGTATTCTCTTTCCTTACCAATTTACTTAATTTGGTATTGAATATTAATCACAGAGACAGTTACCAAATTCAAGGAAGACTAGGTGTCACCCTGTTAACTTACTGATCCCCCTCTCATATAACATAATTATCCTTTGACTAGTGGTGGTACCCTAATACTATAATGTGTTTCAAAGTTTGTCATGAAAGGCCAAGTTTTATGTGGGCTCTACAGAAAACCATTGAAATCACACTCCTACCACCACCAAATGACATTAAGCAAATATCAAATATAGTAACAATACTGCCCTCTCTAAATTTTTCTGGAAACTCAAAAGCAAGAATAAAAACCTGATTATCACCTGGTAACCAGTAACATAATTTAAATCCTTCAGTAGGAAAGGCTACAAATGTAAAGTATGTCTTTCTGAGAATTAATAATCCTGAAATCTATAAACAATCCTAATCTCTTAAACAAAAAATGTAAGTTAATGAGCACCTGCCTACATAGATTCAAATTTCTACTCAAACACGTTGATTCAGATTAATATAGTCTAGCTGGATCCAGGGACCTCATATACTTGTATTGATATTATTTATTTTTATTAATATTTTTACCTTTTGCTGCCTTTACTATACAACTATTGTTAATAGTAGACTGCAATGCGTTTAACTTTTTTGCTAATCCATTATTTCCATTATCTTATCTTTAACATTTGTTTATTATTATAGTTTTTTTTAGTCTTACTATTAGTAATGTGTTTATTTATTTTTTTTATTTGTATTTATTATTTTTATTTATTTATTTACTTTATTTGCTCTATTTATTTACATATTTATGTTTCTATTTTATTTTATCTTATTGTATATTATTTTATTTTCATTGGTATGTATTATTTTTATTAGTACTTAATTTTAATTTTATTTATCTTTTTTAGTTTATTAATATTAATAGTATTATTAATTACTTTATTGATTTTCATGGAAAAAATAGAGTTGCCCCCCCTTGAGTTTAAAAATTTTTTTTCTTATTCATTCCTTTTGATAACAACAGTGTCTATTTAAATTAGAATTTATAATTCTTATTTCCAACTTATCCTAGACAGGAAACCAGCATTAAACCTCTACTCCTGTTCAAAAGACGAGGGAGGGGTGGGAACAGGAAGATAGGCAAACCTATCTATCTACTCCTTTTATTGCATAAGAACAAATGTTTATTGCATTATTTTAAATGTAGATCAAAAACAATATTTTTCCTTTCACTATCTTTAAGGCAGTTTCAAAATTCCATTCTCCTAAAATGTGGCATCATTTAGTTGATGAAATGGTATATATGATTTTACGAGATTCCAGAGAATTAAAATTATTCACATTAATAGAATTTTGTAGGGACTGTAATAAGTGGTAATCCAAAGATCCGAGGTCAGGTAAGTATGTCAGATGTTATAGGGCATCCCAACTAAGTTGTACCAATTTCTTGCAGGTCTTTGAAGAGATGTAAGGTGAAAGATTACATTTGGCATTTGGAAAGGTTAATTCTTACATTTTCTTCATGACTTTTTCACTCCACATTATTGTAAATAATTCATTTTCATCACCTGTAGTTGTTTTTGCTGCATTTGAGCAGAGAATCATAGGCAACTTACAATGTGCATGGGAAATATGGGGATTCTCTCTGTGAAGCAATACTCACAGCTATAACACCACCTCCAAAAATGGCACATATCTTTTTGCTGTTTATACATCATTTTTCCTTTCTCGAAATAAAAGTGCATCAAATGACAAAAAATCGTTTCATTTTCTTTTCTTTTCATCTTTATTGTAAAAAAATTTAAATTTCACAATCCATAAAAAATATATATTGAAGAAAATAATGAAATCTTCCCTTTCAGAATATATATTACATATCTTATAAATCTTCTAATTTAAGTCTTATTTGAAATTATATCATGAGTTTAAATGATACCATTTGGAAAATGCTGCAAATTTTGTTCCAATATTTGTATGAGATTGTGTAACATTTTGAAAGACAGCACCTGTTTTCTGCTATGTTTCCCTCATAATGACTTTGTCTAGACTCATCAAAAATGAGCTCCTAAACTTCCAACCATTTAAATACCCTGTCCCTCAGAAGTGGTAATATCATAGCAGTAGTCTTCATTGAACTATTCAAAATGTAATATCATGCATGGCACTAAATTAATTCAGAAATGTCTGAATTGTCAACTGTATTCAACTGTTTTAGAATGAGTGAATGAAGCCTGTCGGACCATCTTTCTTCAAATGTCATGGAATAGTGCAAAAGAATCACAAAGAACTGTGGCAAATAGCAAAAACTATATGACTGGAGAACTTTCAACAATAGCAACAACTAAATATTACATGTAACACATAGAGAAAATAATGATATTGTAGGGATACAAAAGCTGATTATCTCCCTTTGGTGGAGACAAAATTATGCGCATCACATGACAGTCACTTAGTGATGTCACTGCATAGTGATTATTGGGGAAGTCGGTCCTACAGTCAGTCAACTTCCAGAAGTCAAAGCTAGTAGTTGTTTTTTGGGGTCAAAGAATTCGAGCTGAGGTTAAGTCTGTCTCCTTGAGTCAGCTCTCATGTGGTGCAGTTTACATACCAATGGCAATGTTTCTCTTTGGGAATATGTCCTCCCCAAATAGAGAATTAAACTATATTTGGCTCATTGTCCTCATTTTTAGAAAAAAATCCAAGATTCCTTTCCTCATTTGCAGAATATGTCCTTGCTAGGCACATAGCAGATAAATCCAGCCTGCTCAAATCTGTAATGATAAATATGGTTTCACCAGAAACACAGAAGAATCTCCATATTATGCATAAGAACCTATTTTTTTGTTCTCTTTTTGCACTACTTTTTGTCTAGACATGTATTGTACTTTCTCTGTGTCAAACATGTGTAAATATGTATATATAATTTTGGGTATAACTAAGTGGTAAAAACTCTTTTTCTGCTATTCTGTTTTGTCCATGAAATAAGGTATTATTATATCATGGATATAATCATGCCCTTAATAGGAGAAATGCAAATAGGAGAATATAAGAGAATGAACCTTTCTTCCATAGTGCACCCATTATCTGGTTTACCTGACATGATATTATTTACCTCCATTATTTTTAATGTAATTGACATGACAGGAAAATATAGTATTAACTTCCATTAATATAATCAAAATGTTGATGTTTCACTCTATTTCAAACAAAAACTTAGGATGGAAGTCCCCCCATCAATACTTGAAACAGAAATAACAGTTCATGGACTTGAGAAACCCCTATTTTCCTGAAGAAATTTGTAGTTAAACTGGCCTTTTGTTAAATGAATGCTGAATGTTTCCTTTTAAAGAAATGGCTAATATGATTACCAAGGTTCTGAGATGAAGCTATCAATATGATGTTGCTATGCAAGGTCCAATCTTACCCAAAGCTTCTTCTTTATTGCAAATATACACGGTTTAATTTGAACATTGAAGAATCTATCAACTAAAAATCTGGTGATAAAAAGGAGGGAAATACTAGTAAAAAATGTGTTGAATAATGAATATAGTCCATCTCAGAACCTTAGGCATCCTAGTTTAATTTCAAGTAATAAAGCAAGTCAAGATAATATTATAGCTCAGCTTAGGGCCAAGGAGACAGATTATATAGCTAAAACCTGACCACCACAATCACCACCATAAAAACGTGTTTATGTTATTAATGGGACAATTATGGGATGTTGATTTTCTTGAACAAATAGCTGTTTCTGATTGCATTCAAAAAGCAATGTTTCGGGAAACAAAAAGAAACATTATATATGATAAATATTTCTGTTTGTCTCTGGTAGATTTGAGGTGTTTAGGGCAGAAGAAAGCATTAATGGGAAAATAACTAAACAGTGACTGATAATGAAAAAAAAGATAGAAGGGAAAATAATGGAGCATGTATTTACAAATACATATTTATTTGTTTACTTATAATTGTTTATTCATGCTTTTCTCTCTCTCTCTCTCTCTATCTCGCTCACTCTTTTTCTCTCTCTTTCCAGGGTGTGCTGGGTAAATGAGAAAAAAAGATAAGAAAAACAAAAATATTTGACAGAAAAAAAACAGTTTATTCTTTAAAAAGATTATCCACACTCAGCTTAAAAAAAAGTGGGCAAAAAAATCGATAAAACCACTCTCAGCCTCAAGGATAGTCTTAGAAATAATTGCATACCCGAATCAGGTGTTTTTTTTATATTGGCTACCATGTCCTTGATGACAGTCTTTAACAAGTCTTTGCTATTGTAGGGCTGCTGTTTGGTCTCTCAGTCTATAATGCCCCAGATGTAGAAGTCCAGGGGATTCAAATCAGAAGATCTCAGAGAGAGTTTTAGAAGTGACATGATCAAGATAATTATCTGCTGGCCACTCCTGAGTCACAAGAGTAGGCACAATCCTTTTGCAACAGTTTGCCCTGGAAAAGTTAATTGATCCAGATTTTGAACATCATGTTTAGAAGTTTGATTTAGTTGATGACTTTGGACCTGAGATGATGTGATCATTGTTTTCACTGCTATACCTGTCACACCATCTATTAACCTTTTAGTCTTGGCCATATAGTGACAGTGACGTTTCAGGAATGTAATAAAAATTGTTGTACTCATAGGATACAACATGCACTTTACACTCAGAAAGATTAACATCATACCATACTGAGATATGTATGCTTTATTTTAATAATTTCACCCCATTCAAGACAATAAAGCCATTAGAATGAGGTGGGTCACAAAGAGTGAAAGAGAATGAGAAGACTTTAGTGAGGAGAAGTGAGGTAAAGGACAATAAAGGAATGGAATTTAGAAGATTGTGATTGATGTTGCATTTAAACCTTTGAAGATTGTAGGTGACAGGGAAGCAAGAAATCAGAAGGCAGTTCCACAGGTGAGAAAAGAAACTATTAGAATAGAGCTTACGGTTGCATCTATCTAGTTCAATAGTAAAATGATGAGACCTATTTTCAATCTAATAACACAATTAAATTGATGCACCGAGGAGGAAAGCTCATTAGAATAATTACCATGAAAATATTTGTAGAAAAGACAAAGGGAAGTCATGTCATATTGGTGAGAAAAGGACTAAAGTCAAGATACCAGGTTAGAGTTGATTACATTACAGATCTTCCTTTGAAATTTGCCAAGAAACTGAAAATATATATACTCAGAGCACAAGAAGAGATATGGCAGCAGTATTCAATGCATGGATGAATGGTAGATTTATAAATGTGCAAGATGGATTCTGACAGGTTTTACTTTCTGTCAGACTTGCTACTAAGACAGGAGTAAATAGTTGTGTCATCTGCATAGGTACCTAGTTGAGAATTGATGATATTTGGAAGGTCATTGAGGCAGATCAGAAACACTGTAGGTCCAAGGATAGAGCCCTGGTAGATCTGTACATTAATTTAAATAATTTAGAAGCATGTTTGTTCAACATGTCCTTCATTAAACAATTAGGAATGATTAGATTAAGCAAAATACTTACCCAGAGGCACCATATCCATTGAGTTTGTGGAGAAGGCCAGCATGATAAACCCTGTTGAACATCTTTGAGATATTTAGAGCCACAACCTGAGATTTGCCATTCTTATCTAAAGCTTGATAGACAAATTCAGTGATAGCCATTAAAACATTAGCAGTAGACCTGGGGCAATGAAAATCATATTGTTTATCTGAAAAAGGACATGTCAAGTAAGATGCTTAACTGATTCAGCATTGATTAGAGTGTCTAGTACTTTGCCAAAAAGAGATAAGAGACTAATAGGGTGATAATTTATATAAGAGGTCGGAAGGTTTCCAAGCATTCTTAAAGACAGGAGCTACAGAGGAGGACTTCCAACAAGTTGGAAAGCAAGAAGCAAGGAAGTAAGATTTAAAGAGAACAGTAGTAAATACAGGAGCACATTTCTTTAAGACAACTGCAGGGATGCCATTGACTCTAAAAGCCTTGTTTGGGACTAGTTTAGGAATGACTGCAGAAATTATGGACAGAGTTATGTGCATATGACCTAGTAGAGAAACTGTTCTAGAGTAAAAGTCAGGTAGAGATACTCCCAATGAATTGAGAATGGAGTTGGAAGAGAATTTCTGACCATAACACTCTGCTGCTTTATAAGCAGAAGATGACAGCACTTCAAATTGATTGAAGAGAGAAAGGACTAATGATTTTCTCTTGTTTAGTACACTCTTACAGAGCTACCAGTAATCTTTAGAACCAAACTTATAAGAGGATATAGAGTAGCCCATTGTATCAGTGAATTGACACTTTGCCTCTTAGAATACGCTTACACTAATTATGAGTGGTGACAAAGAGACATCTGTTACAATCAGTTCTGTTGCTCTGTTATATTATCCGTGGCTGAAGAAGCAGGAGAGAACCAAAGAAAGGATTGTGGTTTCACTTGGTATTTTTGTGCTCGCACGAAAACTTCAATGCTGACTTTCACTCAAGAAGATACAGAGCTGCAGACCATGACACAAGTCCGAGGAGTGAGAGATTGAGCAACTGAGAAGTTCAAAGTCTGGATGTCAGCAAGTTCAGTGGCATTAGAGTTATGAAACCTCTTGATATGATGGGCAATAGAAGCAACAGTCATGAGAGGAAGGGTGATAATAAAGGAAGTAGAGATAACTGATTGCGTTTAAACTTGCAGTATCACAATACATTCAGGATTGTAGCGTCCTTTGCACTGTGTTCATATGAATAAAACAACTTGAGTGACCACAGACTATTCCTGAAAATACATCATTAAATATTTATAACATCATATATAATATGATATAATATAATATAAACAGATTGATTTTTTTACCTAAGTGGCTCATTTCTTTTGTCTCCAAACATACACTCAAAACTATGGAGTCTATGAGAGTGGCTAGCTAATCCCTGTTGCAGGTGCTTGCTCAGGTACATTCATGTTTCTTGAACACCCACAGAGACAACCTGTGGTTTATACTGCAACTAGGCTGAGCAATCCTTACATTCACTTGCTCTTTCCAGTCAATTTTGATCTTCAAAAGTTTAAATGCAATGTCAATCATTGTTCTTAATTCTTGTTTTTTTGTTTTTTTTTATTGTTCTCTGTCCTTAATAATATTTCTTTCTTTTTTCTCATTTGGAAAATGCTGCAAATTTTGTTCAAATATTTGTATGAGATTGCATGACATTTTGAAACATAGCACCTGTTTTCACTCATAATGACTTTGTCTAGACTCACTAAAAATCAACTCCTGTTTTACTAAATTGCCAACCATTTAAATACCTTGGCCCTCAGAATTTGCAATTTGTCTACCTAAATTCGCTCACAAGACATGGTTCAACTGATAGTATTGGCTGCAGGCAGTTCTAAATGGTTCTGCATGCAAAGATTGTGTCACTAGGTTGATATTGTCACCTTCTTGATAAATCAACTGATGAAATTTGAACCCAGATTTCATGGTCAGAATATTATCATTCTAGTCTCTTGGCCTTGGACCACTGTATATCCCGATTTATAGTTACAAACTATTGTACAAATTATGCCACATACATTCAAATTAAAATGATAGTGTTTCTTAAAACAATACATTAATCAATCTTTTCTTTGTTATAAATGATAACATTAATATTTTTGACAATATGGTCAAAAAATGAACAGAACATTATAATCTTTGGAGAGTTTCTTTATAAATTTGATCTGGATGTATGGCTACTGACACACCAACTGGAAAATGCTATAAAAAACTGAATAAACTATCTTTTTGGCCGAATTCAATTAAACATGTTTGAATGAGATCTCCCTGCCTAAGTATATATTATATACATCCATCTCTCTCTTTATCTATCTATCTATAACATATATTTAGACATGCATAACAGTATATATAAATTCAAATTAAAACCTATAAATAACTTTATATATATATATATATATATATATATATATATATATATATATATATATATTTATATATTTATATATGTATGTATGTAAAGAAGTAAAGAAAGAGATAATATCAAGTATAGAGGAAGGGCAATGCATTTTGTAATTTATAAAGCAACAAATATGCCTTCAGACAATGTTAAAAGTCAAGTACAAACAGCAGGTATATAAAATATTGAATACTGTACATGCATTCATTTGATCAGGACCAAACAATGAAAATGCAAGGAACAGAAAAAAAAAATTATCCATTCCCCAACATAAAATTATTATAAAAATAAAAAAAATTTAATCTGAAATCTAAACAAGATACCAAATTGATCACGAATGATACAAAAACAGACAAGTTAAAAATGGATTTATTTTTTGCTTGACTACTGATACGTCACATATAATAAAAACCCATAACTACAAAATTCTAAACATTAAGAAAATATAATAGTATAAACAAACAACACCTACCCTATTAGGAAGAGGCTTTACAAAAATACACCATACTCAATGTCAGTAAGCCATAAACAACAGGTACATTTGTTCAACTCTTTGCTTTGGTGTACTGTATCATTTTTCCTAAAAGTGAGCTGGATTTTCTCAAATTGTTTGGGTTTTCTAGTGAGTGACTTCACCTTTTAAGAATTTAAAATGGAATTATTTTATAATATTTCCAATGTTTTTAATGGTAATCAGAAAATGTGCTGCTGTTAATCTTCCAAGTGGAAAAACTCTCCTGCTTTGAATATCAGCATTTGAAGTTTTCTTGCTCAAACTTTGGTGTTTGTAAAGGGAGGATTGAACAATGCCATGTACATTCAGAATAACATGTTCTACTACCACACTTGCAATAGGAAGGTGATGTGCTGTTCCAGCAGAATAATTCAAATGCACTGCAACATGTTTAACAGCTGTTGCCAGAACTGATCCCTCATGAATGTGTATGAGATATGATAAAGAAGCTCATTCAGTTAACCCATCTACTAATTTTGCTGTATTGTAATAACAGGTGAAAGAGATGTGGAATAATGTGTCACAGAAAGATAGACATCTTTGTACAATATGTAAGTGTACAGTAGCATAAAAGAGGATATATTAATATTGATATGGGGCAGGCCTAAGTATTATCAATAAAGCTCTCACAAACTTGAAGCTCTGTTTATGCAAAAAAATGGAGTACCAAAAGGATGATTTTCCCTTGACACCACTATTATTTTAACTACCTTTACTCCTCATTTATTAGATTGTTTATTTATAGAATAATTTTATATTTATAGAATTCTAAAAACTGATACACTTAAAACTAATGCAATATTTATCATTTACAAATTTCTAAAGAAATAAATATGAAAACAATTTTTTATTTCTAAACATTTACTAAATTATTAAAATTGGTAGACCAACTATACAGAAATCCTTATTTTTACCATTTTATAAAGTTTGAATCAATTTCCAATGTTTTACCAACTATTCCGATAAACAATATAACAGTGTAAAATAACAATCTAATAAATAAATACATAAATAAATAGTGTTTATTATTTTTGCTGTCAATTATCAAGAACAAAGAAAATGCATAAATTCACTTTCATCATATGTTTAGTGTTTATTACAATTCTAATCATTGCTTTTTAAAACAATAAACATTGCTGAGGAGTGAAGGTAGTTAAAATAATAGTGGTGTCAAGAGAAAAATCATCCTTTTGATATCCTTGTCTTTTTTACAGGCACAATGGTCAAAGTTTGCCAAAGCTCTTATTTTGGAACCTGTGCACATATTGATCTGCATATAAAATCATTTACTGTAATTCAACTACATTACAATTTAAGTTTGATTTTGAGTAAATTGAAACATAGTTTCACTGTGATGCAATATTATTTTCCATCAGTCAATTTGACACACAATATAACCCAAATGTAAAAATGAAATGAGCAGGCAAAAATTATTGAATGAACTAAACTTTTCTCTTATTAATTTAAGATGGATCTAATGACTCTAACTTTGATAATATTCAAATTGATTAATTTTTTTATATTTTCAAAATAGAAAATGTGATACTGAAACTGGAATAATGAAAAATGCCTTACAAATGTTAAACAAAGTATTAAGAAATAGGAAAACTTTGATAGAAACAAAGAAAAAGTTCTAGACTCCTATATAATATTGATTCTCCTATATATCATTGAATATTGGACAATTTCTTCACAGATGAAGCAGAGGTTTAAGGCAACAGAAATTTTGTTCTACAGAAGGATGCTATGAATACCATATATGTAACATCTGAGTAACAAGGAAGTTTTAAGGAAAATAAAAACAAAAAGGCCATTTGTATTTTTTAATCATTTCACCCCAAGCAAGGTGATAATGCTACTAGGATGCATGAAAATGTGTAAAAGAGAAAAAGAAGGCTTTAGTGAGAAGTGAAGAGAGGACAATAAAGGAACAGGTGCCAGGAAGACAGTAGATGGCGATTGACATTGCACAAGAATAAGAGAGTTAAAATGTCTGCAATGCAGAATCAGGAAAGAAAGTTTGGAGAGTTTGACACTCACAAGACATAGTAATGACAAGGGCGACAGAGAAAAACAAGCTTATGTAAATAGATAGTAGATCAAGAAGTGGGGTTCGTAGTAAAAAGTAAATACTGATAAGACATACAAAGGGCAGGAAGTTGTGGAGAACTATGATCTTCTACATTCTGAATGAACACTGCACATAAAAAAGAAGTTTGTATCTCTTTTGTTTATTTTTTATTTGTTTAAAATATATTTTGCAAAGTACTTTTAGTTTTTAGTGATTAGCTACTTCAATAATTAAATGTGTAAGATTTCTTACAGGAATATTTTAGCACAAGGAATAATTGTGATGTAAAGGTTGCATGCACAAAAATAACTGACCAATTGATTTGCAATACAAAGATAACATTAAAACAAAATTAACAAAAGTAAAGTTCAAAACAAGAGTTTTTTTGTTAGAAGTAAATTGTATACACAATGAATATGTTACAGCATGACTTACCGTGGGTGTGTTTTAGTGTGAAGAGTTTCACAGCTCTTTTAGTTTCAGCATGGAAAGTTCATGTTATCAGTTCAAAAAGGGAACCAGGAAGAAAAGAGAATTACTTTATAGTTCATGTGTTTTTATATTCAAGCTGCTGCTAATACAGAGTTTATTTACTTATGACTGCTACCACCACTAAAGGGCACTACAAGTTTAATAACAATTTTGAATGCAAAAGTTGACTGATTTGACCAACTTATTGTATATGCATACACAGGGGTGCTGAAAAATTTTCAGCTTAGTCAACCATTAAAAAATTTTTAAAAAGTGATGTTTGGTCATTTGTTGAGATTTTAGAAAATGGGTAAGTCCAAGAACTTTTCATTATCCCTTTGTAAAGTAACCTGTCATGAATGTTTTGTAGTGCAATTTGTTCATAGTCTTGCAAGTAATTGGTAACTGTTGGTACAACACTATTATGCTCTTATAGCAAATAAATTTAAGCTGTGTAAATATCTACACCTCTCTCTCTCTTTCTCTCTCTTCATCTATCTATCTATTTATTAGGTTGGTGCAAAAATAATGACGTAATGATGTCGTTTTTTGACGTTAAAAATACGTCAAAAAACGACATTATTACGTCATTATTTTTGCACCAACCTAATATCTATCTATCTATTTTTTCTTGCACTTCTTACTTGTGGAACTCCCTTCTGATTTCTTGCTTCCCTGTCACCTATGATCTTCCAAATGCATTGGGAATTTCCATCATCTGTTTTCCTGAAACCTATCTTTTTATTTCCCTTTCTACTCTCTAAGGGCTTCTTTTTCATGCCAAGTGTCTTAGTGGCAATATCATCTTACTTGGGGTGAAATGATTAAAAAATATATTGTAAGTAAATATATATAATAGTATAGTTATTGATATTTATATTTGCATTTCATATATATATATATGTAAAGATTACCATTATTCATAAAATCCTGTTAAACAAGATGTCATAAAATTATTGAGTGATGAAGACATTCTAATAGTTTCTTTTCCTGCACTTCTTGTAGAACTCTCTTGCGATTTCTTGCTGCCAATCACTATTTTCTTTCTTCCTGAAACCTGTTCTTTTATTGCCTTTTCTCCTCACCAAGGTTTCCTCATTTTCTATCACTCCCTTGTGTTCTTGTAGCATTTATTACCTTGCTTGAAGTGAAATGATTAAAACAAATCTATCTCTCTCTCTCTCTCTCTCTCTATATATATATATATATATATATATATATATATAAAGGGAAGAGGTTATAGTTGTTTCAATGAGAGAAAAGTGCATATATTAAAAAGAAGAGAGACACCATAAACGTTTTTGGTTGTAATGTGGATATAAAAAAATATATATTATGCTTTATTTTCCACAAAATCTACATTACAACCCAGAAAGTTTGCAGTTTCTCTCTTCTTTTTAATATATATATATATATATATATATATATATATATATATATATATATATATATATATATATATATGTGTGTGTGGGGGGGTGTAATGTAAGCATTTAATTAACATAGAAATATATAAGCACATTGGCAATATAAATGACACCAAATCTATAATGAGTGTATATCTTCTAGGATAGGTAGGTGTAAAACATAGGGATGATGAAAATCAACTTAATAGAAACTTAAACTCTAACAGTTTAATGAAAAGAGTAGTGATAGGGATAACTGTAAGGGGTGAACATTGATCATAGAAATGATGAAACAACAAAATGTCTGTCCAGTGTGGGGAGGAACATAGCAAAAAGATAACTGATGGAGCTAAAGGTTGGTTGATTGGTGCTCAGTAGTGATCAATTGAAGTAGCAAAATAGTAGATGGAAGTTGGAAAGGTAAGGGGCTTTGTTGTCATGACATTGATGTTGAATAGCATAGTCATGGTTGTCATGGAAAGATTTATGAAATAATATTTCTAAGCATTGGATTTGCAATAGTAGTAGTAGTAGTAGTAGTAGTAGTAGCAGTAGTAGTAGTAGTAATTGTTGAGGTTGATGGTGATGGTGATGATGCTACTGCTGCTGCTGATGATGATGTATGTGTACAGATTGATCCAAGAGTTATTTTCTAATTTTACAAATCATAAATTAAAATACGAGATTTAACTAAAGCATTATACATAATTTCAAAAGTTTTCTTTTTTAAAATTAATTTTTATTGTCGCTTTGTTTGATATTTAAAGCATCCATATAATTAAAGAAATATGGAAGCTAAACAAGATATAAAGAATCAGGAAAATATTATTAGAAACAAAGTGCTGAACTGCTATGTAATATCTATCCTCCTCTATAGTTTTGAATGTTAGACAATTTCTTTACAGATGAAGAGGGGGACTTAGATACAACAGAGGTGTGGTTATACTGAAGTATACAGGGAATACTATGGACAGATCATCTGAGCAATGAGGAAGATTTAAGGAAAATGGAAACAAAATGGACACATAATTAAAATCAAAGATAGGGAGTTGAAATTTCCAAGACATATAAAGAGGAAAGAAAAATTTGCCACTGACAGGACATTCAAGACAAGATGGGCAGTGGAAAACAGTGAGTAAGTTATCTATATAGCACATGTAAATGGACATATATTGGAACAAACAGTAAGGAAACAAAGACTACTTAAAGTTACAAAGGCTAGAAAGTTGTGGAGAGCTATGATTGCCCAGGTCTGAAGGGAAACACAATATAAAAGACTGAAATAAATAAATAAAATAAGGAAGGAACTTTTGAACTGCTGAACATGATATCTATCTATCTATCTATCTATCTATATATATATATATATATATATATATATATATATATATATATAGAGAGAGAGAGAGAGAGAGAGAGAGAGAGAATGAATGCCTCTATAAGGAAATAGAAGTGGTAATGCATATATACCAGTATATAAAAATATATGTGTGTGTGTGCTTATATATATATGTGTGTGCTTATATATATATATATATATATATATATATATATATATATATATATATATATATATATATATATATATATTTGTGTCTATATATATCTGTATATGTGTATGTATATATAAGACAGACAAAGAAAGAGAAGTGGTCATGCATATATATTTGTATATAAATATATATATATATATATATGTGTGTGTGTGCATATATATATATATATATACACACACACACATATATATATATATTTGTGCCTATATATATGTGTATAAGATAGATCAAGAGAGATGCTCATGTATACATACCAATATACAAAAATATATATGTGTGTATGTATATATATATATATATATATATATATATATATGCTCACACACACAGACACACACACACACATATATATATATATATATATATATATATATTTGTGCCTATATAGCTATATATCTATGTGTGTATGTATGTATGTATAAGAAAAATGAAAGGACTAGAATTTAAAGAAGGTTAATAGAGTTGGAAGATATCAAAGAAGAAAAAAGGAGACCAAAAAGGCTATATAAAAGCAGTGTGCTCTGTAAATAAAAGTAAAAATTGCCATATAACACTCTGAGAATATAGACTATAGATCACAGATGTTGCAATGCAAAAAGCAGTCATCGCTCTTTTATGTAATGTTGTAACTGATCATATATATGCATGATTTTAATAAGCTTAAACACAGCTAGTCACTAGCATGAAAGTGCAACATAGTTACACACTCACACATATATTTACATACATATATGCATCGTAATAATTCTAACATTGATGTTTATATAAGCAGCAAATATACTTATAAAGAAAGTAGTGATAGTAAGTTCAACCTTGACAAGATGCTTAAAATATTTCTTAGCTTTCTTGTCAGAAAATGAAAATATTCCTCTTTATAGTTTTTACTTGTTAATTTAATTACTGTTTCTGTCATATACGGGGTGATACAAAAATATTGAAACTTCTATGGCAGTACGCTTATTACAAAAGCAGAATAATATCATGATTTCTAACAAGTCTCCACCGAGGACCAGTGTATACTATGCCCAAATCCCCTGACTGAGATGGTGCAGAGATTTCTAATATTAATAGAAATAAGCAACTCTTAAAAATTGTCTTCTGTGAATGCCATGGGTGTCTTTGTAGCATTGACCACTTTTTTGATATCGGCAAGATATTTCTGCTTTATTTGGTGGGGGGATGTGTGCTTATGGCTTTAATTGATCTTGGCTGGATGGGTGCTTTTCCCCACTCCAGGTGAGATTGGTTGGTGTATGCATCTTTCATCTTAGTTTTTCCATCTTCCATATTTAGCCTAAGGGAATAAAGGTTCCCATTTTTTACTACAGCTACCAATTGCCTGATGATTACATAAAAACATGAAACTTATGGTCATGGTCAGACTTTATACATCTGAAAGGAAATTTAGAAAAAACTGACATTTCATATGGTGTTGAGCCATTTTTCTTTCTGGTGTACATTCACGGGAGACTCTTTTTAAGACCTGCTTTATTTCTATTAATATACATATATATATATATATATATATATATATATATATATATATATATATATATATATATATATATATATTACAATTCTAAACTATATATATATATATATATATATTACAATTCTAAACTATATATATATATATATATATATATTACAATTCTAAACTATATATATATATATATATATATATATATATTACAATTCTAAACTATATATATATATATATATATATATTCCCGTATTTTTCATTGAATAATATAAACATATTGTGTCTACTTATTTTTATACTGATCCTTTCCAGTTGTCTAACCAATTTCTTGATGTTAAGATGAAATTCATCAAGGAAGGCTCCATAGTTTTTCTAACCCAAATACTTTCTATCTTTTTCAATATCATTTTCAGGGGTTAATTACAAAGACAAACTTATTGTAATTGCAATAAAATAGGCATTAGATTTTATTAATGTGGCAACTAGTGAGGATTTAATTCACTATACTTGCAGAACCCCAACTTGTATCCTCAAAAAAATAAGAGGGACCCTACATAAGCTTCATGCACACAATCCACAAAATACTCCCTCGGGGAACCTGAAATGGAGGATAAATGAGATCCACATCAGGAGCGATTATTTTTGGACAACAATTAATGCAACCCATAGACTATAATGAAATGCACCTGCCAAAAGGACTGGAAAAACAAACAAGGCAATGAAATGCCTAGAGAATGATGTTCAGAAGCAGTTCACAGACTTGACCCATGTTGAGACATGGTGGTAGCAAAGCCAGAAAGCACTGCACAGCCCGTAGCTGGCTAGGAGGCAATTGATCTTGGCTGTGATACATGGGAAATGGGATATGATGTTTTTAGAGGTCTGAAACCCCCAATGACACCAGGAATAGACATCACTGATGAAGTTTCCAGAACACTGCTAGGAGTTTGGGAATTTGCAGACTGGTCTCTAAGGTAAGTTTGTTAACCATAAAGATAAAATAGCTACCTTTATTTATATTTATGGATGATTTTACACTCACAAGTTTGAGGAATTTGAATAATATATATTAAATTTGTTTAAAAAACACTAAAATAAGATATTTTGTATTTTTTGAAGTAAAACAAAATTTCTGTAACTGCAGTGTATTTACCTTTATTTTTCAGTCTTTCTCCAAACTCTTCTTACTATGAAAAAGTTCAAATATGGATACTTCTGTCCACAATACATTTGGCTAAATTATGAATATTTTGTATGAGAAACATTATATTTTGTTTTCAGCATTAACCCTCTCAGTAAACCTTTTCGAGATTATCAAAAGGACTGGAGGTTTGATTCACTTCAAGGGAATCATGAAAAAAGAACCATATCATTCAATTTTTCAAAGACATGCTATACCATCTGGTTTACACATAATTAGAAAAAAAATCATCCTCTAACATGAGAACAATTCAAGACACTCTTCTAAATTATGTCAAAATTACTTTGAGTTAAAAAAAGGAACAAAACTTTGAAAATTATGATCTGGCTGCCACAATCTCCAGACCTTGAAATGAATAAGCATAGGATGAATTGGACAGGAAAGAATATCCAAGGAGTGAGCTTTTTCCATAATTGAAGAATGAATTAGAAAGGCGACCATTTAATTTTTTTCAAAAACTGTTGGAAAGAATTCCAAGAATATATAAAGCAGTAATTAAAGTAGGTGGTGGTTTTATTGAGTAAAGCAAAATATGATACTGATGTAGAAGAATTTTTTATAGTTGAGTGCTTATTTTTTTTCAAAATCAAAGTAAACACACTGCATTTACGGAAATTTTATCTTTTACTTAAAAAATATCTACTTTTAAGGTGTTTTTTTAAAGAAATGCTGGGTGGCCTCAGACATTTTGCCTGTTTTGTATGTATGTATATATATATATATATATATATATGTGTATATTTGTGTGTGTATGTGCATGAATTGTTTTAATTAGTGTAACTAAGATTGTTGTACAAATTCATTAGTTCAACATAACTTCAAATTAATTAAGTTCCTTGGTTGTAATAGGTCCCAATCTTCATGGCTTCTCTGAGGAAAATATAGTTTCATATCCAGCATCAAGACAAAAGATAATAACAGCTTGTTCAAAGGGACATGTTACATCAAGTCAAATGAAAGGAAAGCCTGGTCACCTAATTTAAATATATGTCATTACTGTATTCCTTTAATCATGATAACACATAAAAATTGAACAGTAATGACCTAAGATTAAATAAGGGTATCAGGAGTCAGAGAAAATAAGATTTCTCTGGTATTCTGATTTTTTTGTGTAGTCAGATAAAATGGCTTCCTTGATTGACTAAAGAAAAAAAAACCTAATTAATTAATCTTTGATCCATTCAGCTTGCATTTCAATTGCTGCTATGCTAAGTACAGTTCAAGCTCAGTAGATGTTTGAAGAAGAAATGAAGCTATTGTATAAAATTCAAAGGCTCAAAAGAAAAGAATTTCTAACAGCTCTATGAATAACTGTATTTGATATCAGATGCAACATCTTACATCAAAGAGTATTAACATTGACCTAAAGTCAGATGACATTACATTACAAATTTCATAAGCCATTAGGACCGTGGAGGCACCATATGAATGACAACCACAGTAGCAATGGTGCATATAAGACAAGACAGACGGACAGAGTGTCTGACAGTAATCATAGGTAAATATTGGCTCATGAAATAACTTTATGTTTATTTTATGTAGAAAAAATTTTTCAGTCTTTTTTTATGAGCAGATACAATGGTCTCGTTCGAATTTGTAAAATTTTCATTTTAGGGAAACTGAGGTTTTCCTACGTGCCATGTCCATTCAGGATCATGGATTGCCACAATATCCTGTCCTTTGTAGCTCATAATAAATTTTGACTTTTTACCATCTCTCCTGCTCCACCATCCATTCATTCAACCCCACCAGATAAGTTGTGTTGTTTTTCTCTGTCTCTCTTGCCTTCAATCTGTTCTGTGAGTATTGAATTTTCCAAGCCCTCTTTCCTCATTATGTGCCCTAGAAATTTCAACTCTCTCTTCCTGATTAGTAAATTGAAAAGCAATTTTTGTATGAAATAAAGTATGTTGCCATTGTTAACATTAAGATAAAATAAAGTATAATTTAGACATTTATATTAAATAAAGTACATTGCAATTGTAGATTTCTAGATGGAGTAAAGTACATTGTCATTGTAGACTTACTATATTTTGTTAGTGTATGCATTTTTTCTCAGGGTATGTTCTTTGTTTTAATTAGAAAATCAAGAAATATCCTTCAAATATATTGTGATAAAGCATAAAAACTGAAAACACTTAGAAAAAATTGTGTGGAATAATAAGATATTTTGTCAGAACCTCAAGCAATTTAGAAATTAGGTATAAGTTCATGTTGCTACCTGACATAGCAAGGTACTTTGGTACTCGTTTAATTCTTTTCTGAACTTACTTGACTATTCTAAATTTTATTTGATGGTTAATAATACATAACTTAGTACAATACAATACCACAATTTGGTGAGGGCACCTGGTGATAAACAAACTCCTTATCATAGTAATGGTCTACAAGACAAATTTACTAATCCTTTCTTGACAATGAGGTATTTTTGTATGCATATCATAGAAAGAAAAAGTAAAATTATCTATGGGAACTTGATCTCAGCCCAATCAATACAAAATATTTTTAGCAGTTATGGAATATGACCAGATAATGATGCCACTATAAAAGAACAATAGTAAAAAAAAAAAGAAGAGTGCTGAAATGTGATATAATATCAACCTTCCTATATGGCAGTAAATGCTGGGTAATTGCTGCTCAGAGATGAAGAGAATACTTGAAGCAACAGAGATGCAGTAATACAGGATACTGAGAATATCATGGATAGAGCATGTGAGCAACTAGGAAGTCTTAGGGAAAATAGGAATGAAAATAACACTTGCACTTAGAATCAGAAAGAAACAGTTGAAGTTTCTAGGACACATAAGGACGGAAGGTTTGGAAAATCTAAGACTAACATGACATACTGAAGGAAAGATGGGTAGAGGGAAAGAGCAACTAATATGCTTAATGAGTTTGTGTAATTGGAAGTCATTTCAAATAAAATAATGGCAAATATCCTATTGTGTTATCAGCAACATGTATTTATAAACACAAAATATAAAATTTAAACTCGTAAATGAAAAGAAGTGTTTGGAAATATTAAGTATGAATTATACTCTGGTAAAACATTTAATGATATGTGAACTTGACAAATCCTCCATGAAAAAGCCATATCTGAACAGCACACTTTAAAATAGACGAATGTGTGTGTCTGGGTGTTTTAGATGTGCATACAATGATGCAGAGTTGTGCATCTTGGTTTATTGGCATTTAACTTAGATTGAAGGGTGTGCAAACCACTCAAAGAATACAGAACATCAATCATACAGATGTGAAGTAGAATTCTGATGTCTTATCTAGTGTATCATGATGGTCACTTTGTACCCAGGGTAAAGCTTCTTTTCGGTCAAAGATGAAAACGGATGCAGGCAAAAAAGGAAATCTATCTGTGAGTCACTGATCATAGATCAAAAGTATATATATTGGTGATTGTGAGCAGATACTGAGTACATCTCTTTCTTTCTCTCTATCTATCTCCCTATATATTTATATATTCTCTCTATCTATCTTCCTATATACATATATATTCTCTCTATCTATCACCCTATCCCCCTCTCTCTCTCTCTCTCTCTCTCTATATATATATATATATATATATATATATATATATATATATATGTAGATTTAATAGGCTGGATAGTGAAATTTGAGGAATAAAAAGCCAACAGAATGATAACAATATTGGAAATAATATAGATGATACTTATTATATATCAGTCTTTTGATTTAATTGAAGCACAATGAGAAATATTTTAAAGGCGTTTTGTTGGCATTTTATTCCTTAAATTTAATTAACTGGCTTATTAAATCTATATATTATAAGAAGCACATTTTAATTACTTACATACATACATATATATATATGAATTTATTCAAAGATATATAAATATGAAAATTTATATGCAGGCACAATATATATATATATATATATATATATATATATATATGTATATATATATATATATATATATATATATATATATATATATATATTTATATATATATATATATATATATATATATATATATATATATATATATATATATATATGTATATGTATGTTTGTGTGTGGAAATATATATATATATATATATATATATATATATATATATATATAAGTAAAAGGTTTGTAACTTAGCTGATTGATGTTAGATTAAACATCCCAACTCCAGAGTTTTGGTGATGGATCTGACCATCCATTCAGGGGGTATCACCAGTTGACTCTTGATACATTTTAATTTTTCTTTTTTATATGCACATCATTGATTTATTTCATAGTGTGTGTGCATGTGCTCATCCACCCATGTACATTTATGATCATTTGTGCATGTCCGCCTGTGCATACATGCAGGGTAACATGATTATTTGATCTATTCATTCTTTTTTACACACGTATATGAATATATGCATATATATATATATATATATATATATATATATATATATATATATATATATATTTATGATATATATTATATTTTTATGTATATGCACACACACACAAAAACGTAAATATGTATGTATATATATATATATATATATATATATATGATAATTTTTAAGTATATATATATATATATATATATATATATATATATATATATTTATATATATATATATTTATATATATATATATGATAATTTTTAAGACAGGGATCATAGTTTATTTCTACAATATGATACAATAGTATTACACTGACTCATCTTCACAAATTGATATTGGTGGTATAAACCTAAATACCATATATATATATATATATATATATATATATATATATATATATATATATATATATATATATATTAGGTTGGTGCAAAAATATGGTCGTTTTTGACATTAAAAATATGTCAAAAAACGACCATATTTTTGCACCAACCTAATATATATATATACTGCATCTCATATAATTGTCTACTTTGTATTTTTTTTACCTCTAGAAAATATGATGTTCTGGAAAATATTTACACTATTAACATGTTTATATTTCATGCAATATTTATGGGTTACAGTAAACAACATGTCACTTGTATGATGTAGCAACAATTTTATAAATTTTATTAGATTTTCTAAGTTTCATACCATTAGCAAGGTTACTGAAATAGCAAGAAATTTTGTTGTCATCAAAAATTCTAATTACAGATTGCTTACAAATTTACAAAGAGAAATGCTCTGAACAAGAAACTAAAGACAGCGACAATGTAATGAAAACCAAGATATAATGTGGACATTAATGTGTGTTTGATGTTCTGAAATTAACTTTAGAAGCAGTTCATTCATTGTCTTTGTGAGTTAATATATCTCTTCAGTTAAAACAGATGACTTAACACAGTATTTCTCAATCTTTTTAAGCAACAGCACACCTTGGAGCAAATGAAAATATCATCGCACACTTATCAAAATATTTAAATAGTATACATTTAAATGTTATTAGATTGGTGCAAAAATAATTATATTTTTATGTATATGCACACACACACATAAACATAAATATGTATGTATATATATATATATATATATATATCACATATGTGAGAAAACGACATTATTTTTGCATCAACCTAATACAAAATAAAACCATAGATTTTTAAAAAATACACATACAAATATGAACTTACTTTATTTCAATGTTGTTATTTAACGATTTGAACAGCTTATTTAGTGTGAAACCTGTTCCATCCGACTTTAATTTACAAAAATTTAAATGCTATATCAATCGCTATCTACTGTTCATCTGATTACTCTTTCAGCTCATTATTAATGTTTTTCTCCCTAATTCTTCCACACTCTGTAACCACTTGTATCTTCGTGGCTTTACTGACTTGCATGGGGTGATACCAATTAAAAAAAGTATCCTGAATTCATCATAAAAAATATATATCTTATATATAACTCACTTACCTACCACTGTAACATAGATTCACCATGCATTTTCTATAAACACTTTCATGAGAAATATTCTGATGAACTCTCCTCTATGGCACCTAGACTTTATGAATTTAAGTACAGTACTAGATTGGCAGCAAGATCTCATCATTTTACAGTTAAAATGGTTAGATGTAACCATAAGTTCTATGTTAACAGTCTCACACTTCTCACTTGTGGAACTCTCTTCTGGCTTCTTCCTTTACAGTCAAGTTTGATCTTCAAGAATTTAAATGCAATGTGAATCTTTATCTTCTGTCTTCGTATATTCTGTTCTTTTATTGTTCTCTCTTCTTAATAATGTATTTCTTACATTTTTTCCCACTCAGTAACCCCTTGCATGTCAGTGGCTCTGTTGCCTTGCTAAATTTAGGCTGTATGTTATATACCATGAAATACAGTATGAAAAGCTGCTAAAAAGTTCTTGGTCTGACCTAATGACTATCAAGAACTTTTCAGCAATCACATATATTAGAAAAATCAGGAGAAATTTAACTCTCAACTTCATTCACTCTCCCCACTTCTGTAATGTAGCTTCCCAATGCATTTTCTATAAACACTTTCATGGGAAATATTCTGATGAACTCTCCTCTATGCCACCTAGACTCTATGAATTTAAGTGCATTACTAGATTGGCAGCAAGAACTTATCATTTTACTGTTAAAATGGTTAGATGTAACCATAAGTTCTATGCTAACAGTTTCTTCTTTCAGATTTCTCACGTAGAAATCTCTTCCAGCTTCTTGCTTTTCAGTTAAGATTTTGAATGTAATGTCAATCATTATCTTCTGTCTTCTTAATTCCTGTACTTTGTTATTTTCTCTCCTTAATAATGTTTTCTTTTTCTCATATTCTCTTACATTCAGTAATTCCTTGCATCTTAGTGGATTAATTGGTTTGCTTTAGGTAAACTGATTAACAGATCACGACACCTATAAGAGAGATGAAATTTAAATTATTATTGCATTATTCCAAAATTTTAATACATCAGCAGATAGCTATTAATGTCAAAAACTGAGCACAAATAGTTATTAATTAAAAAAAATAGTAATTAAGGTATAATATTATCCATAACTACATGTATATGAATGTCATTTTTGATAAAAGTTAAAAAATAATCATAAATATGTAAAAATTGTGTATAATGTCGAAAATTCCTTTTTCCGCAAAATAGCCATTTGTGCTACATTATAATATTAGGTTGGTGCAAAAATAATTATTACGTCATTATTTTTGCACCAACCTAATACTTATTACCTAAACAATAATAATACTGAATAATTATTTTTAAGCATTAAAGTATATTTAATCACATCTCACTAATAGCTTTTGAGATCTGTAAAAATTATATATTCATTTCACAATGGCAATTTTTATATATCTGAAATAAAAAATAATTATATTATTATATATATATATGTTTATATATTTATTTTCAATATGATAAATAATCTTTGAGTTGAATAATAAAACATTACACCAAATATACTGGTATAATTTTTTTAATTTTATCCCACGACCCATCAGGGTCATAGAGGCAGTAGAAGTGTTGTTTCTAGGGCAAGATAGCATCATGGATCCCAACCCTCTCCAGGCTAGTTTTGAATTCAGTTTTTCATTCTCCTAGATGGGTTGCCACCCAAGGTTATAGAACCCAGTCTGTCCTGCTATTTACCCATAGCTGGAGGGAAAAGTAAGGATTCATACCTTTCCCAAAGGTATTAGCACGTAATTGAATGTATTGAATCTGACTGGAATTCGAATCTCCGATTCCTCAATTCAAGCCACTGTCCATTACTCCACCATGCCTCCCTGTATAGTATAATTGATTCTAATAAAAACAAATAAATAAACTGTAATTCACATGGTATATTCATCATGTACATATAGATTTTTTACAATACTTGTTTGTCAATACCAATTTTATTATGAAAAAAGACAAAATTAATTTGTATGATAAATTCTGATACAGTACACACACAAACACAAACATACATACATACATACATATATATATATATATATATATATATATATATATATATATATATATATATATATATATATATTATTTAATTTCTCCAGTATTCTTACATTTTTCTGTTTAATGGGAGTGAGGGAGTACAAAAGCTATCCATATCATCCATTGCACCAAGTGCTTTCAGCCACTTAATTAACCATTTTCAAGGGGGTTTTGTCTTGGTCTTGTTAGTTTCTTTTCATATTTTGACTGTGTGATAAGTATTATTTGTGTGTTTTTAAATTTTAGTAGGAGTGTTAATTACAAGCCATTACATGTTGTACATGGCTAGAATTCGAGTTGGTGACATTCTATTTTTAAAAGCCTCTCAGCATGGCACTTTCATTGTTAAATAAGGTGAGGTTAATAGTGGAAGAGAGATGTTTGATGTACAAGGCTACTCTTAGCAGTTTCAATAATTTAATTTACATAGAACTCTTGTGTTTTTTAACAAGTGTATATATATATATATATATATATATATATATATATATATATATAGTTTTAAGGCACACTGTATTATGGGAGAGAATTGTTCAATATCAGGGGGTGTGGAGTGTATGCAAATATAAATAGTATGGGCATAGGTACAAAAGCTGGACGGCAATATGTCCTGATGATTATGTTTAAAAATGAAACTGTCCCTATCCAGTGTTACTACCTATTTACATTCTACTTTTAATTAAATATCTATTTACATTCTAATTATATATATATATATATATATATATATATATATATATATATATATATATATTCAAGCATGTTTGGTTGAATAATCAGGAGATATTATGTCTATTTATTTTTATTGTAATCCTCTCTAATTCTCTGATCAACTTCTTAACATTGATGTTAAGGAAGTTTTTCTTTTATTTTCATTTTTATTTTCCCAACTCATTTTCAGTCTCATCTGTGATCATCTTCAGAGAGAATGGCTAAGACAAAAAAATGAATGTAACTGACAGTTGTGATATTTTTGTAAACATGCATGAAACACACTCTGTTATAATTATTTTAAACATGCATGAATATGCAATGCTATAATTGATTTAAAATTAACTGTTAAATCTATGATGTTTTTATCATGTTTTTGATCTAAGGGAGGTAACTTTAATTTGTATAATTATAATTTTAGGGATTTTAAAAACATTGCTATTATAAACATTTTAAAACATTTTTGCTATACTCATAACTAACCTTATTTAGTGTTGGTTGTTTGCTCCTTATATAGAGGGCTTTAAGAATTTGAAAATATTTTTTATTTCCATGATGAATTATACACGTGTTATCAACAAGTTATTTTTCTGAATTGTGAAGGTGGACAGAAATGTGTTGTTAAATGTTGTGTGATAGAACTTGTATCTGGCATATGTAGTGTAAGCCATCTTGATAATTTTGTTGTCATGAAGCCAACATATATATACACATACAGGTAATAGCATAGCAAATATAATGAATGGAGTAAATTCAAATCTCAGCCTTTGAAATAGTGTTGTCCAATTTACATTTACACTTATTTTTTGTCTTTTTGTGCATGAATAAAATATAAGTTTTTTCCAAAGAGTAATAGCAAAGTTTTAAATTTATAGGAAAAGTGTTTCAAGTCATAACATTATTTTTCTTTTTTTGTTCAGTAGTGAATTTCTTCCTTTATTATTTATCTCTCAAATATTTCATTTTAGCAAAAACAATAATAAAAAAAAATGTTCTCAAATATTCAATGATAATTTTATACTTTTATTAGTTTTATCCTTTTCTTATTGATTTATTTCTATTATTGGCATTAAAGTAATATAGTAATGTCAAAGTGATACATTTGATAAACTCTGGCATCCAGTGTAAAATATATATGGTTATTCCTTGTCTTGGTAGAGAGTTTACCTACCCAGTGACCCCAAAGCTGTCTGGTGTTCCAAATCCTGTCTGGCCATTGATGACGGTAAGGTCAATGAGGAGGAACCAGACTGAATGTGACCAATATTTGAAGATCCCAAGAATAGGCAAAAATCAATGTCAATGGTAAAACTGGTAGAAGAGAGCAGTGCCAGTCAGGCTGTCGTAACCAAGGTGGATCTTGACAGACCAAGCATCCAACAGCCTGATGCAACCAGGTTTGCCAGATCTTGCCTCTCTCAATCCCCTTTGAGTTACGAGGGAGGTGCTTCCGGCCAAGTGTGTGAACTTCTTGATTGCCCAGATTTGTCCATCAAAATCAAATTCATGTATTAAGTAGAGAGGATGATGATCCCAAAGCTTAGATGTGACAGCAATAGCAAATGTCCAAACTAGATTTAGTTTATACATGCTTCTCAAATTCTACAAATAGCACCTCACAGACCATAGAAGCTCAGTGTTACTTAGATTAGACCTAAAAAGGAACGCTATTATTAGGTTGGTGCAAAGATAATATCGTTTTTTGACGTTAAAAAATACGTCAAAAAACGCTATTATTTTTGCACCAACCTAATACTTCAGTAAATAAAATATTTCGTATATTATTTAAATTAGGCCACCAACTGTGTTTAAATAGCCCCATTAGGCATGAGTACAATGATCTGGAATTGGAATGAAAACAGTGATGGCACATATATGCTTAGAATACTGCTGCCAGGTATGGTCCAGTGCCTCTGCTATTTAACTTGAGGTCCTTGATAAAATCCAATCAAGAATAAGCAATATTATTGGTCCTGACTTCAGTCGTTTTCCCATCAGGTTGCCTCTCTGTGCCTTTTCTTTTATGGTAATTGTTTGGATGAGCTCTTGTCTATGGTACCTAGACATTTTGAATTTAAGCACGATACTAGACTGGCATCAGGATTTCAACTGGCTATAGATATAACAATAAATTCTATGCTAACAGTTTCTTTTCTCGCTCTATGCTTTCCAGTCAACTTTAATCTTCAAAAATTTAAATGCAATATCAATTGCTATCTACTGTCTTCTTGATTACTCTTTCCTCTTCTTTCTCATTATTAATGTTTCTGTTCCCAATTATTCCACACCCTGTAACCCCTTCTATCTTAGTGGCTTTATATAGGGTGATACCGATTAAAAAACTAACCTGGATCCATCATAAAAATTGAGGAAGTATAATTAGTAAATACTAAACACTTTATATACCTCAGTTTATGAATCAGTTATTGCAATACAAATTTATTAGGTTGGTGCAAAAATAATGACGTAATAATGTCGTTCTTTGACGTTATTACGTCATTATTTTTGCACCAACCTAATAATATAGTTGATAAGGAAATTGAACATAGAATAAGTTGCTCTAGCTGTAGTTTCATCCACCATTAACCTAAAAAATTGAGTCATGTTCTTAAAGAGGCTCAGCAGATTAAGACTTTTATGTAGATTATCATGCTTGGTAAGATATTTCAGATATATATCAGCTCTATACAACCACTTTCTAAGATTAGTCATTAAAAATGGCTATGAGTGAGTAAAGCCTGTAGATCTTGGCAAAGATCATTGAACCTTATTGACTGGTGCCAAGTAACAGTAACTGCATCCCTTGAGAAAATTCAACAGTAGCAACAGCTAAAATGAATATAGTATGTAACTTGAAGAGAAAGCAATGACATAATGAAGATGCTCCACACAACTTCAAATAAAAGGTTAGGAAGGAAACCTCCATCAATACTGGAAAGAGTGATAACAACTACTGGACTTGTGGAACATGTTTTCCAGAATAATATTTTTAGGGGAAAGATTTTATAAATTTCACCCAAAAGCAGCACTGACTGAATGTTTGTTTATGTGTAAATGTTTAATATTACAATTCCTATTACCAAAGACTTGTGTCAAATGTTCATACTATATTCTGTTTGTGTATGCTGTTGAAATTTCACAAGTAGCACCTTGTATATCATAGCAACTTAATATCACTCAAACTAGGCCTAAAAAGGTACATCATTAGTCCAGTAAATAACATTTCATATATTATTTAAATTTAGCCAGCATCCACTTTGAAATAATCCCCTAGGAAACATAAATACTGATTCCTACTAGGAGACAAACTTCACAGAAACATGATTCATGTTCTGGTTTTCTGTGAAGTTCTCCTGGTAGACTCTATAAATGATTCCAATCATATGAAGAAGATGATGGATTGTTTTGCAACACTTCCTGGATGAGGTCATGAATTTTTATATATTTTCTCCTATATTGCCAGTGTTTAAGCATTCTGATGCCGATCATCTTAAACCGATACCGGCATTGAAACACACATGTGGCTCAAAAACCTACATCTGAACAAAAGGATGTTCACCAAATATCTTACAAAGCCTTTCCAGTAATTCATGGATAGATTTGCTGAGCTTCATCTGAAATTTGATGCAGGTACATTGCATCAATGTTTTAGTTATTGTAAACTATTTCAACAAAATGTGACAAAACCATGAATAATAAAAGAACACAAGTATATTGTGCAATGTTTATTGGCAGACTGGCTGAGTATCAATGTACATTAATGAAACAATCATTTTGATTGAATAATACAATCCCAGTATACAATCTAGGAACTGTATGTATGTATATATATATACCCAAGTATATGATTGGTGTATACAGAATAAATTCCAATAACCAACAATTACTATTCTTAAAGTACTATACTGGAGGTGTTGAAACAAAATGGGTATTTTTGTAGTGATTTTATAACATATTTATGTTATAATTTTTAAATAAATAATTATATATATATATATATATATATATATATATATAATCTTGTACATTAGGGTGTCTTCTCTAGGTGTGGAAATTGCTTTATTTATTTGTTCCCTGATTAGGTGTTGTTTATAGCCACGTGTTGTGAATTGATGCTCCAGATTTTCAATGTGTTTCTTTAATTCTTCATTTTTGGAACATATCCTTCTGAGTCTAAGTGCTTGTGAATAGGGAAGGTTCTCTTTGAGGTGTTTAGGGTGGGAAGACTTAAAGTGTAGATAGTTGTGGGTGTCGGTGATTTTAGTGTGCAGTGTCGTTTGTAGTTTCCTGTTTTCATCTATGTAAATGCGGGTGTCTAAAAATGTTACTGATGTTGTGGATTTTTCATAGTCAAACTTAATTGAGTCGTGCACTGTGTTTAGGGTCATAAGGAATTGGGTAAGTTTGTCATCACTACCCGTATATACAAAGAATATATCATCGATATATCTTGTATAGAATAGGCAGTCACTACCAATGATTGGATAGATATGGGTCTCCTCAAATTGTGGGTGTAACAACAAAATTGTCCAGATTGCATAATGGCATGGGAAAATTATCCATCCCACAAAATGTTTAATATCTAAAAAAAAACACTAAACTAATTGAGTTTCTTTTTTCCAGGTTTTCAGATAAAACATTTAGCCATCTTGACACCATTTGTCATAAGAATCACTGAAAAATCCTTTGAGTTATTCAGCTGAAAAGTGAGAAGGTTAAAATCGTTTTATGTCAGACACATTGTCTCCCCCAACTGAGCAATGGTGAGATGAAAAAAGACCATTCAGGTCTTCAGTAATGGTACAAACATTCATTCTATGGCTTTCATCTACAAAGTCCATTCAAAAACCATCAAGAGAATGGTGAATAAGTTTTAAAAAAGAGGGAACAGTAGAGTAGAAACCTGGATCAGGAGGTCACAACAGGAAGAGAGATCATCATTTCAAATTAGAGCTAAATACATCCTCATTGTTCAAAGTAGAGTCCAATAGTGTTATAAAAATCTTGGAGAACTCCAATAAGATATCTTTAATCATTTCTAAGATACAATGCTTAAAAGCTTAATCTAAGAATTGGACAATTTTGGTGTTACACATTGTGGACAATTTTTTATATATACATACATATATATATATATATATATATATATATATATATATATATATATATATATATATATATATATACATATATATATACATATATATATACATATATATATATATATATATATATATGGAGAGAGACAGGGAGAGAGACAGACAGACAGACAGACAGACAGTGTGAACATAGAAATCCATACTGCATGGAGATTATCACTTTTACACTGATTCACTGCATTCCACACCCAATATATAGAGTCTGTTAATAGAGGAGTCACATTTGGTGTGAAGATCTCAATGAGTCATCTATAGATACTGAAATCTATAATACTTTCCTTATAAATATAATAATTTTTAAGCACCTCACACACACATACATATATATATATATATATATATATATAGATAGATAGATAGATAGATAGATAATACATTTAAAAAATGTGTATTGATCACTTTTTAATGAAAATGTTTCCTGGCCTAATTTAACTCTGACTGATGCCTGTTTAGAATTGTAATATATATATATATATATATATATATATATATATATTACAATTCTGAACTATGTATATATATATATATATATATATATATATATATATATATTACAATTCTAAACTATATATATATATATATATATATATGTATATATATTACAATTCTAAACTATATATATATATATATATATATATATATATATTACAATTTTTACAATTCTAAACAGGTATCAGTCAGAGTTAAATTAAGCCAGGAAAACAGCCGGGCTAAACCATAAATTTAACGATATAGATAGTACTAATATATAACTTTACAAATCAAAACCTACCCACATTTCTCACCCACACAAGACAGAAATGCTAATGGAGGTGTTGAGGCCTCACACTTATACACACACCCACATGAATATACACACTTACACACATCATACTCACTCACTCCCTAAGAACCAAATAACACACACACAAACACTTAACAGAGACACATCCCTTCTCCAAGACCAATAAAACTGTCAGACTGACCAGGGGAATTAAGAACAGCATAGATCCATCCAGCTCTTATCTGAAATAACAACTTAAAAGAGACTGTTTGACCAACACAAGGAATGTTAAAAGATTCATTTTAAAAAGATAAAAAATAAAAAACAAATGAAAACTACAGACAAATGTTCATTTCTCCATCAAGACATTCATTTCTGTAGTTTACTGCTAACAGCAAGCAGAAATATTTCTTTTCCTGATGATGGCCATTTTGGCCGAAACTAGTCGACGAATCTAAATGAAATAATAATAAAAAAACGAAAGAATATTAATCTACAAAACCAGTGTGTCTGAAGATTTTAATTTTTTAATATTTTTTTATTGTTCAAAATATATATATATATATATGTGTGTGTATATATGTGTTTGTGTGAGTGTATAGAGAGAGAGTATTGTGCAAATGACTTGAATCGCCCTCCTTTCTTTATATTTTGCTAGCAAGGAGCCAGAATTTCTTGTAAATTTTTAAGGTAGTCTTGAGTAATAGTTCTTCTGGTTTTCTGCAGGTCTTTCAGAGTTTTTCAGAAACACTGACTCACAAGTAAATCAAACATGAAAAAAAAGGCATCTCACACAACGGATGAACCAGTGTGGTGTCTATACATAAAAGATATCCAAGCAAAGAACCAATTTTAAATTTTATCTTTAGAGACTTTGTTCTAATTTTTCATTTTATCTTTAGGTGCATACTAATTCGTTCTTTGCAGGTGTTGCATCTTAAAAACATGCCAATTATAACACAATTTGAAGAGTATAAAATAGTCCTTTTGGACCAAAAAAGTGATTGCCAATGACCTATCACCCAAAAAACTTTTGCATTTACAATTTTTGTAGAAACTGAACAAGAGAAGGATAAAAGAATTGGAAAACCTAAGAAAAACTATCTACAGCATATGAACAGTGTTTGAAAGTTGTGTCCTTAAGAAATAGGAAAAAATCCTGCAAACACCTGACACAAGACCTGTGTGCGGCATCTGATACTTCAGTTGATCCATCTACTGTTTGTTAAAGTCTAATCAGATATGTGAAAGATGGCTTGTGAAGAAGCCATTATTAAAGAAGAGGGACAGGGAGAAAAGACTGAGAGATGCAAAATTACACAAGTTCTGCACTGAAAATCAATGGCAACATGACTTACAAAGTAATGAAACCAAATTTAAAGCAATTAATTCAACTGGAGGTAAGGTGGAGGGTCTGTCAAGGTTTACAGGAGAGTACAAAAAGGATGACACTGAGATCTGAAGATGTATTGGCTTGGAAAAAATGCCTTCCAAAAGCTAAACAAAGTATTAAGAGACAGAAAAATTTTGTTAGAAACAAAGAAAAGAGTGCAGAACTGTTATGTGATATATGTTCTTCTGCATGGTAGTGAATGATGGACAATCTCATCAAACATGAAGCAGAGACTTGAAGCAACAGAAAGCATAGAAATGTTCTACAGAAAGATGCTGAGGATAACATGTAGTGAACATATGAGAAACAAAAAAGTTTTGAAGAAAATGGAAACAAAAGGAAACATAACATCAGGAAGAAGCAGCTGAAATTTTTGGAACACATAATGAGGAAGGAAGGCTTGGTAAGCCTGATACTCACAAGACAGATTGAGGGAAAGTGGAACAAAGGAAAGCAGTTCAAAACATTTTTGTTGAGCTTGAGTAAATAGATGGTAGAACAGATTTTGGGAGAAATAACAAAAAGAAAAAACTTATTAAGAGCTAAAAGGACAGGAAGATGTGGAGAGCCATGATGGCCCACGTCCTGAGGGGACACAGAGGAAAGAAGTATTTCTGACCTTATCAAAATTATGGAATTATGAGTGCAGAAAAGTACCATCAGACTTTGGTCCACCATACAATATAATTTAGAAAGCATCTGATTGGCAACACCTTCATTTTTCAGTATGACAATTATTCCAAATACACTGCCAATATAGTAAAAACTTACCTGAGTAGGAAAAGCATATGATAGAACACTATCAGTCATGGATTGGGCTCCCCAGAGCCTTAACCTCAACATTACTGAAGCAGAGAAAAGGTGGCCAACATACAAATAGATCTTTGGAATCTCTTTCAGGAAGCCTAAAGACAACTTATTATAAATATATAAATTCACTGAATACACAATTACAACAAAGATTGCCTAAGAGAATCAAGGCTATGTTGAAAAATAGGTAGTCAAACCAATTATTGACTTTGTTAGAAGTGTATAAAACCTTTTCTGTTTGAATTTCTGGGATGAGGAGTTATTATTTATTTGCAGACTATTTCCTCTAAGGTTACTTGGATTGACAATCACCTGATGAAGACTGAAGGATACAATGACTGAAAGGTTGTGATAACAACAAAATGGGGACAATAGTTGGCATGTAAATAATGTAAATAATTGTATAAATCTTGTTTTGTCTCATGTTCTGTATTTAACGATATAGATAGTACTAATATATAACTTTACAAATCAAAACCTACCCACATTTCTCACCCACACAAGACAGAAATGCTTATGGAGGTGTTGAGGCCTCACACTTATACACACACCCACATGAATATACACACATCATACTCACTCACTCCCTAATGAGCCAAATGATAACACACACCCACACATGTTTCAATAAAACTTAGCACATAATTTATCATTTTCCTAACAGAATATAAAGAAATGAGAGATGACTCAAAGTTTTTGCAGGGTACTGTCTGTACTGTATGTGTGTTTGTGTGTGTTTGTGTCTGCATATACTGTACTTTTTTTTAATCAGTTTCACTCCATGCAAGGAAGAAATGCCACTAAGACACAAAGTTGTTACAAGGTGTGGAAGAATTAGGAACAGAAACATTAATAATGAGAAGGAAGAGGAAAAAGTAATCAGGACAGTAGATAGCGATTGACATTGCATTTAAATTTTTGCAAATTAATGTTGGTTGGAAAGCATTGCACCAGATGGGAGTTTCACAAACAATAAGTGTGAGAAGAAAAACTGTTAGCATAGAATTTACTGTTATACTTAGCCAGTTCAACTTCAAATTGAAGAGATCTCGAGGCCAGTCTAGTACTGCACTTAAATTCACACTACTCAGGCGCCATAGCGAAGAGCTCATCCAAACAATTACCATGAAAGTATTTATAAAAAAGGCACAGGGAGGCAACCTTATAGCAGTGACTGAAGCTGAGTTATCAGTTGTAAATATCCAAAAGTGCTTTTGTATTTCTGATGGAGGATAACATTAAGTTTATACCTTGACATGGTTACTAGCTGATATTTCATTAGGAATTATCGCTAATAATGTATGAACTATATGATTAAGTATTAAGTGCACTGACAATGAAAGAGATTATAGTGAAAAATAAATATTTGTTGTTTAAAATAAAGGATTTTTTGCTTCATTCAGTGATGGACTTATTGACCTTCTTGTATTTATGCTGCCTTTTGCATTGATTTATTCAAAAATGTGCTCATACATCAGTGAACATATATATATATATATAAAGACACATGTATGATCAAACATTGTTACTCATATTTGTGTACTTACAGATATAGGTAAAAGTCTTTTTTTTTTTATTTCCCTGTCTCTGGGTCACATGTAGTCTTTTCTTAAAAGTCATATGCTTCATCTCTCCCTGATTCACCCCAGACAAATAATACGTTGGAGGGTATTTGAGAAGTAGGTCCTGTGGCCCTCGGACAGAAGGTGGACTGTGAAGGTAGATGGGTTTGTGGTAAGGTGGTCAAAAAACCATATGACACCATAAAAGCTGTCTTTTGCAGACATCCTAATTTCCTGTCTAATACCCTTTGGCAATCTCTTGGTTTGTGGGTGGAACATCCCAGAGACAGGAACAAAGGGTGTGGCACACAAAAAGGGAGTTACCAAGGAATACAGAAGTGTCCATTAGTGAAGATTGTTTATTGGCACACACACACACTCACACATATATGTATATACATATACACACACACACACACATATATATATATATATGTGTGTGTGTGTATGAGTAGAGATGGTTTTAGTAGTGATTGGACACTTTAACCCTTACTTACTTTCCATCAACCCTTGAAAACTATTTTCCTTGCAATGACCTTGTACCAATGACTTCTACTTTGGAATATTTCAGGCTGAAGAAGGTTGAAGGCAACTAGAACTAAGATATGAAGACTTTAACAACCAAGATGATGGCGCCATTATTGTTTGTGATGAAAGTTATAATTTGAATGATTTATTATTTATACCTTAAGGTATAAATAATTGATATATATTTTACTGGCTCCTTTTTCAAAATTTTATTTAACAATTTTATATTGAAATGGAAAACATTAAACTTATAGCTGCCAAAGCTAGCTAAACCTGTGCTATATAATAATGTGCAAAATTACATCATTTTAATCATATAATGAGTCCATTGCCCATATATAAATCTATCAATGAATGGAATAAATAAACAATTTTTACATACATACTAAAATACATCAATTTAAGATAATATTAATAATAATAATAATCCCTGTTGTAGTTGGAGCCCTAAGATTGGTTGGAAATGATTCCAGTAGACTCATTGAAAGGATTCCTGTAAGCCTATGCCTTAAAGAAATAACAAAAAATTGTTCTCATGAGTACTGCCCACATCTTACAAAGGGCTTTATCTATGTAAAATATGTGCGTGTGTGTTTTTTTTTTTTTAATTGGTCAGTGGAAAATGTCATGACGTTATTTCTGATCTTAGGTCTCTGGACGGGACCCAGAAAGAAATGTGTACACACTAGAAATCAAAGAAAATAAAATAAAAATAATAATAATAATGATGAAATTGAAATCTCGAAAAATGTGACACATGAGAACATCAACAATCCCTGTTGTAGTTGGAGCCCTCGGATTGATTAGAAAAGATTCCAATAAACTCATTGAAGGAATTCCTGGTAGCCCATGCCTTGAAAATTTGTTCTCACAAGTGCAATCCAAACCTTACAAAGGGCTTTATGTATATAAAATATGTCTTTTTTTTTTCTTTTTTTTTTTAATTGCTCAATGGAAAAATGGTACCATTTTTGACCTTAGGTCTCTGGATGCAACCTGGAAAGAAATGAGTACACACCAGAAATCAAAATAAATAAAATAATAATAATCACAAGAAGGTATAAAAATTTTTTATTAATAATTTCAATGTCTTTTTAAGTGTAATATTAAGTAAGTTTAAAGTGTTTATAACCACAACAGATGATATGCTAATAAGTATAATTGAAAGATATCAGTTATCTGAGCAAAAATATTTTCATTATTTTGCAAATACTTTTTCTTCCATATTTCTGTTGCTTTAAGTCTCTTCTTCATCTGTGAGAAGATTGTTTGTATTTAATACCATATAGGAGGACTGATATTTCATAACAGTTCAGTACTCTTTTCTTTGTTTCTAAAAACATTTTCTTGTTTTGTCATACTTTGCTTAGGTTTTGTAAGATATCTTTTGCTATCACAGTGCCACTTCAGATTTCAGTGTCACACTTTCTATCATCTGTTAAAACCCAGATATTTAAATTGTTATACTTGTTTCATTTTTGTATCTTGATTTTGTCATTTGCAGGTGGCAAACATTTCGTTGACAACCATGTGTTTTACCTTATTGCAAATGATGTTTAGTCTTTTCTTCTTTCTTTCCTTCACTAACTTTTGCAGAAATTCCTGTAGTTTCCTTTCTGTGCCCGTTATTAACACTGTGTCATCTGCATATTGCACAAATTATACAGACTTAAAAAATTTTTCTTTTTTTCTTTTTTTGTCTTCATATGGCATCTTGCAGTTTGGGACATTGCCTAATATTTCTTTTTTTCTTTAAATTAGAAATATTTAAATATTTAATCACTTCTTTCTTCTTTTATGTGCCATGTCCCTTCAGGATGTTGGTGATCATGGCTCTCCACTTCTCCCTATCCCTTGTGGTTCTCAAGATGTTTTGTCCTTTTGCTACTTCTTCCAAACCCTGTCCTGTGATCCACTTGTTTAAGCCTTCTAGGTATGTCTTGCATTGCTTTCCCTTGTCTCTCTTTCTCTCTATACAACTTGTGTATATTAGATTCTCCAAGCCCTCTTTTCTCATTACGTGCCCCAGAAATTTCCTGGTGTTAAGTATAAGCTTCCTGCTTGTTTGCTTCTTCTCCAAAACCTCATTGTTGCTCACATTTTTGGGCCATGGTATCCTTAGCATCCTTCTGTAGAGCCATACCTTCATTGCCTTGAGTTTCTTCTTCATCTTTGAGGAGACCATCCAACATTCACCACTCTAAAGGAGGGCAGATATCACATAGTATTTCAGTACTCTTTTCTTTGTTACCAATGAAATACTCCTGTCTCATAATACTCTGCCTAGCTTTTGGAATGCATCTTTGGCCAACCCAATATGTCTTCAGGTCTCAGCACCGCACTTACCATCCTCTGTCAGAACATTTCCCAGATATTTAAATTTCCACACCTGCTTGATTTTAGTGCTCCCGATTTGTAAATCACATTTTGAGCTCATCTTTTTAGTGATGACCATGCATTATGTCTTCTTGTAGTTTATGCTTAGTCCTTTCTTGATGCAGATGACACAGTGCAGGTAGCAGACATGGAAAAGAAACTACAAAACCTCCTACAGAAGATAGCTGCTAAGATTGTGGCTGTCAATAATGAATCCTGGTAGAACTTCTCTCAGAACTGTCTCACTGTATAGGTTGAATCACTTCAGTGAGAAGACATATTCTTGCCTTATGCCCCTTTCTATTTTTGTATATCTGCTGAACTACTTTTCTATCTGTATGGAGCCGTTTGCTGCCAGTATATGTTCTTGATTTTATCACTAAGAACACTTTAGTTAAATAAACTTACAAAATTATAAAATTTGTAAGCTGTTTTCTTATTGAGTCACAGTAAAAAGACAGCATTTAAAGTTCAACAAATACAATTATTCTTTTACATGACATGCCCCTTCAAGACATGGATATTAATGGCTCTCCATAACTTCCTATCCTTTTTAGTTCTAAGTAATGTTGTCTTACTATCCCTCTATATTCTGCAATTCATTTAATCAAGCGTGTTAGGTATGTTACACGTTCCCTCTGCTCATCTTGCCTTCAATATGTCCTGTGAGTGTTAAATTCTCCAATTCCTCTTCCCTTATTATGTCTCAGAAACTTATCACTTTCTGATTCTAAGTATAAGTGTCTTTTTTGTTCTAATTTTACTTAAAACTCTATCATATTCTCAGCATCCTTCTGTAGAACCATATCTGTGTTACCTCAGGTCTCCTCTTCATAACCGCCATATTGTAGAGAAATTGACTGTTGGTCTGGCAGGAAAGGAGCAGTGTACTTACCTTGTGTTGCTGAAATTCTTACAAGACAAAAAGCTTGTTATTTTCTGTACTAACCCCGTATAGTTACAGTGGTCACATGACAGGTTTACCATGTGACCTCTGAAGTTGCATGAAAGGAGAGGAAATCTATCTCTTTTTATTATTAAAATTACCTTTCATGTTATCAGATGGAAAACAGCAATCTATTTCACAACTTAAGATAAGTACTACTGCTTTTCTTTCTTCAACGACCAATCTTATCTTTGTTGGTGTGGGGGATCAGGAGCATTTTCTTGACAATATAAAAGGATCGATAATACACATAAGTTCAAAACTCTTTTCTTTGTTTCTAATGAAATTTTTCTGTATCTTTATAATTTGTTTAGTGTTCATAAAGTACCTTTCACTATTCCAATGTACCTTTGGATTTCAATGTCACATTTTCTGTCATTACA
>OZ010596.1:63032891-63045391 GCA_963932145.1 Acanthosepion lycidas | reverse complement strand
TAAATAGCAGGACAGACCGGGTTCTATAGCCTTGGATGGCAACAGGTCTACTGCAGAAAGAAATGGCAACCTACTGTGGGGAGAAATCTACCTCGTCAGTCACATATCAAAAGATACATGATCACCTAAGTGTGTATCATGCATGGCACATAACTGACTGATAGTGTCCTTCAAGATGAAGTGTCCTTCAAGAAAGATTTTGTATTTAAAGTGTAAGATCTCTTTTTGAAAAGCAAGTAGACTGTCCAAAATTAGAGAAAAATTAAAATACACTTAATTCAATATCTATCATTGTACTTACAACTTTTTGCCATTCAACCTTGCTTTGATTATTGCTGTGACATCTGGTGCTCCTGCTATATATTTAGAAATTCTTGATAAAATCCAAAAAAGAATCTGCAATGTTATTGATCCTAACCTGGCATCTTCGCTTCAGTCACTTTCTCACCACTGTAACGTAGCTTCCCTGTGGCTTTTTTATAAATACTTTCTTGGTAATTGTTCTGATAAACTTCCCTCTTTGAGATATTATGGTGGCTGTAGTAAGAATGGTAAGTAAAGAATGTGTTGTTTTGGTGTAAGGAATAATGTGGTATGTTTGGGTCAGTAATCGTGGCTAGCAAATTTTAATATAAGACAAACTGAAGACCATCCATCCCCTAAGCTCCATTTTGGCCTTCTGCTACATTTTCATATTATAACAAAATAAATATTATTTTATTTTATGGTAATTAGACTTTATGAAATTAAGTGCAGTACTAGATTGGTGGCAAGATTTCATTATTTTACAGTTGAAATGGCTAGATGTAAATGTAAGTTCTATGCTAACAGTTTCTTCTCTCACACTTCTGACTTGTGGAACTCTCTACTGGCTTCTTTCTTCTCATTCAACTTTGATCTTCAAACATTTAAATGCAATGTAAATCATTATCTTCTGTTCTCTGGACACTTTGACATGGTGTAATGGCTAGCAAGCTTGTCTCAATAGGACAATTATGACTGAGTAGTGAGCTTGATTCTTTTTATCCTCTGACCTCTTTTAATGTCTTCTCTCCTTAATAGTATTTTTTCTAACACTCACTAACACTTGCATCCTTGTGGCCTTATTGTCTTGCTTGGTGGGAAATGATTAAAAAACTTTTTTGCAAATTTACTATGCTGAGTGACATTTATTGCTGTGAAAGCCTAAATATTGTTTAACTTGACTTCTCACAGTCAATTTTTAAAAGTTTCCAGACTGACCATTTGAAAATTATCTGGGTCCTTTCATTGGAGTCTGTCTATATTTCTGAGATGAGGTATTATGTACATTATTTACATTATTCGGACTATTGTCCTCGTCGTTGTACGCTCCGGCCTTCTTCAGGTGGTTGGAATTTCGAACTGAACCCTTTATTTTGCTCACTGGGGTAGACTGTTCCACGTGCCATGTTTGATGGATGTCAGTTATCAGTTATCTCCTGCTAATTTCCCCCTGAAAGCCTTTATCCACTGTGCCATGTGTCCTTGAGGATGAAGGCGTTGGTTAGATCCAATGACAGGACCCAAAGAGTGTGAGTTCAATACCCGGTTAAGGCAGTGGAGAACTTTCAGAGGGAAATTAACAGGAGATAACTGATAACTGACATCCATCAAACATGGCACGTGGAACTAGAACAGTCTACCCCAGTGAGCAAAATAAAGGGTTCAGTTCAAAATTCCAACCACCTGAAGAAGGCCGGAGTGTACAACGGCCGAAACGTTGTGATAAATATGGCAACAAAGATGAGGACAATAGTCCGAATAATGTAAATAATGTCCTTTCATTGGCATAAAATATTTTGCAATTATATTTTTAAATGTTCTCTTTTTCCACCAATTTTTGAACCAACTATATTTTTTATATATATATAAGTGAATTTGAGAGTGTTTCTCTTATTATAATTTTCGAGTCCTTTGTTCTGTTATTCTAATTTCAGAATCCTTTTATGGAACATTGAGTAGTGCCACACTACATATATTTTGAAAAAAAAATGGACTTATAGATATATTCATAAATTGAAAAACACATGTGCAAGAGGAAGTGCTGAAAAGTTCTCAGCTTGAACAAAAAAGGGATTCAAAATTAAATTCTGATGTTTGGTCAGACTGAAAATTTTAGAGCACCTACTTGGAAGTAGTTTTACATGCATATGAGAGTATGATGAAAAGTTCTTATCCTAATCAAGAAATGTAGGCCATAGACTCATGAAACATACCATATTGTTCCACATATCAACCTGTCAACTTTGACTCTCAAGATTCTTTACTCTTTTCAAAAGAATTCTGATCTATTGTCGTTGAAATACACTTGGAATCATTTCAAAATTCTCTCCCTTTCAAACTTCTTTCAAAGTGTTGAAAAACAAAATAAAGATAATTTTTACCTAACATTGGGTTATTCCACGATAGCTTCCTATGCAAAAAATGATACCATTAATTTAAATAATTTAATCTAGTTTGTTTAAATTTAAATAATTTAATCTACTTTATTTTATGGAGCCAGAATGTTTTGCTATTAAATAAAAATATTTTGTGTCTTATGTTATCAATTTATTTATTGTTAAATAAAAAACCTAAGTGAACATCCTCAAAGTGTGCTAACTCCAAAATTTTTGCCAGGGGTTGTACACACACACACACACACACACACACACACACACACACACACACACACACACACACACATATATATATATATATATGATAAAATATAGTTTTAAGGTATGCTATATTTATGGGTTAAAGTGTTCAATATCAAGGATAGAGTGTAAATAAATATAAAAGTGGACATTGAAGTCAACACCTAGAGGTGATAGTCTAATTCCTGCTAAATGCAATTGTCAGGCCATGGCATCGTGTTTTTGCTCAAATTTTTTCTTATACAGGTCAGTAATGCATTATGGGTATTTTATTGCATTGTGGGTAGTCTATTGTATTATTCTAATGGTTATTTTTGTGGGCATGCTTTGTTACTTTTTTATTATCTACTTATTTTATTTATTTTTTTATTTGTATAGATTAACTTATTTACTTATTTTTTATTTATATTTTTTATTTTTTTATTTTATTAATTATTTCATTTTATTTATTCAATAATGAAGCAGATACCACAATCAACTAACTGCAGGCTTTCCAACAATTCTTCCGGTCAAATCATATTCAACAAAGCTAAGAAAGACTATGAAACAGCCCTAAAAGACAGTGGATTCCCAGCAACATTCATATACATATCACAGAAGAAAAAAAAGAAAGAGAAACACAATATGGTTCAACCCACCATACAACAAAAACATAAAAATAGATGTATAAAAAATATCCATTAAACTCATACACAAAAACTTCCCCACATCAAGCATTTTCAGCAAGATATTCAGCAATAGCACAATAAAAATCAATTACAATTACACCAAGAACATGTCACAAATAATAAAAAAGCACAACAGAATAACAATCTAAAAACCACCTGAACAAATTAAACCCACGTCTAACTGCAGAATAAAGAATGAATATCCCTTAAATGGCAATTGCTTGCAAAACAATATAATATGCTAAACACTGTAAAATCAGCAGAAGAAAACTATACATAGGAGTAACTGAAGGACCCTTAAAACAAAGAAACTATACACACAAAACACCCTTCACAAATAGCAAATACACAAACATCACAATGCTTTCTAAACATATCTGGGAAATTAAAACCAGTCACACCAAAACTATCATGGAAAATGAGGAAAAGAACATAAACCTACAACAATCAATCCAAAAACTGTAAATTCTGCCTGGAGAAAAAATAGTTAAATTACCTACCCAGGCCAAAACAAACTACTAAATAAATGATCAGAACTTGTACCAAAATGCTGACATAGAAACAAATTCTTACTACGTGACTTAAATATATATATATATATGTATATATATATATATATATATATATATATATATATATATATATATATATGAGAGAACATTATATATTCTTATATATCAAAAACAATATTGGGGAAGTTGTATGACAAAGTGGAAAAAGTTTACTTGTTACATGTTTCATCCTTCAGATCTTAATTGGACTAAACTTGTTATGTCAGTAAGACTATATATGCACATGATAGAGGGATGCTGGGAATTTAAAAAAAATTTTATCTAGCTGATTTCATTTAGAGTTTTTTCAGTATCTTTTCTTCACTTTTGTAAGTATTAGAAAATCTGTCAGAAATGGTGAAATGTTATAATAGCCAGGGTGCAAATTTTCTGCAGATGACTTTGTGATTAAGGCTCTCTTTAGACATTTACGTCGTAGTGAATTATTTTCGCCTTTGAATATATATATATGTAAAAAAATAAAAGAATAACTTCTTTTTCATCCATTAAGTAACTTTATCATGGTAAAAATAAACACTTTGTTTTGCAATAAGTATTTATAAAAAGAAATATAAATATAGTTAATTTTATGAAATTTAAGAACACTATAAAATATTTTTATGACTGTAAATAAAGGGAAACTCTGAGAAACACTAAGTGATTAAATTTAATGCCTAATGAACAAAATTGAAGAAATGTTAATGTCGAATTTTATTGTTGTTGATTTTCATTTTCTTATTTGTTTATATATATATATATATATATATATATATATATATATTTGTAATTATCATTCATTATTTTAATTTGATAAATTATTTATGTATTTATTTAATAATATGTCTTGAGTTAACTGATTTCTTTTAATTTTAAGAAAAATTTATTGCTATAGGAGAAAGATGCCTTCCAGAATGCTAATCAACGTATTAAGAAACAGGAAAATTTTGTAGGAAATGAAGAAAAGAGAAATTAACTGTTATGTTATATCAGTCCCCTGTGTGACACTGATTGCATGACAGTTTGTGCACAGATGAAGAGAAGATTAACTGTTATGTTATATCAGTCCTCCTATATGGCAGTGAACATATGACAATATCTTCACAGATGAAGAAAAGAGTAATTAACTGTTATGTTATATCAGTCCTCCTATATGGCCATGGTTGCATGACAATTTGCTCAAAGATGAAGAAGAGACTTATTAACTGTTATGTTATATCAGTCCTCCTATATGGCCATGGTTGCATGACAATTTGCTCACAGATGAAGAAAAGACTTGAAAGAACGAAAATGTAGTACTGTAGAATAATGCTGAGTAAACCATTGACTGAACACGGGTGCAATTACACAATTTTAATTCAAATGGAAATAAAAATTATGCTTAACATCAAAACAGATATTTGAAATTTCTAGGGCACATAAGAAGGAAAGTGGGCTTGGGAAATGTGACCCTCACAGGATATATTGAAGGCAAGAAACATAGAGGAGAACATTGCCTAACGTGTCTATCATGTTTGTGTAATATGGATAGCAGTATAGGGATTAGGAGAGATTGTAAAAAAACAAAATTTAGTAAATCTTACAAAGGACGGGACATTGTTGAGATCTAAGTTCCCCAACTTCCTGAAATGACATAGCACATTAGAAGAAGAAGAAGAAGAAGAAGAAGAAGGAGGAGAAGAAGAAGAAGATGGAGGAGGAGGAGAAGGAGAAGAAGAAGAAGAATAAAGTTGGCTTAGGAAATATTTATTTCAATGTACATGGTATCTAAAATCATAGCATTTGTTTATAATGGAAAAGGTATGCATAAGAACTCTACCTGCAGTACAAGTATACATTCATATTTCATGGATTATCCTCCACCTCCCCCCAAAATAATTTACTTGATTGTAATAATTTATTGATTTGTTCCATGACCTTCTGCCATTTTTCAGGTAACTTCATAATTCCATCCTCTCAGGACTTTTATCTTTATTCTTAAAGAACTGATTTAATTTCCTTTTGCAATCTGCCAAAGAATTTAAACTCATTTCATTAACAGAATTTTGTTATGAAGGATATTCTGAGGATGCAAAATCTACTGAATATATTAGACTAGTGAAAACTTCCTAACCAAGATATAGCAACTTTACCTGTTCACAAAGAAATATGGAGTTTAGCTTTATCCCAATGGAATTACTCTTTTTCTCTTGACTAATTCTTGATGTATGTTTTTCTTCAATAATGGTTTTGAATTGGCCAAACTAGAAGTAGTTATTGTTTGCTTTTCCAAAGGAGCTTAGAGTATAAGACAAATTTCTAATCCTACAATATCCACAGCATTATAGATTTTATGAATACATGAGTGTACTGATTATTCACTGAAAGAGAGCAATAATCCTTACTGAATCCATAAATTTTGTTATTTGCCCAGTAATCATACTGTGATGCAGGCTTATACTTTGATAAGAACGTGTCTCTTTCTTAGAAGTTCTTGCACACAAGACTTTAGCATCCATTTCTATAACCTTATTAAATCGTTTTGCACTGATAAGAAAGAACAGTACTTAGCAATATCAAAATACGACCAGATGAAGCATAATTCTTTGAAAGGCCAAAGAACACAGGTGTTAAAATGATGCAAATAACAGATTGACTTGAATAATGTATTGTCATGTCCATAAAAAAATAAATAAAAGTTAATTATAGCATCAAAAAATACTTATAATAAAATAATTATAATAATTATAATTATCATTAATTCTCCCATTCTAAACCAATAAGAACCAACCACGCATAAACATATGACATTCTCACGAGTGGAAAAGCAGTGCACATGAACAGGTCATCAAAACATGGGTCAATGAAAATTTCATCTTTTCTTTTTGAGGCCATAATAGTAACTTTCATCATTTAACATTCAACAAAACCCCAGACACTTTTTGTATTCTTCAAATTATCTGAACACTCATTACACACATCTATAAAATAAAATCATATGAGAAAGATTGTATACACTTTGCTTATTCTTTTTCTCATCCTTCAGTCAGATTCTGATCTATATTTGATTTACATTTGACCACAAACTAACAATTTACTCAGTATTACTTTCTCTCATGTTTCCAACACCACATGACAACCAGATAATAAATCATACTTATTATGTTATTTCCACATCTTGTTCTTTCTCATTTTTATGAGTATTTTTGTATATATGAATGTTAAGGGGTTTATAATTATTTACTCCCCTACAGTGTAGAAGAGTAAAAATATTTTCAGTTAGTAAATAAATAAAAACCACCATATCTTATTAAATAGCCTAACAGTTAGGATCCCAGCTATGAGCAAATAGTTAACCCTCCACCCATACTGGGGTCAAAACATTATGAAAATGTAAAAATACGTTTTTATAGTAAAAATACCAGCAAAAAATTATTACCATCAATACATTTTGGAAAAAGAATTATTACAAGCAATACATTTCTGAAAAAGAAAAAAAAAATTACCAGCAATACATTTTTGGAAAAAATATTACCAGCAATACATTTGACTCTCGATAATAAGCCTCTTTATAAAAATACATCAATGAAACCTGATCTACAAACCGATTTCTTAGAAAGAATGTATATTCTGTTAATATAGACTTATCCTAAAAATCTTGTCAGCATTAAATAGTCCATTGAGGTTGATATACTGTAAAACAAACCGAGAATGTGGAAACTAACATCAGTACGAGAAAGAGTTTTAACAGTTTTAAAACTGTTTCAAGAAAAAAGTTTTATAAATTTCAGCTAACAGTAACACTAGCTGTTTGGTCAATGAATGGCAAATCCTTCCTCTACAGAAATGGCTAATTTCACCATTATCATACTACAAGCAGCAATATATTAAAAAAAAAAAAACATTTTCCTGACAAAATTAAATGTCAATATATCCTAATCATTTAATTTCGGTTTTAGTTTTGTAAATTAGAAAAAGATTTTGTCTGAATTTCTGGGGTGCAAAGTTAATATTATTTACATTATTTACACTTAGACTATTGTCCTTATCTTTGTTTTTATTATCACAACCTTTCAGCCATTGTACTCTCTGGTCTACTTCAGGTGTCTATCAATCTGGGTAACCTCCAGGAAAATTTCAAACTAAACCCATTATTTAATCTACAGGGGTACATGTATAGTTTTCAGCAAGAGAAGACACCTAAGATGTAAATGACAAATTGGAGATGCCAACATCAAACAAATACATAAATATTTGGGAAATGTTTTAACAGAGGATAGAAAATGCAATATCAAAATCTGAACACACACTGGAATATCAAAGGGTGCTTTCTAAAAGCTAAATAAAGTACTCAGAAACAGGAAAATTTCATTAGAAAGAAAGAAAAGAGTGTTGATTATGTAATATCAATCTGCATATATGACTGGATATTTGAGAATCTCCTTACTGATTAAGAGAACAAAGGAGTCAACATAAATCTTGTGCAGAAAGATTCATTTAAGGAACATAGAATTAATAAGTAAAATGAAAACAAAAAGGACACTTATTTTCAGAATCAGAAAAAAAACGGTTGAAATTCCTTGGACATATAATGATCAAGTAGAGCATGGAAAATTTGACATTCAGGATATATTAAAGACAAAATGGACAGGACTCAGCAGCAGGCCACCTACCTGACAAGCCTGTATGAATGGACAGTGGAATGGTGGTTGGGAAGTTTGGCAAAGGGAAAAATGTTGCTAAGAGCTACAAGAAGAAATAATTGTGGAGTTCCATGAGACAGGGCATGGACAAGAAGAAGAACATTTTTTACAATGTCCAGATACTATACAAGTTCTAGACAAAAATAATAGTGAATAACACTTTAAATGTAACCAGAGTATAACAGTAGGGAATATTTCATCACCACCTACTCAACACTGCTGACTCAACAGAGCTGACTTAGTACCACCAACTCAACACCATGACAATTCACCACCAGCCTATTCTACTGAAGACAACTCAATAATGGCATTGAATTTATAGCTTTTATAGTTGGCTGTCATAGTCTGTACATCTATTAGGTCAGCTTTGAGTTGTAGAAATTTTGAAAGTTTGGCTGTTTGTCTTAGCAACCAAGATGATATTATGGTTTATATTTGTTCCTCTACAGGATATTGGTACTTATATTAACCCCCTCTCTGCAGACTTACCTGGAGAGCTTACTACATTGTTGAATTGTTTTGAACTATCAGGTCATCCCATAAGTTCTGTCTGAATCACCAAAGTTAAGCAATGTTCAGCATGGTCTGTACCTAGATGGCTGAAAGTTTGGGAATACCAGGTACTGTCAGCTTGGATATGTAATGGATAATGGCTTGAAATTTGAAATCAGGGCACCAAGTTTAAATTGCAGTCATGTTCGTTATATTAACTTACATGCAAATACTCTTGGGAAAGCTATGAATCCACATCTTCTCCCCACAAGCTATGGGTTAATTAGTAAGACGTGTCTCAGTAAATCATTATTACCTTCAAAATATTCTTACAATCTATCAGGTGTGTAAGTTCGGTCTGAATTTTACCATTTTTTAAAATGAACAAAATTTAAAGAGTATTTTATAATGTCTAATGGAGCTGAACATTATTTTTATGTTTAGATGCATTTAAACTGATCAAATTTTATTTCAAAGAACAATAAAATTAACTTTTGTTTGATTAAAACCCTGCTAACATGGAAGTACCCAAGAATCATTTGAGGCACATAATGCTTTATTAGTTCAAGAAAGGAAACTCAGCAGCCAAAGCGGTTAGAAACATTCACTCAGTTTATGGAGAGGAATGTGTGAATGAAAGAACTTGCAGAAGATGGTTTGCAAAATTCAGGGGTGGAGATTTCACCCATGAAGATGAAGATTGAACCGGACATCCAGTTGAGTTTGATGAAAAGCTTCTTGAAGCAGCCCTTGAAGAAAATCCTGCTTTATCAGTTGAGGAATTGGCAGTGGTTCTCAGTTCAAACCATACAACTGTTCATCGTCATCTTCAACAACTTGGAAAAGTTCCTAAACTTGGAAAATGGGTGCCTTATGAATTGTCTGAAAACAACCTCAAATCCCGAGTTGACATCTGCTCTTCCCTCCATTCTCGCCAACTTGTTTCACCTTTTTTGGATAGACTTGTGACTGGCGACGAAAAATGGATCATTTATCGAATTGTTAAGTGTCATAGACAGTGGCTTGGTAAAGGGGAAGGACCCCAGCCACAGTCGAGAAGGGAACTTCATGGGCAAAAGGTTCTTCTTTCAATCTGGTGGGATTGCCAAGGAATAATCCACTTTGAATTCTTACCACCTAATGCAACAATTAATGCTCAAATATACTGTCAGCAATTAGAGCGTTTGAACCAAGCTTTGAGGAAAAAAAGACCTGCTCTAGTGAATCGAAAAGAGGTAATGTTTCATCAGGACAATGCATGACCCCACACAAAAAGAATCACGTCACAAAAGATCGAAGAACTTGGTTGGGAGAAAATTCTTCATCCACCTTATTCTCCCGATCTTGCTCCTTCAGACTACCATTTGTTTTGTAGCTTACAGACTCATTTGAAAGAAACAGCTTTTGTAACACAGGAAGAGGTTAAAACTGACATTTGTGAGTTCTTCAAATCAAAGCCAAAAGAATTTTACAGTAATGAAATTAGTAAGCTTGTTAATAGATGGAAGGAAGTCATAGATACTCAGGGAAAATACATTGTTGATTGAATCTGTAATTAAATGTAACATTTGGTCACTTGTTTTCTTTATTCAAAATTTGGACAGAACTTATGGGATGACCTGATATATTGGAAGATCAAATCAACATGAACTAGTAAAAGAGAATTTTCAATAAATTTTTAAATTAAAAATAAAGTCATGTATTAAAAAAAATGATCCTTAATAAATTATTTTTATTTGGTTTTATAAAGTTATGTTTTAAAAATGATCCTTAATAAATTGTTATCTATCTCTTAAATCCTCATAACCTTCATAACCTATTTCCTCCGTTTATATTCATATCACAAACCTCATTCAGTAACCCTGCACCTTGAGTGGCTCTTGGGCCTTGTATTGAGTGGATATTAATATATAAAAATGTTTTTTATACATTAAAACTCATGAGAACCAAACTTGTTTTGAACTGACTGATCTTTGTATTTTCCAGAATTGTTTTTAATGATTGCATGGCAGTTCTGAATGTGGCAAAAATCTTTCTATGTTGAAAGAGATGGCAGTATTGGTCATGGTGAGCTATGGCAGCAGCACATTCAGGCCAGCGATAGGGATGAAACTCATAGAACCAGAAATGAGAGACAATGTGTTGAGAGCTGTAAGTTTGAAGAATAAAACTACTGAGATATTAGAATAATTCAGAACTTATAGAGGAAGCAAACCACCTGCATATGGATAGAAAATGTCTTCAGTAGATACATCAAAATAGAAAAGTGTGTAAGACAAAGATATCTTCTCACCTGACTTATTCAAACTTTACAGTGAAATAATCCTGAGAGAATTAGAAGTCCTACTAGGATTAATTATTGGCAGCCACAATCTTAACAACATTAGATATGCAGCTGACACGGTGTTGATAGCAGATGCATAAAGGGAACGGCAGGAAGTCCTAAAGAATATAATAAAGGAAAATGGGAAAAAAGAACTAAACATCAATTGTAAGAAAATACAGTGTACAGTTGTCAACAAAAGGAACAGCCCAAGGTGGGAATTACGAAATGCAGATACCAAACTCAAGCAAGTAAAAAATTAAAAAATCTCGGAAGTGGTTTAACAGTGAACAGAAAAATGACGCCAAAACCCAAAGTTGCATTGGAATGTTGAAAGATGCCTTCCAAAAGCTAAGCAAATTATTAAGAAACAGGAAAATTTCAATCGGAACAAAGAAATGGATATTGAACTGCTACGTAATTTTGGTCCTCCTATATGACAGTAAATCCAAGACTGGTGAAGAAGAAACTTGAGGCAACAGAAATGTGGTTCTACAGAAGGATAGTGAGAATAACATAGACTGAATATGTGAGCAATGACACAGTTTTAGAAAAAATGGAATCAAATAGGACTTATACTTAGCATCATAAAGGGATAGTTGATATTTTTAGGCTACATAATGAGAAAAGCAGGCTTGGAAAATTTAGCACTCATAGGGCATATTGAAGGCAAGTAGGACAGTGGGAAAGAATGAGTAACATACCTAAAGAAGCTTGTGTAAATGGTTGGGAGAACATGGATAAGAAGTGATAGCAAAAAGAAAAATCCTTATTAAGAGTGACAAAGGACAGGAAATTGTGGAGAGATATGATCACCCATGTTCTGAAAGGACACGTCACATACAAGAAACATTATTCAAAAGGTCATTCAATTCCTGTTAGTTTTATCACAAGATTTCAGCCAATACAATTTTCTTTTTTATAAATGGTTATAGATCATAATATGAAGTAAATTGGAGATAAAGCATATCGTATATAGTTCGAAAAAAATCTGACTACATGAATCAAGTACAGTACAACTCCTCTAAACCAAACATCCAAGATGTTTGGTATTGAGGGTACTATTCAGATTCTAGGAAGAAAAGGCTGCTGTGGCAAGCTTAAAATATTTATTAAGTTTCAGAGTT
>OZ010596.1:62920391-63027891 GCA_963932145.1 Acanthosepion lycidas | reverse complement strand
TTATGTATAGCAATTCCGAGACTGTAGGCTTGGGCAAAAATTCCCTGTAGACCCCTCACACATGAGATTGTGCATATCTAGCTCCACAGACGTGACTCTGCCCTTTGGCATAGCTTTGTTTGGGTTCCTCTGTGCCTGATGGCAGAAATTTCAACAAGTCAGTCCTAAATGCCTGAAATGGCAGTTCTGGAATGAGTCATGTCAAATTGCAAACTGGCCTATTTTATTGGCTAAGAAAAATATCCCAGCATGCATTTGTGGACTTCTGCCTATAAATGTGGACTGGCAAGTGTTTTGCAGTTGTTCCCCCAGTAAGATTGAACAGAATTCCTATATAATAACTAATCTCTTATATGACACTGAATACTTGACAACTTTAGAGATGAATAGGATAATTCAAGCATCAGAGACATGGTTCTACTGAATAATGCTGAAAATACCATGGACAGAGCATGTGAGAAATGAGGAATTATTACCGAAATAAAAAATGAGGAAACATATAATAAAAAGAGACACAGTTAAAATTACTGGGACATGTAATAAAGAGGGACCCCATAGTGAATCTCACACAAGAGATGCTGAAGGCAAGAGAGGTATGGCGAAAACTGAGTCTAACATATGTATGAGTTTTTATAAGTGAATGGAAGAACAAGTAAAGTTTATTTCTAAAATAAATCCCCACAAGGCTTGTGGATTCCACAGTATTCCTGCAATTGTCCTAGAGAAATGTTCTGCTTAAATAGCTTCTCCCTCTCTCTAAACTTTACAATAAATGTCTAACAACTTCTTGCATTCTGACTTCTGTAGTTTCAGTCCTAGCTCTAAGCAACTTAGACCCCTTAAATTATCACCCTGTTAATCTCTTACCTCTTTTTAACAAAATATTATAAGGTCTAATCAATGCTGAATTGGTTAAGCATCTTACTTCACATGACATCCTTTCCGCTAAGCAATATTGCTCCAGATACTGCTGATGTGTTAACAGCCATCGCTGAATTTGTCTATAGATAAGAATGGGGAAGCTCAGTCTGTGGCTCTAGATAATCTCAAAATCATTCAATAGGGTTTGGCATGCTGGCCTTCTCTACAAGCTGAAGGGCTACAGTGTCTCTGGACAAATATTTGCCTAATACAATTATTCATAACAAATCATGTAATGAAGGGTTGCTTTGAATAGACATGTTTCTTAGTTCATATATCAATGGAGGTGTCCCACATGGCTCTAACCTCAGACCCTATGCTGTTTCTGATCTTTATCAATGACCTTCCAGATATCATTAATTCTCAACTTGATATTTATGCAGATGACAGAACTGTTTACTCCTGTGTTAGTAGCAAGTCCAACTGGAAACTGTTCACAAAATGACCCCCAATCAGTGTTTAGCTGGGAAAAGGAATGGCTTGTAAATTTTAACACCTCCAAAACAAAACTGCTTTCATTTAATCACCACAGAGAACCTTTTTCTGCCTGTCATTAGGGTGGCTAATGTTAAACTCCAGGAGCACAAAACTTTGTACCTTTTTGGACTCACTCTTTCCACAAATATGAAGTGATGTGATTAATGTTATATAAAATTATTTGTGAATATAAAAGGATTATGATAAAAATAAGCAGACAATGTTTGTAATTTATTCAATCAGATATGCCGAAATATATATATATGTGTGTGTCTCTGTGTGTGTGCGCATGTGTGTCTGTATGTATATATATATCTTTCTCATGAAACAAATATATCTTTATTACTTACCATACTACATAAAATTTTTATGTACTAAGCATAACAGACAAACAGGCATATAAAACACATAATTTCCATTGTATACTGGAGTGTTACGACAAACAATCCACAGTATATGTCTAATAATTGCCGATGACATGAAACTTACACTAACGATAAAAGTTTATACTTGTTTTAATATATATTTTATCTCTGTTCTTTTACATTTAGCACTGTTTTTTTTTTTAATCTCTGCACCATATTATATTTTACATTCATATCTATCTATCTTTTTCTTTTTCTTTCTCTCTCTCTCCATATATATATATATATATATATATATATATATATATATATATAAAGAAATATAGTCTTAAGGTGTGATATATTTATGGAATAAAGTGCTCAATATCAGAGATAGAGCGTGTGTAAATATAAAAGTGAACATAGAAGTCAACACTTAGAGGCGACAGTCTGTTTCATGCTATATGCAATCGTCAGGCCACGTGTGCTGAAAAATAACAGCACACGTGGCCTGACGATTGCATATAGCATGAAACAGACTGTCGCCTCTAAGTGTTGACTTCTATGTTCACTTTTATATTTATATATATATATATATATATATTTAAGTACTTTACCCCAAGTAAGGTGGGGGAGCCACTAGTATGCAAGGGGTACAGAGAGTGAAAATAAAAGAAAAGAGGGCTGTTTGAAGAAAGGATAAAGAGAAGGACAGGGATCAAGATCAAGGCATCAAAAGATGTCGATTGCTAAATTTTTGAAGTTATCAGGGAAGCAAGTAAGAGGAAGGGAGTTCCACTGTTCGGAAGTGCGAGAGAAAAAGCAGTTGGTGGTTATATTTAACTGTTTCGATGGTAAAAGTGTGGGGTCAAGATGCCAACCTAGAAGCATGCTTAAATTCATGCAGTTGGGGCAACACTGAAAATATTAGGTTGGTGCAAAAATAATGTCGTTTTTCTTTAGAAGTTGAACGTCAAAAAACGACATTATTTTTACACCAACCTAATAGCTCATCAGAGCAGTTGTCATGAAATTATTAGTAGAAAAGACAGAGGGAAGTCACATCATGTTGGTGAGAAAGTGACTGGAGTTGAGATGCCAGGTCAGGACCTATCACATCACATATTTGTCTTTGTATATATATATATATATATATATATATATATATGTTATATATGAGGGAGGGCAAAAATTCAGATGTAACTAAAACTATATATCTCTAAAAAGAAAAAAATGAATAAAGACGAAAGGAAAACTTAGCCAATGCATTTTGTCCTCTGATAAAGTCCATCAGAAGATGAAATATATTGGCTTAGATAAGTTTTCTTTTCACCTTTACATATGTATGTATCAATATATGCATAATGTCCAAGAGGTGCTGAAAAGTTCTTGGAGTGACTGACCAAGAAGGGATTCACAGAAAATTGTAATGTTTAGTCAATTGGTCAGATTTTGGAAAGTGGGTTGAGATGATTTTTATCACTCCTTATATAGATATAAATTGATACATACATATATATATATATATATATATATCTACTTCTGTATGGAGCACTGTTTTTTAAAAATAAAAACAAAAATACTAAGGAACCCCGGATTATGCACCCAACGTGTTCTTTTCTATTTTCTGCATACCTGCACAAAGATACATATATATATATATATATATATATATATATATATATATATATATATATATATATATATATATATATATATATATATATATAAAATATAATTGCTTTATAAATTATATATAAATACTCCCTGAAGAATGGATTAACAGGTATGCCTACAAAACTCTAGAGTCAGGATGCTGAAGGTAATATCAGTCAGCAAGGTCACAAACTTTTACTTGCATTATTCCTATATATATATATATATATATATATATATATATATATATATATATATATATATATGCATTTAAATACTTTTAATAAACATACTTACACTAACACATATAATATGTATGCATGTACATACATAAGACATTGAACCAGAGTAAACATCCAAATATTATATACATATACATACATACATAGATACATACAAGGATTACATACATATTCATATACATACTTTCATGAACTCACACATTCTCATGCTACACTGTTTCTTATAAAGACACACAAATGTAAACATGTGCACATGCCCATCAATTAAGATAAAATATAAAAAGATTGAATTAAATGCATTTTCAAAACTCTTTTTTAGTATTTGACCTTTCAACTCTGTTTGTATTTCACACTTTACTCTTTATTTTTGTTTTTCATTTCCATTGTATTTTGTTATCCTTGATTTACTCATCTTTTAATCCTTTACTGTTTTCTTTTAATTTTATTTTTCATTCTTCTCTTTCTTTGCTTCCCAATCAAAACCAATCCCTTTTTCCAATATTCATTACTTATTTTAAATCCATAATGTTTTTTTAGCCATCTTCTTGAAACTTTCTGAAATAACTTTTAAATCCTTTTAAAAACTTATTTTTCTTTTCTTTATTGCTTTTAAAACACTTTAGCAAACCTAATTCCTTACATCCACTTAAAAAACTGAATGAAAAATCCACTTCTCTTTCCTTTTCTTCCCAAAAAATATTCTAAAAATTCTTTTGTATCAGTTTTTAATCTAGTTATGCTAATGCATATGTAAATATAATTATTCTATACTTATTTCTTATTATGTATATAAAAGTATTCTTTTGTATAAATACTTCTGGATTTAGTGAATGGTCAGAGGTCAAGAGGTTTAATATTCAACATTACATGTCAGATAGAAGATCATGATTTCGAAAGCTTTTCTGACAATTCAGGATTATTGTGATAAAAAAGCTTTTCACTTTATTGTCTCTTTCATGTGCGAAAAATTCACATAAGAAATAATGTCTATACTTGCATATCATGCAACCTTAGAAGACCTAATTTTGAAGCTAATTTGACTACATAGATATATGGATATATAGTTTGGTCAATGATATAGTCAGTGCCAGCAATACATATGCTAATTTTATATATCATGTATGATGCGACCCCCTTAAAATTAGGTTAAAAATTAGGTCTTCAAAAGTCATATGATATGCGAGTATATACGGTAATTTACTTTATATTTCAAATAATTTGGTCTGAATCCATAATTATACAAGATCTATCAAGAAGATCCAGTCATTTAGTAATAATAATAATAATGATGATGATGATTCATTTTCTTCTTATTATTCTTTTTTTTCTTATTTTTTTTTTCTTCTTCTTATTTTTTTCTTCTTCTTCTTTTTTTCTCTTCAGGATATAGGCAATCATGCCTCTCCACAATTTGATATCCTTTGTTACTCTTAGCAGCATTTGTATTTTTTACTATCTCTCCCATTGTCTGTTCTGCCATCCATTTGCACAGGTTCATAGGTCAGTTACTTGCTGTCTCTCTCTACACCTCTCATTTTCAATCTGCCCTGTGAGTGTCAAATTTTACAAGCCATCTTCCCTCATTATGCATCCCAGAAATTTTAACTGTCTCTTTCTGATATATTTTGTTTCTATTTTCCTCAAAACTTCCTTGTTGCTTAATGGTATCCTCAGCATCCTTCTGTAGAACCACATCTTTGTTACCTCTTCATCAGTGGTGATGTATTTAATTCAATCTTTTTATATTTTGTCTTAACTGGTCAAAATTAGCACATGTGTGTATGTTTGTGTGCATTTATAAACAAGAGAGTAGCAGGATAGTGCATGAGTTCATAAAAGCATGTATATGAATATGTATATAATATTTGCATGTATATGTATATGTATATAATATTTGGATAATTAATCTGTTTTATGAAAATGAAGAAGGTACAATGTCTTATGTACATGTATACATATATATGTGTTAGTGTAAGTATGTTTTATTTTTATACTAATGTTTGCCCAATGCAAGGCCCAAGAGTCACTCAAGATAGAGGGTTAGTGTGTGGTTTTGTAAGAAAAGACAAGAAGTGAAGTTCATGAGGTTATACAGAAAAAGTACTGATTAACCCAAGACTTGAAGAGGTCAAGATTGTAGTGATTTGGAAAACATCCTCCTGGGAATCTGTTCCACAAAGCAGCAGTTCTTGAGAAGAAGCTATTTTATTGGAACTTACTCCTTACTAATGGAATATGAAGGCAATGAGGATGATTCAGACTTGTGTATGTGGCATGGCACTTCCCTGCTACAACCCCTGCATGTGTATGTATTAATCAGGTTTATGAAAATGAAGGAGATATAATGTTTTATGTATATGCATATAGAGAGAGGCAGATGATTACATATTTGCAACATCTTCATTTGTGAGAAAACTGTCCAGTATTCACTGCCATATAAGAGGATTTATATTACATAGTAGTTCTTCACTCTTTTCTTTGTTTCTAACAAAACAAAATCCCAGGTGAGGCAGTGACACCACTAAGTCACAGAATAGAATCTAATAGAATCTAATAGAATTATAGAATATAATATTTATCGTATACATAGGATTACAGGAAAATATATATAGAATTGTTGAATAAAATAATGAAAAATAGAATTATTGAAAGAAATTCAAACTGTTATAGATGTATATATGTACATCATGCTAATGTCTTTAAGAAAGCAATGAACTCACTTTTCCATGCCCTCTGGCCTATTGTCAGATAAAAATCTCTTATCATTCAGATGCCAATATGGTTGACAATAAAGAGAGTTGATGACAAAGCATTTGAGTAAACCAGTCACTGACAACTACAATCCCATATATATATATATATATATATATATATATATATATATATATATACACAAATATATATATACAAATATTCAGATCATCTCTAAGGTCAATGTTATCAGTTTCTTGACAAGTAGATCATTGTGCATCCGTTTCTCATGGTTAGAATGTAAATACTCTAACCATATATATATATATATATATATATATATATATATTCGAACTTTCATCCTACACGGAACCGTCATTTACGCTGACGTGCCTTACCGTTAGGCTACAAAGAAGCGTTCGGTAGGCAAGGTTTATAAGCAGTAAATTCGACCTTGCCTACCGAATGCTTCTTTGTAGCCTAACGGTAAGGCACGTCAGCATATATATATATATATATATATATATATATATATATATATTCAAGCCTGTAGATGAAAATAAATAATTATACTGTGTAATAAATAAACAGTATACCTACTCAAATACATGTATCCACTAAAAATAACATTTAAAGCGATGAAAAAATCTGTCAGATTAATAAAAAATCCATTCTCCAAATTCTCTGTATGTTAGAATATATAGCTGTGTAGATAGAAAAAAACTTTGAGAGATCTATGATATGAGAAATTTTGCTTGAAAGCACAAAATTTGGCTGGGTTAAACAGTAGCTTTCTCCGCCCTGAGGGACACATGTTTGATTCTTGCTGGAAAGTGTAAATTTTCCTTTAATAAGCTTTCTCAAATATTCAGATCAGTAACTGAATATATTTGTTTACTAAATAAATGGAGCACCTACTCCAATGTTAGTATCCACTAAAAATAATGTTTAAAGTGATAAAAATATATATATTGAAGTCAACACACAGAGTAGACCGTCTGTTTCATGTTAAATGTAATTGTAACGTACATACACTCTATCCCTTACATTGATCACTTTAACTCATAAATATAGTATACCTTAAATTTCTTTTATCATATTATATATATATATATATATATATATATATATATATATATATATATATATATATATATATATTAAAGAAAAACAGACCACTTTAAGGCTTTTAAATTACCCTTGATCATCAGACATCACTTCTGTTTTTCTTTAAATTATTAGCTCTGAATTTACAATGAGCTCTCTGGATTTCATCCTCCTTGGGACTACCCATAAGGATTACCAAGTTTTTTGTAACGTAAATATATATATATATATATATATATATATATATATATATATATATATATATATATATATATATATGCACACATGCTCATACACAAACTCACTTTACTTTCAATTTTTCTAATTAAATGAAAATGATGGAGAGATATACAAAAATATTTGCACTATTAATGTGCAATATATTTCACATATGTATAAAATAGACAACTTTTTTAATCATTTTACCCCAAGCAATTTGATAATGTCACTAAGATGCCAGGGGTTACTGAAAGTGAAAGAGATGCAAAGACCTTCGTGAGGAGAAAGGAAAATAACAGGACAGGATTCAAGAAGACAGAAGATGGCAATTCATGTTGCATTTAAATATGTAAAGATTGTAGGTGGTAGAGAAGAAATAGACTGAAAGAGAGTTCCAGAGGTAAAGAAGTGTGAGAAAAGAAACTATTAGGATAGAATTTACAGTTACATGTAGCTATTTCTACAAAAAAATGATGAAACCTAGATGCTAATCCAATAGTATGCTTAAATTTATGCTTTGGAAGGGATCAAGCTTATTAGAATAATTGCCAAAAAAATTGTTGTAACCTAGGGAAGATTATTGAATAGAATAATCACACAAAGGTTGATAATAAACCACTTAGGACAAGAACAACACCTATAAGATTCACCAGCAGCATGTAGAAGTAGTAGTCAATTGCTAGAAGTGAGTCAAGTGAATTCCACAATGAATCTCCAACATGCAGGATCTCTACCAACCACCCTATGTGGTCAGATGTGGCACAAGGCTGAATTTAATGTAGGGTATCCGAACTGATAGGCTCAGCCAAAAATTCCCTGTAGACCCTATATAAAACAGAGTCGGGTAGCTGTTTCCCGAGACAATACTCTGCTCTTCGAAATAGCCTTGTCTGGTGATCCTGTCTGCTCAGAAGCAGAGAGCTTGACCAGCACAGCAGGAGACGAATCTCTGACTGCAGACCAACATACAGTATTTACTACTGTATTTATGTGAATGGGGACATACATGTTCGTAGGTATGCTACAACAAAAATATTTATGGAAAAGTCAGAGGAAAGCCATATCACAGAGGTGGGAAAGTGACTACATATTCTTACAGTGTGGCAACAGTTTTACAAATTTTAACAGATTTTCCAAATTTCACATTATTAGCCTGATTGCAGAAAATTCAAGAAACATTATAATTAAAAGTTATAATTCCAGAATGCATGCAGTGTTTACAAATAGGAATGATGTGAACAAAAAATTGTAAAACTCTCACTGTAATGATGACATCATTAATGTGAAAAGTTATAAAGACATCATTAATGTGCCATGTTCTGAAATTAGTTACAGTTACCATTCATCCATTATGAAACATTCATTTGAAACAGATTGTGTTGCATCCAGAATAGAATTATATTATTCATCTTTGTTGGTAAATTTCCATCTGTGAATGTAGATTCCAATTAGTTTAAGGCCTGGCAAATAAACTGGGCACTGTATTTGTAGCCATTTTTATTCTGATATTCATTAGTTTTTTAATGAATTTGATGAGACTAACAAAGCAATCATCTTTCTGAAAATTTGTATTTTCTTTTTGATCCCTAGCTCCATGGATGCTTTCAAAATGAAAATCATCATATAGCTGAGCTCTTGTCATAACACCATCTGGAACTTACTATAGGCTTATTATTTTACTACATATAATTAAATCCAAAACATTCCACTCCTTCCACCTCCATGTATTATTTTGCTAATTTCAGTCAATTTTCCTTATGGATTTCTTTTCAACGAGGCCTAGTAATCAATCTTATCTATTTTACCACTTGATTTAATGTTTTATCCTTTTTGCACTTACCTGATGACATAACAGCTAAAAATTTCATGGCTTGACAGATTTTTTTCAATAACTTTTCATTTGATACAAGACACAAATGGGAGAGATAATGTCACCAAACTGCTCTCATCAGACTGAAGATGGAGTTGTCTGAAATGCACAAACTTTTTTATAGTTTGTTGGTACCAGCTGGTCATTTTCACAATTTCCAACATTTTTTCAACTTTTGCCCACTCTGAAATTATCAAATATTTCTTTTTGTTTGTCAAATCAAACTTATGACCAGTTGTAAAGCTTTAAGCTCACATTTAAAATATCAAAAATACATGTCATTTCAAATGGTTGACAGTCATTTACATCTAGACACAATGAACCATCTTTCATCATAGACATTGCCAGGATTCAGCAAATAATTCTTTTGCTTTCAGCATTTATTTTATTTTCCAACTAAAATACAATGAGGCTAATAATGTGAGACAATATATATATATATATATATATATATATATATATATATATTACAGTGTAACCCGGATATAAGAGAGTTTTCGGGACTGGAGAAGAAGTATCTTATATCCGGGTTTCTCTTATATCCGGGTTTGGTCTATTTTGTTTAGGTAAGTATGGCTCTAATTTGGGACCAGATAAAATCTCTCTTATATCCGGGTTTATCTTATATCATGGTCTCTTATATCCGGGTTACACTGTATATATATATTGTTGTGAACTGAATAAGACACCCCTGTTAGAACTAAATTAAATAAAGAAGTCAAAGTGAGTCAGTAGAAGTACATCAGAGTTAGGCAGTCCTCTATCTGGCTCACAATTATCAAATTCACTATCTTCGGATGGATATATATATATATATATATGATAGGATACAGTAGGCATTTGACTTAAGAAATTAAAATTAAACAACACAAAATAAAAATACCAGCATATCTTTTTTGGCATAAAAGCAACATGTTAGATTTATAAAGTTTCTTATTTGTTTTTATCCTATCATTCAGTTGGATTCCAATCCATATTTGATCTGTATTTGATTCCAATTCATATATATATATATATATATATATATATATATATATATATATATATATATATAGAGAGAGAGAGAGAGAGAGAGAGAGAGAGAGAGAGAGAGAGAGAGAGAGATAGATGGATAGATATACTACAGGCAAAATTTGGGGTCATCTTGCATTTCTTTAAAAAATACCTTAAAATGAGATATTTTTATTTTTTTTTATTACTATTATTATTTTTTTTTCAGTAACTACAGTGTATTTGCTTTTATTTTCAGTTTTTCTCAAGGCTCCCCTTACCACCAAAAATTTCAAATTTGGATTAATTTTTGAGAAGAGATGTCTGGAGATTTCTTTTTGGTGAAAAAAGAACAATATCATTCAATTTTGAAAAGACATGCTATACTATCTGGTTAATGTGTTAAATTCACTTTTTACCATGACAACAGTCCAAAATACTCTGTTAAATTATATCAAAATTACCTTGAGAAAAAATTGGAACAATATTTTGGAAATTATGACTTGGTTGCTTCATTATCCTGTCCTCAGTTTCATTGAACTAGTATCGGATGAATTGGGTTGGAAAGTTTGAAGAGAATACCCAAAGAGTGAGGGTCAGCTTTTTCATTGCTTGAAGAATGCTTAGGAAAGTTTGTCATCTATGTTTTTTTTCAAAACCCGTTGGAAAGAATGCCAAGAATTTGTAAAGCAATAAAGGAAGGTGGTGCTTTTATTGGTGAAAACAAAATATGATGCTGTTGTATGCAAATACACTGGAGTTACTGAAATCTTTATTTGATATTTCATTTTCAGGTGTATTTTAAAGAAATGCAGTGTGTACCCAAACTTTTTGTGTGAACTGTCCATATATATATTTTGAGATAACAATACCTATATTTATATATAGAGAGAAAGAAGAGTATTGGGGATATTGTATGACAAAGTGAAAAAATTTTACTTGTAATGCATTTCATCCTTCATGACTTCATTGGACTAAATTTGTTATGCTGGTAAAACTACAGATGCACACAGCAGAGGGGTGCTGGAAATTTTAGAATTTTTTTTTATCAGCTGAATTCATCTAGAGTCCGTTTCTTTTGCAATTCATCATATTTTAAGTAGGTATTCCACACTGAGATATTAGAAGATCTGCCAGGAATTGTGAAATGTTGTAAGAGCCAGGGCACAAATTTACTGTAGATGACCTTGTGATTAAGGCACTCTCTAGACATTTACATCATAGTGAATTATTTTCTCCTTTGATCATGGTAGCATTTTTTTTGTCAAAGTTGTGAAATAGACAGCTCCACCTATAAACTGGCAAAAGCCATAAACTCTAACCTTTCACATAAAAACTCAGTCAACCTAGTTAAAAAACTATCATATAAATATATCCTGAAAATTTTACCAATATTTGTTGATGAATATCAATTTTATTGAGAAAAAGATTGGTTTGAATAATAGATTGTGCAGTTGTGTACTTTTTGAAGACCAATGTTATCAGCCATAAGGAATAGGGTTGTGACGAGGCTTTTAAATTTTTCTAAATTATTTCAATCATGAGCTAAAATTTTAGTGACAGATCAAAGCTTGTGACTTATATTGGCATCTTGTCCATGTCTTTGCTATGTAGGAATGTTTCTTGGTTGAAGAGTGAACTGTCAAAGATGAAGGTAGTGATTCTGGTCATTTTGATGACATAGCTTTGTAGCAAGCTTGGTTTTCTTCAATTGCTCATGTCATAACCTTAAGTAGGCATATGAGAACAATTCCAGTGCTTTTTTCTTTTTTTTAAGCATTTCACCCCAAGCAAGGTGAGAAGCCAGTAGGACACAAGGGATTACAGAAAATTTGGAGCAAGATCAGATAGCAGTGATAGAAGAAAGGATGAGGAGAAGAGTAGTGGATAGTTCAAGGCAACTGGAGATGTCGATTGACATTACATTTGAATAGCTGGAGATTATAGCTCTCAGGGAAACTGGAATAGGGAAGGGAGTTCCACAGGCGAGAGGTGTGAGACATGAAGCTATTGCAGTAGAAGCAACGGCTACATTTAGGAGTTTTGACAGTGAAAGGGTGAGAGCGGGATGCCAGCCTCGTAGGGCACTTGAACTCACAAAGTCTGGGAACCAGCGAATGTAGCTTCTCAGAGCAATTGCTATGAAAGTATTTGTAAAACAGACAGAGAGAGGCGATGGCGCGTCTGTGAGAAAGTGACTGTATACAAGATGCCAGAGCAGGGCCAATTATATTGCATATCCACCTCTGGAGCCTGCAAATAAAATAATACCCTTTGGTTTGTATACAAATTAAAACCCTAAGAATTATGATTAGTTTAACATAAATATGGTGACACTTTTAAATGAATGTTTCAAATTCAGTTTGCACTTTGCTTGCCCTAAGAAATGGAAAAGTTATTTAAAATTTGATCCAAAAGTGAAAATTATGCAAAATAATTATTTTTCAGGGAACCTTCTCAACAAGTTACTTTCATTAGATTACAGAGAGCTGATTTTTTTTACACTGTTAGAGATCTTGCAAAGAACATTCAATAAGCAGTGGATAGTTTTGGTATTTTGAGATAAATTAAATGATATTTCTTTTATGTTTTAGGGAAATGTCAGTGGTTTTCAAATTTTGCATGTTCTGTTGGCTCTTTTACAGCATTTGTTGCAAGTTTACATGCATTTTATGGGCTCATGACCAAGTGGTTAGAATGTTCGCATTCTGACCATGAGATCCGGTGTCGAATCTCACCATGGTCATTTTGTCAGGAAGGAAACTGATGTTATCAGACTGGAGGGGTTGATCTCAGCATGTAGAAACTTTGGAAAGTGCCTGAAAACCATACTATGGGTTGACCCACGCCTTGTGAGTGAAATTGGGTAGACGGAACCCTTGGGTGGGGGCCATCAATAGCTGCACTAAGATGAGGGCTGAGGTTGTTGGCCTTGTTCAAATTGTTGATCACGTTAGATAACACACTCTTTCCTAGAAACTGTAACTAAGGTCTGCTTAGTATAGCTGCAGCATAAACCACAGGTGGGCTCTGTGTGCATTGAATAAATGCAAATGTGCCTGAGCAAGCATCTGCAATAGAGATTGGCTAGCTGCCCTAGTAGATGGGTATCCTCGAATACAAGTGGCCAGCTATAGATACATACATACATCTTGACTTCAATCACTTTCCCACCACCATAATAAAGGTTCCCTGCGCCTTTTCTATAAATGCTTTCATGGCAATTGTTCTGATGAACTTTCCTCCATGGTACTTAGACTTTATGAATTTAAAAGCAATACTAAATAGGCAACAAGGTTTCATCATTTTACTGTCGAACTAACTAGATGTGACAATAAGTTCTATGCTAACAGTTTCTTTCCTCGCACTTCTCCCTTGTGGAACTCTCTTAAAGCTTCTTGCTTTCCAATCAAGTTTGATCTTCAAAAATTTAAAGGCAATGTCAATCGTTATTTTCTCTCCTCTTAAATTCTGTTCTTTTATTGTTCTCTCTCCTTAATAAGGTCTTTCTTATATTCTTTCACACTCAGTAATCCCCTGCGTGTTAGTGGCTTTGTTGCTTTGCTTGGAGTGAAATGTTTATAAAAAAAAGTATTGTATACTGATGCAAAGAACAGTTTCAGCTGTCATGACTTTTGAAGAAAACTGTTTATGATTCCAAAACAACAAACAATAGAGACTTATATGCAAAGAACTTTTGTAACACTTTTCATAATATCAAAAATATGTATTAGAAGTTGTTAGATGCGATATAAAATTACATTACAGCATCTAGGCACCATGCCAAATAATTCCGTGTCTTTTCTTATTCCTTGGTTCTATCTGTTTACCATTCATTCGATCTATTATTCTTTTTTCCTTCCTTTTGAATCTTCTATTTGATTTTTCTTTCTCCTATTAGCTTTTTCTTGATTCATTGATTTGTTTTTTATAACTTATCAACACCTGGTGGGTCATTTAAAGCTGAAACATTTTGGATTGTAAAAATAATTCATTTTTCTTTTGTGAGTGAATATTGCATTAGCATTTTTCTTCTTTTTGTTCAGATAACAGTGATTTTTCCGAATACATGCCGTACTGTTTAACCCATAGCTGAGGGGAAGAGATGGATTCATATCTTTCCCAAGGGTATTTGTGTGTAAGTGGAGCCTTTTCTAGCTTTCCTCCAGATGACGTATTGTTATTATATGAAAAGTCAACTGAACTAGTATCCTGACATTTGTTGTTTTGTTCTTTGACTGCACCTCACAATCAGTTATTTCAAAAATTTTCCTGATGAAGCTCAAAAAGCAGACCAGTTGAAATGAAGTAATCAAAACAACAAAGGTGAAGATGCTCGTTAAAATGCATCATCAACTATCACTTTTACTTTGCATTTTATTCCTCTGTATTTTTATTATCTTTTCTATTTTATTCTGTTTTTTTTCTTCTATACATTTCTCCACTCTCTCTCTCTCTCTCTCTCTCCTTCATTCATAATCACTTTCTATATTTAATTTCCTCTCTCTCCCTCCCTCTCCCTCACTCTCTATCTTTCTCTTTCTAATTTATTTTCAGTTTCTTTCTATTGAATGCCCTTTCTATTTTATCTTCATCTTTCTCTCCTTCACCCATTTCTTCTTTGTCTTTGTCTTTTTTTCTCTCTCTCTCTCCCTTCCTCTCTCACTTCTTTCCTCCCTTCCATTTCCTCTTTGAATTTCTCTATCTCTTCTATTCCCACTTTGCCTTTCTCTCTCTTTTTCTCTCTCACTCTCTCTTTCATTTCCTCTTTGTCTTTCTCTCTCTCTCTTTCGTTTTCTTTTTGTCTTTCTCTCTCTCTCTTTCGTTTTCTTTTTGTCTTTCTATCTCTCTTTCATTCCGACTTGGCCTTTCTCTCCCCACCTTATATTTCCTCTTTGTTTTTTTTTTCTCTCTCTCTCTCTCTTCCATTTCCTGCTTGTTTTTCATTCTCTCTCTCTTCCATTCCCACTTTGCCTTACTCTCTCTCTCTTTTATTTCCTCTTTATCTTTCTAGCTCTCTCTCTTCCATTCCCACTTTGCCTTTCTCTTTCTTTCATTTCCTATTTGTCTTTCTCTCTCTCTCACTTCTGTTTTCTTTTTGTCTTTCTGTCCTTCTTTCATACCCACTTGGCCTTTATCTTTCTATTTTTTATTTCATTTGTTTTTTTTTTCTCTCACTCTCTCTTCCACTTTCTGCTTGTTTTTTGCTCTCACTTTCTCTCTTCCATCCCCACTTTGCCTTACACTCTCTAATTTCGTCTTTGTCTTTCTCACTCTCTTCCTGCTTGTTTTTCCTTCTTTCTTCCATTCCCACTTTGCCTCTCTCTCTCTCTTCCATTTCCTTTTTGTCTTTCTCTTTTTCTCTCTCTCATTTCCTCTTTGTCTTTCTCCTGCCTCCATTTCCTTGTTGTCTTTCTCTCTTTCTCTCTCTTCCACTGCTACTTTGCCTCTCTCTCTCTCTTCCATTTCCTTTTTGTCTTTCTCTTTTTCTCTCTCTCATTTCCTCTTTGTCTTTCTCCTGCCTCCATTTCCTTGTTGTCTTTCTCTCTTTCTCTCTCTTCCACTGCTACTTTGCCTCTCTCTCTCTCTTCCATTTCCTTTTTGTCTTTCTCTTTTTCTCTCTCTCATTTCCTCTTTGTCTTTCTCCTGCTTCCATTTCCTTGTTGTCTTTCTCTCTTTCTCTCTCTTCCACTGCTACTTTGCCTCTCTCTCTCTTCCATTTCCTTTTTGTCTTTCTCTTTTTCTCTCTCTCATTTCCTCTTTGTCTTTCTCCTGCCTCCATTTCCTTGTTGTCTTTCTCTCTTTCTCTCTCTTCCACTGCTACTTTGCCTCTCTCTCTCTCTTCCATTTCCTTTTTGTCTTTCTCTTTTTCTCTCTCTCATTTCCTCTTTGTCTTTCTCCTGCCTCCATTTCCTTGTTGTCTTTCTCTCTTTCTCTCTCTTCCACTGCTACTTTGCCTCTCTCTCTCTCTTCCATTTCCTTTTTGTCTTTCTCTTTTTCTCTCTCTCATTTCCTCTTTGTCTTTCTCCTGCTTCCATTTCCTTGTTGTCTTTCTCTCTTTCTCTCACTTCCACTGCTACTTTGCCTCTCTCTCTCTTCCATTTCCTTTTTGTCTTTCTCTTTCTCTCTCTCTCATTTCCTCTTTGTCTTTCTCCTGCCTCCATTTCCTTGTTGTCTTTCTCTCTTTCTCTCTCTTCCACTGCTACTTTGCCTCTCTCTCTCTCTCTTCCATTTCCTTTTTGTCTTTTTCTTTTTCTCCCTCTCATTTCCTCTTTGTTATTCTCTCTCTAGTTTGCTTTCTCATTCTTCTGTGAAGCCAACATGCAGTCTGAAAGATGTAGCAATTTCAGTATATTAATCTCTCAAGAGAGGAATGCAGTATTGGCTGTCAACAAGATTATATCAATGCCTTCCTCACCATGGCATACACACAGGATCTTTCTATCATAATTATTAAACAAATCGCCATCTGGAAAATAAGGAAAATCATTAATATATACAGGAAAAATAGAGAGATGAATGCAGAAAAAAGTAATAAAGAAGAAAGACATAAGAAAGTGAATAGCAAGGAAAAAGAAGAAAGAAATACAAGGAAGAAAAACAGAGAAAGAATTAGAGTAAAATACAATAAGAGAGGAAAAGAGAATGATAGAATAGAAGAAAGAGGAAAGGAAGATGTGATGAATAAGAAAAGAGAAGAGGAAATGTTGAAGGTGATGAAAAAGATAGAGAAATAAAAGAAATGTGTTGAAATAATGTGGGGAAAGAAAGGACTGACAGAATATAAAAGAAAGACTAGAGAAAGAGTTTGAGATTGAAAAGAAGGAAAAAGTAAAAAATATTAAAAAATGAATAAAGAGTAAAATGATAAATTTTATAATAATTGTTATGCTAGTAAAAATCTAGTAACAAATAGCTATAAAGAATTAAAAATGAATAAACAAAAAATTAGTAATAAATTCACCAGAATAATATTAATAAAAAAAAATAAAATGAAAATAAAATGATTGTGATATTAGTAATTGTCATAATAGAAAATAATGATAGAAATAATATAAAGTCAAAATAAAAATGATGATGATGATGAAGATGAAAATGATGTTTATTTATAAAGCAATAAAACATTAAATAGAAAGAAAAGTTTGAAAATAAATATTAAGCATAAAAATTATAAGTTGAAAGTGGTAATGGGGGACTAGAAAAATTACCCCAAAAAATGGTGAAATATGAATTTATAAGTTGGCAGTTATGAAGAGAAATAAATGAAAAGTGACTGAAGGATAAAAAAAATTAAATACAGATAAAACTAGAAAGCTAAAGAGAAGAAAAATAAAAAAGACAATGAAAAGATGTTAAGAGAAGAAGAAAAAGAAGGAAGAAAAGGTGATAGAGATTTCAAAATTCAAGAAAAAAAAAGGAATGGAAGAAAATGTTAAAAATAACCTAAGAAGAAAAAAAGTGGAAAAGGGAATCCTGGAACAAGAAAAGAGTAAATAATAACTCACAAAAACCAATGAAAATAAGAGAAATTAATAAAAACAACACTCAAAGAAAAAAAAAAAAAAAAAAAAAATAGATGAAAGAAATGATTTTGTAAAAGGAAAACCTGGAAAGCTACTTGAAAAAAATGGTTGAAGCTTTTTTTCATTCTTTACTTTTTATAAGGCATAAAAAAGATAAAAAATTTCAAACATACAATTAAAAAAATCTTTTTTAAAATGAATTTATTCTCAAACTCCTTATCAAAATTATTGCCATATTTATGAATACAGTTGAAGAGGAATGCCATAAGGGGAGATAAAATAAAAAGTAAAAATGATAGGAATAAGAATAAAAGAGAATAAATAATAAATAATGAGAAGAAAAAAAAATCCTATCTCTTTTAGTAAGAGAGCTCCACAATCAATCATCCATAACTGTTTGATACAAACAAATTTCTATAAAGCTTGTTCTTTTGCCTCTATTTCAATTTTTGTTCATATTATTTACTTATTTTTGAGTTTAACTTGATTCATTTTTGTTTGCAAGTTGCATAGTGGCATAAAATATTGAATATTGGGATTGACAATTAGTTTTGCTACATTGATTATGAATTGGATCAAACAGGATAGAAAGAGAGACAAAAATTATTAAAGTAGTTCTAATATCCTTTTTATTCATCCTCTCCTTCTCTACCTTTCTGAGTGAGCATATCAAGGGAGCTTTCATTTTGCTCCCTCTCCAACAAAATTATTATTAGTCATGGATACAGGATTTTGCTAAAAGCTCACTTCAGTGAGTTGACCACCTACTGTCAATAAAAGGGTTATTCCTTGCAGCCAAAAAACATCTACAAAGGAAAAGTGGTAGGGTTGGGGGGAATTAAAAATGCCTCTTCACTAGCAAAGTTGGTCTGTGATGTCTGCTCATTCACTGGAGATGACGATAATGATAATAACGACATTAATTGCCATCCATCAAACATTCCTTCTACATCATTTATTTACTACGCATCACTAGTCAGGCTTTGGCCGTACTCCCTCCATCAACAAAATTGAAAAAGAAATAGTTTTGAAAACTCATCTCTATCTTTACAATGTTTCTACCTTTTTAAGTTTTCTTTTAAATATTTCCTTGCTATTTTTACAAATAACTTGAAAAAATAATTTCTCAATTTTTTTTGTTCAGATATTGTATACAATTTTGATTTATGTTCATTTTTTTTTTTTAATTTCAATCCAGGAAGATTGAGAAAATTTGCCAATAAACAGTGAATGCAAATTGTGGGGATTGATAGGTTTCATCTCCAACATGAACAAAATATCATCAGCCATGTCGTTTTCATTGAGAAACTGTAAATGCATACATCTGTTTTCATTTCCAAAATAGAAGTGCTCTTCTCAAATTGGAAATCTTTTAATACAGTTTGCAGGTTTTTATAAAACTTAGGAGAGTAAATTTTAACTTAAAATATCTACTTGAAAAAATTTGGACCGTGATCATGTCTTAATTATATTATCTTGATTTTATTTATTTGATGAAGTCTTGTCAATCATTAATTTTTTTATCACATCTTTTATTTTAATTTCACTTAACACAGACTGGTAGTTAGAGTAATAGTAATGTAAATTAACTAAAATTAAGATGAAACGAGTGCTAGTTAATAAAACAATGGACAACCATGTCTTGTAGTGAGGATTGTTCTCAGCAAATTTCATCAAGCTTAATTTATTCAGCAATTATTATCATAAATTATCTGATTGGGATTTCCTTGGTAAACTTTTTAACATCCAAAAATCTAAATAGAATTCCAAGAAGAATATTTTTGTTCCATGACAAAAATGGTACAAGTAAACAACAAAGATTTACAAATATTGTTGACTTTATTTTTATTGAATTAACAGTAATAAATATTGTATAAAGTTTTGAAGAGAGGTATTTTTTTTTTTTTTTGTGAACTATTAAAGTTACAGCATTTGAACTAATGGTGCTGGTGATCTTTAGGGAATTTAAGTAGAAATTGTTATTCTACCCTTAACTAGTACTTACTAAATTCCATCACCCAACTTAACTTGATGAGAGTTGTAAGATCTAAGTAATATGGTAAATCCACTCTCTCTGTAGAGAAAAAAAGTTGCATGCATATTGTTGTAGAATACCTATGGAGAATAATGAGTATGTCCTCATTTACATAAATACAGTAGTAAATACTGTATGTTGGTCTGCAGTTGGAGATTCATCTCCAGCTGTACTGGTCAAACTCTCTGACTCTGGGCAGAGTGGATCTCCAGACAAGGCTAAGCTGAAGGGCAGAATCTCATCTTGGGAAACAGCTACCTGACTCCATTTTATAGGGGGTCTACAGGGAATTTTTGGCCGAGCCTACAGGCTTGGATATCCTACATTAAATTTGGCCTTGTGCCACATCTAACCACGTGGGGTAGTTGGTAGATATCCTACAGTTGGAGATTCATTGTGGAATTCACTTGACTCATTTCTAGCAGCTAACTACTACTTCTACGTGCCGTTGGCAAATCTTATGTGTGTTGTTCTTGTCCTAAATATTATTATTCATTACCAACCTTCATGCGATTATTCTATTCAGTAACCTTCCCTAGGTTACAACTTATATATGTTGTAACCTAGGGAAGATTTGATTTTTGAGATAGTCTATTAATTTTATGTGTGAAACACTTCAAAAATACCTTTTTATATCAGTTCACTAGTTTTCTACAGAAGGATGCTGAGGATACCATGGACCAAACATGTGAGCAATGACAAAGTCTTAGAGAAAATGGAAACAATTTTATACTTAACATCAGGAAAACATAACTGAAATTTCTAGGGCTTATAATGAGGAATGAGGGCTTGGAAAATCTGATACTCACAGGACAGATTGAAGGCACAAGAGACAGAGGAAAGCAACATTTAAGGTGCTTGAGTAAATGGATGGTGGAACAAGTTTTAGGAGGAATAACGAAAAGAAAAAATTTATTAAGAACTCTAAAGGATAGGAAATTGTGGAGAGCCACAACTGCCTACATCATGGAAGGACATGCCACACAGAAGATGAAGGCTGCTTTTCTCACATTGTCTTCAAAGTTAAAGAAAACTGATCTTCAACTGATTTTAATCCATTCCTACAAGACACTGCAAAAATGCTAGAAATCAAAATGACATCTGCAAACCTAATGTAGTATGGAGGATTTGTAGGTTATGTTTAATAAATAAAATAAAATTAGAATATTCCCTAAATTTACTGAAAGGTATCACTTACTCATTATCATCTTAAAACCTCATTAGCATTAACATGGCTAGTGCAAGGGTCTCATGAACCATCTAATCTATGATATGCCTCCCTTCAATTCTGTGATATTTTGGCCTCTATTCTGCTACATCTCAATTGTCACAAGGTAGTATTCATATAAAATAAAAATGTTATTGCAACCTAATTATGTACAATAATAGATATGTAATATAGATCAACAATTCAATGAGAAAAATTGAAAATAAATACAATGTATTAGAGACATGTCATAATAGGTCTTAAATAAATTAATGATGTCCTGTGGCAATTTTTAACATCAACTTGAGATTTTTCTTGTTAAAATGCTGAAGAATTTTAACATTCAACATTATAGATAAATATAGTGAATTTTATATTGTGTTTTTTTTTTTTAGATTTAGCATAAGTAAATTCATGAATTTGGACAAAAAGAAAGAACCTAGAATGACATCAAAATCAATGAAAATCTTTCATCCTTTAATAGTCGGCTGTGCTTTGCTTAATTTGCAACGTATATAAATGTAGGTAGAAAAAAAGCCAATGTTGATAAGATAGCAAGGGTCACAATGCACTGCCTGACCCCTACCAATTAGACTTGGTCCAGAAGTAGTATGTACCACCCTTGAACATAATTCCAGCTTAAGCACATGTCAATTACTTAACTTCCTTTGTTCAAGTACATACTTGGATAAGCAAAACAAAAGATCAAAGACCCTGTACCAATGTGAAGGACAGTCCTACTTGCATTCAATTCACTACACTCTTTAACTCATTACTACCCTCAATATAAACCTAGGAAAAGAGTTATCTCTACCCTTTTACCAATGATCCACTTCAATAACAAATATTCCTTCTCTCTTTCTCTTCCAGTGTACTGTGAGCTACAATATCTGTTGCACAAGAAGGATACAATTTATAGTCATAAAAATGAAAATAGACCTTTCAAAACAATGTTCCCTAAGTGTTCATTTAATGTAAATCTAAATACCAACATTCTGTGTCAATCAATACAGACACTTGTCACCACTTTTTTTATGAGCAGACACTGTACTGGCTCACAAGTGAACTTAATAAAAAAAAGATGGTGGAAACTAGGTATTAGAGTAAATTGTTTTATTTTTTCTTTGTTTTTTATCAACCAGATTTTCTGAACTTGTGGTTAGTGCCCCATATATCACTTTGTTACATGATAATACGGACAGCTATGTTAATTAAATTATCCCATTAAGAATTACAATAAAAAAATGATATCAGAATGAACTGGCAGAAAAATTCATAGCTTACATAAATGTACACGCATAAAAATATTTACTTACAGAAATTTTATTTTTTAATGCCATGTCCCTTCAGGGTGTAGGCGATCATGGCTCTCCACAAATTCCTTTTCTTTATTATCTGTGAACTTCCATGATTTCCTGTTGCTTTCTGCACACTTTTGAATTTGGAGTTTTTATAACTTCCACCCCAGGCTAAAGATCCCAGTCAATTCTGTACATAACTAGGCAGAGAAGAGATGGATTCATTTCTTTCCCAAGGGTATTTGGATGAAAGCTTGTAATTTGAACTGAGCTCACCAATTTTACTTTCCATGCTGATAACAATTAAACTACGCATGCAAATCCAAGAATGTTACATATCTCTAAAAAGAAAAGAAACAAAACAAAAAACAAACGTAATTTTTAAAGTAATTCCTTCTTTTATGCAAATCTAATACAAGTCACTCAAGATCAAGGGTTATTGTTAAAATGGTTATGATGAATGAGGTGTATGATATACTCTTGTGCAAATTAATTGATACAAATTGAATAATTCCGTTATTATTTACTTTTTTTTGTATTTTCCCAATGAAACATGACCCAGTCAAAATGTTAGTACTTTGTATGTTCATTCTGCAAAGTCTTTACTTGCAGATTGACCACAGATTCTCGATTGGAGTTAAATCAGGAGAGTTTCCAAGCCAGTTGATAATACTTTGATAAGGCTTGAAATTGTGTTCATGCAACATTACAATTTTCATAGATTTCCTTGGAGTAACGCCCATTGCAGACAAAGGCCATAAGACAACTAATCAACAGTCAAGACAATAGTGTCTACATGTGATGAAAATCTGATGCAATCATGGATGACGCAATATTTTTCAAGGCTAAACAAATTAATCTACAAACTGAAAATAGGTCATATTACTGCACACCACTGCAAATGATGTAATCTGAGGAAAAATTAAAAACTGATTACACCCTGTCACTCCAGTGGGTCTAAAACTGACCGTATGCCAAAAGAAAGGAAACTAAAGTGGTTGTTTCAGTTAATTTGCAAAAGGGTGTATGTACAAAAAAAGTGATAAGAAGTGAAGATAGATAACAATTGATTCTTGACTTGAAGAGGTTAAGATTTTAGTGTTCCAGTTTCTACATTTATTATTTTATTTCTGATCATTTTCATGAAACTATGAAACTTATCTTAGTCAGGCACAAGATCATTATAATGGTGCACCAAATGAGGCTCATGCTCACGACACAAGTAATTGTTTTCCCTTTCAGTAAATATAAATGTTAGTGCTTGTACAGTGCTGTTCGATAAAAGTGACTCACCTTATCCTTTGAATTTAGCTCAACTTTTGTTTCATCGGAGAAGAGATCATTCTTCCAGTCTTCTACGGTGAAATTTTAGTAATAGTGAGCTCATTCAAGTCTCTTGGCTTTGTTAGCTTTGCTTATTAGTGGATTAAACCTTCGTGTACAAGATTTGTAGCCTTGTTCTGATGAACTGTTGAAGAGGCAAGACTCACAACTTGCTCTTCACTTAGATTGGCTGCAATTTCTTGGCTAGTTATAGTCCTATTCTTTGCAACTTCTCTCTTGATTACCCTGCCAGTTCTATCATCAATCTTTTTCTTTTGTCTCCTTGTTTCCTTCCTTGGAGCAAGAGTGGCATCATTATGTGCCCTAAGCACTCGAGAGACAGTTGATTGCGAGGTCATAGCAATTTCTACAATTTCTCTTGTAGATTTGCCTGCTTTTGAGAGGGCAATAATAGATGCTTTAAATGGTTCTGATGCATGTTTGTACCCTTTCATCTGGTTAGTAACTTGAGTGGCTATTTCAAACTGTTTTTATACTGTATGAGGCTTTCTGGAATCTTTTGGAATACTCTAGATTTAATTTAAGCTGTTCTAGAATTCTCTAGAATATTGTTCTGAGTGTATTGTAAAATAGTTTTCAATATTTTGTCAAAAGCTCTTTAAATTTACCAGTTTAATCATTAGAATGCGATATCTGAGTCACTTTTTTTGCACAGAGTTTTTTTCCTGAATCTCATTTATATCCAAATTTATAATTATCAATAGAATACCTTAGGGTGAGTAAACTTTTTTCCTAGGTGGTTGGGAAGGGATCTTTATATTAGTAAGATTAAAAATTATTTTAACCCCAAAAACAATAGACAAAAAATATTTTTAGTAAAAAAATCAGGTGAGTCACTTTTATCGAACAGCATTGTATATGATTTTGTTAGGAGTCCACATCAATTTTTAGTATAATTTAATTTATGTATGGACTATATGTGGAGGCATGTTGGTGTAATGGTTAGCATCCCAGATTGAGGAAATGGAAAGCAGAATTTGAATTCCAGTCAAGTTCCTTATATTCACTTACGTGCTAATATCCTTGGGAAAGCTATGAATACTTCTCTTCTCCCACCCCCAAGCTGTGGGTAAAATAGCAGGACAGACTGGGTTCAATAGCCTTGGGTGGCAACTTGTCTACAAGAAAGAAACTGTGAATTCAAACCAGATAACACTAACCTAAAAGTGTGTATACATCTACTTGGAGATTGCTTGTGAATCCAAATTCCCTCTGAAATATGAGCCCTGTTATGCTTGGTCAGCTTTTGTTCAGATACAGCATCAAAGGGAACCCTGTGTTCCATAGGGAATGATAGGAACCAACTACTAACTACATAGACTATATAAGCTGACAGAAGAATTTTCAGAACTGAAAACAGAATCAATAGACTTCTTGTGTTCATATTACACAAATACACGAGGAAGTGACATGAATTCAGATCAAGTTGTTTTCTGATTATTTAATGAGCATATATGCACATCAGTGTGCACACATTGGCTTTGATGTAACTTGACAACCAATCAAAGGAGGCCTTACAACAAAGGCATGAACAGATACTCTCCAGTGGGATTATTCAGTCAGTGATAATATGTCATTAAGATTTTTTAATATATAACCCTTCGTAATGACTGAGCAAATAGAAGAGGAAAACTTTTGTGCAAGAGTTTTGGCAAAAAATCAGATCACTCAGTTTCCATACAATCCAGAATGAACTCTCTACAATTCCTTATTTTTTCCAAAGGTAAAGTTGCCATTGTAACATGATAGACAAAAATGCTACAAAGCAGCTGATGGTAATCCCTAAAGAAAGGAGACTCCTTTGATAAATGGATGGGATGATATGGTAAATGTGTAAGGTCTCAAGTGGACAATATTGAAGTGACTAAGTTACCATTTGCTCTTTTAGGCTATTTTTCATTAATACTAGTTTGTTACCTGTTGTTTCTCTGACAGAAAGGGAAATAATTTTCAAGTTTAAACTTTTTGTCAAGTTAAAATTCTATATTAATTAGAAAAAAATATACTCGGTTTAAATAGAAAAGGAATTATGAAAATGGCTTCAAATGGATTCACCTAATTATTGATGAGATACGATGACTCTTTCACTGTAGATAAGAGAAATAAAAGCTGTATTTTTATTTATTTTTATTATATTTCCCAGCTACACACATATGTAAGCAAAGAGCTGTTGATAGGTTTTTCTTTTCTTTTTTTGTTCCTTTCCTTCAACTAAATGATTTTATTGTTCAATCCAGGGTAGACGCTGTCCAAACTGGATGGGAGAGGAATGTATTATTAACATTATTCAAACTCAGTTAAATTGTGTGTGTGCATGTGCTTGAGTATATATTAAATGATAAAAGCAGTGGCATAGCGTGGGCAAGGCCAGAGGAGTGGTTGCCACAGGTGCTAAATTTTTAGGGTCACAAAAAGTTAATTAGATTGAGAAAGTATGTATGAAAACAGAATTTATAATACCTCATGTCTAAGGAGGAGATGTAATAGTTTGAATTGCCCTGGGTGCTCAAAACCCACCCGATGCCACTGGACACAAGCATATCTAAGTCATTTATACATAATACAGGTATTTGCATATAAATTACATATGCAAGGCCACCAAAAGCTGACAGAGTGTAACAAGCCAAGAATCATTTCTGCTTTTATAATATAGAATAAATTGGTAGATAATATCTGGACAGATCTCATTTATTCTTTTCTACAGTGTTCCTATGTATTCTGAATTTTCTTTTGTAATTTCTCCAAAGCTGAAGATCAAGAATTTATTTGAAAGGAACCTTTTGAGTATGACATTTAAAATAAAACATATTTCTGAACCACAATTATTAAAAGTAACATATCAAAAATCATTGTTGCTTATTATTTGATTTATCCCACCTTCTTTTCTTTCAGCTGCAAGGTAGTGTTGTGGGAAGGAGTATAAAAGGAAAGGGCACAAACCTTCTCTCACTTTTTTCTGTTTTTACCTACAAACTGCCATTGTTAAAGGATATGTCTTGTTTCCTTTCTGGGGAGATTTCTTCATCTCCATCCACACCATATACTGCATTGCATACAACACAAGGCAATACTATCACTACATGGTCTAGTGTTTTTGAAAAAAATATGTCACCTGGCCACAGTAGCATTTCCATTACAATGTATCACATAAATGCATAACTCTCAAAAATGCAAGAAAAACCAAATGAGACAATGCCTCTGCAAACTGATGAATCTCATAACACACTGATAACCATTACAAGTTTTTAAAAGAAACATCTTGTCAGTGACTTTCTCATTCACAGTAGGAGGTTAGTAGTTTGCCAAAGAATAGATTTTTATTCATCTCTTGTTAGCTATATTGCATCCAGTTTTGTATATAAATATAGGAGCAGATAGGTTTGCGTATTGCCTGGTTTACACTCTTCCCTTGTCTTTTGAAAGGAAGTAGAGGCTTATCCTTTGTTTACTGATTTGGATTCTGTTTCCAGTTCCTTCAAAAGCCTACTTCAACTATATACTTCTAACATCTCCGCCTGAACATCTGAAATTTTATTTACTATTTATTTTTTCTTTCCTCAATAAGAGTAGATAGGTTAACCTATCACCTGATTCACATTCCTCCTCGGTCTTTTGAATAGGATTAGACATGTATCCCTTGTTTCCTGTTTAGGATACGGTGTCAGGTTCCTTTTATAACTTTTTCCTTCTCTTTCATTAACGCTGACCCATGTGACTTGGTGACATTATCTCCTTGCTTGGGTTAGTGCCTTTTACTCTGTATCCCTCTAACTAGATTGGCTCTTGGGCCTTGTACAGGGTGAACATCATTGCAAAAGAAATCACTTGTTACAACTGGTAACACCTTTCTATTATATCATTACGCTACATAAAACAGCCAGAATGAAAATACAAATAACAAAAATCCTATAACTTAAAAAACACAACAAAGAAGAGGCAAAAGAACATAAATATTGCAAAGAATAACAAGAAGATAAAGTCTTCAAAGCTGTAAAGGAAGTAAAGAATTGGTAACAGGGTTCCTGGGAGTGTTTTTGGCTACATTTACCACAGAACTAATGACAGAAATGACATAGCGTTTTGTAGGAAACAAAAAACTGCAAAGCATAAAAAGAATCCATGGATGGTCAAAATTAGACAGCATCAAATATTAATACAAATCAAACATGACCCTTAAAGGATAAACATTGTTGATGGTTCTAAGATGTTTGAGTCTGTTATCTGATATCAGCTAGCTTCCTGTATATAGGAATGATATTTCTTTTCAGTCCAAGGCAACTAAAAGAACTATTTTTGTACCATTCTTCATAAGTTTGTTCTTTCGAAAGAAAGAATTCTTAAAAAAAATTCTTCTTGTTTTCTCCTTATTTTCATTTTGCTATTTTGCTCTTTCTGTTGGCATTTCATCAAAATGTCTGTATTTATTGAGATGAAGACATCTAAAATAGTCACTCACAGAATGTTCACTATGTCTTAGTTTTATTCTTGCTTTAGTAAAGCTTAATATAGAAAAGATATGATTGAATGAGTGTTGCTAAAATAAAAACAAAGAGGAAAAAGGAAAACATCAAAAGAAGATTAAGAAGGAAGAATTTGGTAAGTCACCAGAAATAAAGAGATTGAAAGAAATTATGTTGGAAAGTGAATGAAGAAGGATTTTAAAAAATAAAGGAGGCATAGAAAAAGAGAATATAAACACAAAAGGTGGATTTCTTTTTGAATTTCTGGGAGTTATCATTATTTACTTGATTTATATTTGTAATATTCTCCTCATCTTTCTTGTTTGTTATCACATTTCGAACATTGTACACTCTAGCCTTTATTAGGATTAGTTTGGATTGGTTTGTTTTGTTTTACGTCATATCAACCTCAATGGGTCATTTAATGATGACAACTTTTTTTTTTCCTGGTAATATTTTTGTTTTGTCAAAAATTTATTTCTGTTAATATTTTTTCCCTCAAAAATGTATAGCTGGTAATATTATTTTTTCAAAAACGTATAGGCGGCAACAACATTTTTTCAAAAACATATAGCCGGCAACACTATTTTTAAAAAAAAATGTATAGCTGGTAATATTATTTTTTTCAAAAACATTATCAGAGGCCTTGCTGTTGGATGTATTTTATCATCTTCCCCAGGACACGGATGTAGTTTATTGTCATACTCAGGATGTGGATGTAGTTTATTGTCATACCCAGGATGCAGATGTATTTTATCATCCTACCCAGGATGCAGATGTAGTTTATCATCATATCCAGCATGCAGATGTAGTTTATTGTCATACCCAGGACACAGATGTATTTTATCATCCTACCCAGGATGCAGATGTAGTTTATCATCATATCCAGCATGCAGATGTAGTTTATTGTCATACCCAGGACACAGATGTATTTTATCATCCTACCCAGGATGTAGATGTAGTTTATCGTCATACCCAGGATGTAGATGTAGTTTATTGTCATACCCAGGACGCAGATGTATTTTATCATCATACCCAGCATGTAGATGTAGTTTATTGTCATACCCATGATGCAGATGTAGTTTATCGTCATACCCAGGATGTAGATGTAGTTTATCATCATACCCAGCATGCAGATGTAGTTTATTGTCATACCCATGATGCAGATGTAGTTTATCGTCATACCCAGGATGTAGATGTAGTTTATCATCATACCCATGATGCAGATGTAGTTTATTGTCATACCCAGGATGCAGATGTATTTTATCATCCTACCCAGGATGCAGATGTAGTTTATCATCATATCCAGCATGCAGATGTAGTTTATTGTCATACCCAGGACACAGATGTATTTTATCATCCTACCCAGGATGCAGATGTAGTTTATCATCATATCCAGCATGCAGATGTAGTTTATTGTCATACCCAGGACACAGATGTATTTTATCATCCTACCCAGGATGTAGATGTAGTTTATCGTCATACCCAGGATGTAGATGTAGTTTATTGTCATACCCAGGACGCAGATGTATTTTATCATCATACCCAGCATGTAGATGTAGTTTATTGTCATACCCATGATGCAGATGTAGTTTATCGTCATACCCAGGATGTAGATGTAGTTTATCATCATACCCAGCATGCAGATGTAGTTTATTGTCATACCCATGATGCAGATGTAGTTTATCGTCATACCCAGGATGTAGATGTAGTTTATCATCATACCCATGATGCAGATGTAGTTTATCGTCATACCCAGGACGCAGATGTATTTTATCATCATACCCAGGATGCCTTCATTAGGTGTAACTCAATCTACAGGGACTTCTGAACTGAAACCTTTATTTAATCTATGGGGGTAGACTATTTTCATTCCCTTAACCATGGGCAGTAGAATGAGAACAATCGACCCAATCATATTAAATAAAGGGTTCAGTTTAGAATTCTCTGTAGTTTGATATAAATCTGAGGAAGGCCAGAGGACACAATGGCCGAACAGCATCAGAGATGGGGAGAAGAGTCCAAATATAAATAATGTAAAGGTGGAAACAGAGAGTTGGAAAGAGAGAGAGAGTTAGAAAGAAAGAGAGAGTGACATGAGGAATGAAACTGACATAATGAAGAATGAAGAAAAAGAAAGTTTCTTTTTTTTAAAAAAGGAAAGTGTTGAAAAAGAAAGTGAAGAATTTGGGAGAAATGAGATTCAGCAAATAAAAGAAAATGCACTTAGTTATTTTTCTAGTATTCTTCAAGTAGAATTTTAACTGACATTTAATGGTGTTGGTATGTTAGCTGTATTGTATTTTAGAATATCATTGGTCATAGAAGATATAGTTCTACACAGTGTGAATCAACAATAGACTTGATATCAGGCTAAAAATTCAACCGAACAAAAGCTACAGAATGAAATATTGGAGATGTTATAATAAGTGTTTGGTTGCAAGAGGAAAAGAATAACAAGGATTAGGTTTTTGAACAATGTGTATTTGTATAATATACAAGATATATTACAGTTGTTGGAAAATTGGAGAAAATGTCAATTTCAGTTGCTGATTGTCAGGAAGGTAGAGGTAGCACCAGAAGTTGACCAATTTCCTGGGTTGGTTTGATTAAGGAATCAGGATGGGTCCTGTGTGGATTTCATCATTGGTTGGATTTGAAGCACATGTTGACTGATTGAGGTTATGGTGATGGGTTGATTTGTGGTAACTGGTTGCTGAGGTGACAGTGGTGGTGATGAGAGATTGGTGAAGCTGGTAGGCCTGTGGTGGAATATTTTATTGTGTGGCTATGCCTATAGTTGAGTCAGTTTGCCAAGGTGATGGTGGTGGGGATGAGGGATTAGGAGCAGCTGGTAGGCCTGTGATGGAATGTTTCACTGTTGTGGATCAACAAAATGGGGCTGTGGTGATGACTGCAAGTGTATGGCTGTAGTGAGTCAGGTTGCCAAGGTGATGATGGTGGTGATGAGGGATTAGGTGTAGCTGATAGGCTTGTAGTAGAATATTTCACTGTTGCGGGTATGCTTGTAGGGAGTTTGATGGTTGAGGTGACAGCAGTGGTGATGAGTAAGGCTTGTAGCTGAATCGTGATGAAGTTCAGGTGTTATAAATTGCAGTGGTTTAGTATTGGGAGCCTGGCAGTGTTGAAGCTGGATTTTCATCTGCATGTTTGATGTTATAGATCATAGTGGTTGGTGTCGGGAACCTGGTGGTGTCAAAGCTAGACTTTGTTGGTTTCTATATGTGAAAATCCAGGTGACATTTGTGAAGTCAGGGAGTGGTAACAATTGTGTTGATAAAAGCCCTGCATGTCAGCTGTTGCTCATTATGGGAGGCCTGTTTTTAAGCAGATCTGCCAATCCCCAGGGACGTCACCTCATCTGGTGAGAATATTCATCATTGGTATTGTTTTTTTGTGGGGATTTGCTTCATGGACCAGACATGATGCTTGGAGCCTATGCGCAGAAAACAACATTTTTATTTTGCGTTCTGCCTTCTTGAATGAATCAGAACGAGATCTAATTGCAGTGAAATATAACAGAGATGAGGCTAGTTGAAATTTCATTGAATCTTAAATTGTGATGATGAGGAAACATCCATACAGGAAATATCTGACATTCATTGACAGAGCAGTTAATGTTTCTGTCAGTTGAAATTTACAGAAATGGTTTTTCAGGAAATTGGCCAACTGCTAATTGTTATAGCACTGTCAGGATTTTTTGAAAAGATACAAAATATACAAAATACATTTTCAAATTGATAAATACATATGCAATCACTCAAATATGCACACACTTTCCCTTTACTCTAAAGATAATTCGCAGTAAAAGTCTTCACTGTCAAAACAAGGCTGCAATAATTAGCAGCAAGAATCAGCAAAAAACAACTTCCAAAAACAGCTGCTCTTTCAATTCCTGTCATTTAAAATGCAATCTTATATTAAAATCATTTCTAATGCATTCTTATACTAAAATCATTTACAATGCATTCCCATGATAATGGTAAAAATTAAAATAGCTGTTTCCTGTAAGGAAACATTTGGTATTCATTGACCAAACAATATAGCAATCAGGTGCAATTTATAAAATCTTTTATTAAAACAGGTTTTCAAGAAGTTAGATTTCTCACTAATTGGGAGTTTCTTTCCACACCTTTTGTATAAGGTAGTGTGGAAAGTAAATATCTTGATTATACCATTATTTCCCATTATTCATTTTATTTAATTACATGTGCTATCTATTTTTGTCATTGTTAAAATTAGAAGACATCAAGTGATGTAGTTTTGGTTATTTGGTAAAGCTCTTTGTGATTTTGTTGTGCCAGTTAATATGGCGTCATAAGGTATTATCTTCTTTAAGACCTAAATGATTAATTCACTTGAATGCTAATGACTCTTCCTATCCAAGCTTCTGATAAAGGCATCTATGTATATGATCCCCAAAACAGAAAAAAACAGATAATGAAAGAGATTGTAAAGTAAGTGTTATGGTCCAATATCCTCGCACCACAGTTATGGTCCAAAGTTAGAACCAAGGAAGAACACGAACACAAGAGTAGAATAACAAAGATATATTACAACAGAAATATAGTACAAGAAGTTGAAGTTGTTAGTAATGACTGTCTGTTTGATTTAGAGTGAACTAATATTGTCTTGACTCATTACACCATTCATTCATTCATTCATTCATCATACCTCTTGAGAGGTGCAGTATTTATAGTGTCAGGAAGAGTCCATTATTGTTATAGGTAAGTTCCCATAACACTAAGGAATATAAAGAGGAAAATCAAAATTGAGTACAGAAAGTGAAAGATATAAATTAAAATAAGAATGGACAAAAGAGTGGATGGAAATTAAGGGAAGGTTGGATCAAAAGTGATACGAGAAACAAAAAAAACAACAGTGAAATGAAAACGAAAGCAGGAAACATGAAATTGATTATAAAAAAAAACAAGAAAAAGAAACAAGCAGAAATCTAAAGGAAAAAGAAAAAAAGAGAGGAAAAGGAAAAAAAGAGGGAAAGAGAGGAAAAGGAAAAAAAGAGGAAAAGAGAGGAAAAGGAAAAAAGAGGGAAAGAGAGGAAAAGCAAAAAAACGAGGGAAAGAGAGTTTAAAAAATGAAGAGAAAATTTATAAGATGAAGTGTCAAAAATTAATGACAGCTACCTAATTGCATGAATGCTGGTAGCTGCATGATATAGGGTCAACAAGATGCTGATGTCATTGTATAGGTATACCTAGCCAGGTATGTTCAAGTGCTCTCCATATTTGAGTTGTGTTTTAAGTGTTGCTGCAGGTAATTTAGAGTGGTATACTACATTTTCCCTATATATTTAATGGAGTTGAAATATAGGGCTAACAGTAAGCCCAAGGTTCTCAGCTGAGTGTTTCTGCTGTTCACTCATGAACAACAAGTGGTTGTGATCTTGCAGAACAAACCGTCAGAAATGCAAATGACCTGCAACAAAACCTGAGAATGTCATATCTGCCAATGCAGACTTCAGTTTCATGAGTGATTTTATTTTAGATTTTATTTAATTATTTCACCACAGGCAAGGTAATAAAGATGAAAGAGGTTACTGATTGTGCAGGAATATGAAAAAAAGAAAACATTATTAATGAAGAAGAATGTATAAAATAATTGGAATTAAGAAGACATTACATTTAAATTTTGGAAGGTCAAAGCTAACTAAGAAAACAGAAACCAGAATATGGTTCTACAACCAAAACATGCAAAAGAAGAAACTGTTACCATAGAACTTATGGTTACACCTAGGCATTTCAACTGTCAGATGATAGGACCTTGCCACTAATCTCTAAGTATGCTTAAATTCATAAAATCTAGGTTTCAAAGAGAAAAGCTCATCAGAAAAATTACTATGAAAATATTTATAGAAAAGGTCAGAGTAGCTATGTTACAGTGATTCAAAAGTGACTGAAACTGAGATGCCAAGTCAGGACCAATAACATTGCAGATGTGACAGCAATTTTCAAAGCATAGATCTATGATAGACTTATAAATGTCTGTCATAAATCTGGCAAGAAAAACTGTCACAGTGAAACAAATTTCCTAGCAGCAGACCTAGCAATTGAGGTTAGCATGAGACATGCTGATGGAAGCCAAAAATGTTTTTCTCAGATGATTAAAAGAGAACACTTTTGTTTTGGAGGTGTTAAAATTAACAAGCCATTTCTTTCCCCAATTAACAACAGATTGTAGGTCATTTTTAGATCAGTTCCTAATTTGACCATATCGAACCAATACGACTTCCTTGATAACTTCAACAGAATGCACCTAACATGTTACAAAGCCAGTGCCCTCTTGAACAACCTATCTAGTGATTAGATCCATCGTCACATATGATCTTCTCTGCATAAAATTGGTTATCTTCTTGAAACAGCTGAAAATATGTGACCAGGGGACACAGCATCAATCTTCCACACCTATTTACTCCTATTGAGGAGAAAAGAAAGTAAATGAATAATAAATAAAAGTTCAGAGTTTTTGCCAGAGACGCCAAATTTATAGAGCTGAAGTAGACCTTAAAAGGAACCAGAAACCTAATCCTAAACAGGAAAAAAGGGACAAATCTCTACTCTTGTTCAAAAGACCAAAGAGATACAATAATATCCCTATTCTTTTTTATTGCTTTTATTCCTAACTGCTTATTCCTTCTTTCTAATTTACAATGTATTTCTATAGTAAAATCATTGACAATGCAGTCCTATTAAAATTATTATTTTTTATGCTAAAATTTACCTCTTGGAAACCACTCAAGCTAAAGGATTACTATTAAAATGGAAATGATGAATTAAGTGTGTGAATAAAATATGATTTTTTTTTTTTTTAAGCATTTCACCCCAAGCAAGGTGGGAAGCCACTAGGACACAAGGGATTACAGGAAATTTAGAGCAAGATCAGATAGGAGTGATAGAAAAAAGGATGAGGGTAGTGGATAGATCAAGGCAACTGGAGATGTCGATTGACATTACACTTGAATAGCTGGAGATTATAGCTCACAGGGAAACAGGAATAGGGAAGGGAGTTCCACAGGCGAGAGGTGCGAGACATGAAGCTATTAGAATAGAAGAGACAGCTACATTTAGGAGTTTCGACAGTGAAGAGGTGAGAGCGGGATGCCAGCCTCGTAAGGGGCTGGAACTCATGACATCTGGGAACCAGCGAATGCAGCTCCTCGGAGCAATTTCCATGAAAGTATTTGTAGAACAGACAGAGGGAGGCGACGGCGCATCTGTGAGAAAGTGACTGTAGACGAGATGCCAGGGCAGGGTCAACTACATTGCATATCCACCTCTGGAGCCTATCAAGAACTCTGAGGCAAACAGAAGGGGCACCAGACCATATATGGCAGCAGTACTCCGTGCAAGGGTGAATTGTTGATTTGTAGATCTGGAGGATCGACTCCGGGGAGAAAAACTTCCTGGCGCGGCTCAGGGAGCCAACTTTCCTTGCAGTGGATGAGGCAATTGACTCAATGTATTTATTCCATCTCAGGTCAGCAGTCAACGTGAGACCAAGAAGCCTCAGAGAGTTGCTCTCGAGAAGTTGAGCGTCAGACATTCTAATGAAGGGAAGGGAAGGATCTCTGTGGTGATTAATAGAGAGCAGTTTTCTAAAAGGTTTTGCGAAAAAGATGTAGTAAGAAGTGAATATTATGAGGAGGATGAAGAAGATAAAACAATGATTGACTCTTAACTTGAAGAGATTAAGATTGTAGTGCTCAGGAAAGCACCAACCTGGAAGTCTATTCTACAAAGTAGAATGGAACTTTATTCATATATGTGGAATAAGGGGGAAAGTAGGGTAATTTGACTCTTTGGAAGTATCATGGCATGTTCTAGCTGTAAAACTTTAAACTGGTGGAAATAAAGAATGGAGCTTATCTGAACATTTGCCACGGAAAGAGTGATAGTTTAACAATAAGCTTACAATATTGCATCTGTGGGAAAGAGATTACAGAGTGGGGAATATCAAGTCTAAAACGGGAGAGTAAGCAGCTCCAGCTCAGATATGGCAGCAATAATCCATTTTTGGTTTAATCTTTATTACAAGCTGACATTTGAAAAGTTGGCGTGTGATAAAACATGACAAAAGGAGTACTTAACTCTTATAAAGATAAAGTATGGCAGAACGAGAACAATGTATTCCTGAGAATATTGATCATTTCACCCCAAGTAAAGTGGAATACCATTACTATGCAGGGGGGGGGAGGGGTTACAGAGAATGAAAATGAGAGAAAAGACTGAGGAGATTGAGGAAAGGATAAAAGATGAATGGGATTCAAGAAGATAGAAGATGGTGATTGACATTGCATTTAAATTTTTGAAGATTTTAGTTTTGAAGACTGCAAGAAATGAAACTGTTGAAGTAGAAGTGGTGGTTGCATTTAACTACTTCAACAGTAAGAGGTTGGGACCTATATGCCAATCTAGTAGCACACCTAAATCATTTAGTTGGGACACCAGGGTAAAAATTCGTCAGAGAAGTTGCCATGAAAATATTTGCAGAAAAGACAGAGGGAAGTCACGTCACGTTGGTGAGAAAGTGACTGAAATCGTGATGCTGAGTCAGGTTCATTGCAGCTTCTTTGAATTTTGTCAAGAACCTCAACATGAATAGCAGGATCACCAAACCAGATATGGCAACAATATTCAATGCACAAATGAATGGTAGATTTGTAAACGTGCAAGATGGACTCGGATAAGAAAAACCTTCTGGTATGACACAGCGACCCAACTGTCCTTGCAGACTAATTTGCATTTTTTTTTCCTTATCTATTTGTTCCCCTGAAACTGAAGGTTTTGCTTTTCTGAACTACCCAACCAAGGAATTAAATTCATAATTAGCAGAAAACTAGAAATATTTCAAACAATGCTTTAATCCACTAATCTATACATTTCTTAGATAATCCATTGTTGTAATTTTGGAGTCTTAATATTATTATCTGTATTTAGGAGGTGGAATTATTGAGTAGCCTTTTTCTATTGAACATTTTGAATATAACAACCAATCCGAATTCCGATATAAAATAGTTCCTTTATTATATGAAGATAACAGATATAAACTAGTCACTTTCAAATCTTTATACTTTCTTTGCTTAAATTTATTGTGGTTCAAGCCTTATCAGGAATAGGACAAGGATCAAATGAGGGTTTTAATCTATTTAATACTTTTGCACATACAAGCACAGATATGAAGAGATGGACACTGATCATTTAAGCCTCTTAAATAAATCTACTAACAAAATAGTACCTGCTTATTTTCCTTGCTGAGGTCAGAGAACTGATGATGAAAGAGGATATACTAATAACATTGTTGGGATAAAAATCATCTACCAAGTGTCCCAAGAAGTAGGAAATGGAATGAAATCAGTGATGGCACATACACTAAATCTATAATAAAAATTCAAGATTTGGAATTAGTAAATGCTAAACACTTCAAATATCTTGGTATATGGACCAGTTATGACAAATTTAGTTTAGGAGATAAAGGAATTGAACATTGGATATGTTACACTAGGGTTAGTTTGGTCTACAAAATTACAAGCAAGGCAAAAATTTAACCTAAGAAAATTGTCATAAATATCCTCAAGATTTTCATATAGATGTAAAATCCAAAACATTCAGAAATATCTAAACTGTCAGCTGTATACAACTGCTTTCTCAGATCTATGATTAAAAATGACTTCCAGCGAATGAAGCTTGTTGGTCTTAGCGAGGACCATCCTTTTTGAAACTCATGCTACAGAATCACTAAAAAAGGAACTCAATGAAATAACAGAAACCACATCCTTTGATTAGTTTGGTTTGGTTTGGTTTATTTTGTTTTATGTCATGTCAACCTCAATGGGTTATTAATGCCGAATGATTCCTGACAAAATGATTCTCAACAAAAACCCTCTCTTTCAAGGAAACCTGATCTACAAACTGATTTCTTACAAAGAATATATATTCTATTCAAACGAACCTATCCTAAAAATCTTGTTGGCATTAAATTAGCCATTGAGATATTGAAATGCCATTATACAAAATAAACCAAACCATTCAAAGGATGTGGTATTGCTGGTATTTTTTTTTTCAAAAATGTGTTGCTGTTATGTTTACTATAAAAATCTATTTTTATACTTTCATAGTATTTTGAAAATAGTTTGCAGGTGCTATCACCCCAGTTCAAGGTAGACCATGGAACAACAGCAATTTAGAAGTGGTTCCATGCCCCTCAAAACATTTTGAATGTAGGCCTTGATTCCAGATGTAGTTTATTGTCATACACAGGACTCCACATCTTTTGAGGATTTTCAGTAGCAGCAACAACTAAAATAGATAGCACATGTAATACAAAGAGAAAATAATCACATAATCAAGACAATGATATGCCATACTACTCTGAACAAAAGGTAAGGAAGAAAGCCCCTCCCCCATCAGTAATGGAAAGAGCCATAATGCTTAGTGAATTTGAGTGATTTATTTCCTCCCAAAATTGTTTTAATAAAAAGATTTTATAAATTTCAACCAAAATTAACACTGACTACTGAATGTTTCCATTTATGGAAATAACTAATATTACTATTAAACATGAATGCATAATTTTAATAGTAAAGAATTAATGTTAGAAGATTAATGCTGAAGATCTTCAGAGTCATTTTAACTGTGGGTAGAATCTAATAATTTTAGACGTATGAGAAAAATATCTGAAAGAGTTAACTATTAAAGATGGTATCATTTGGAAGCAGCTTTTTGGCCAAACACATTAAACAAATTCACATGAAATCTACAATGATACAGAAAATCTTTTTTTTACTTCTACAGTCAGTAAGCACAATATCAAGATAGCTGCCATGTGTCTATTAGTTATATTAAATCGTCAAGGATGTTAAAAGCTAGAAGAATTACTCATTGACAGACGGGCTGGAAACAGCTTTCAGACCGTACACAATTTTCATGATAAAATCAAACCTTTACTGTAAGATGAAATCAAATTGTCTATCCTCTAAAATCTATAAACTCAATAACAGCATGGGAGCCATGAGAACAGTACAAATGTACACATTTATGGTAATGGGGTCAATAACAGATCCAATTTCAAAAATGTCCACTAAAATGACTGAAACTTTGACAACTTGCCTGGCTTTGCCAATCTCCACAGAAAAAAAAATTGGACATTTTCCATTTTAGGATAAATTATGCATGAGAAGCAATATAACAGGCAGCAAAGGAGTTGTTTTGATGAATTTAGTTTGTGTTGTGTTGGAGATAAGAATAATAACAGAAGAACTAAGGCCAAAAGAAAGATGAAAGGCTTTGATAAGTCACTGGAGAAAATGGCCTGTTTAACATGATATATATATATATATATATATATATATATATATGTATTGTGCGTGTTTGTGGATGGATGTGTGTGTGTGAGTGTAGAGAGAGAGGTGAAAAGGAAATATAGGAACAGGCTGTTGTATATTACTATAAATGTTATTTTTAGTGGATAAACATATTTGAGTTGCTATCCGTGTGTTTTTTTCTTTTCTTAAACAACAACTGGCCTAGACTGAGAAATAATAACACCCAGCCTAGACTGAGAAATTCTACTTAGGAAATATGCCTATGATTCACATACATGTAGCCTCTAAACATAACATTTATAGAAATAAGAAATATAGATAAAAAAAAAATCCATTAAAAATTATAGTTGTATATATAAACAAATATGTAAGGAGGTAGTGATTCACTTCTCAAAATCAGTATTCTTATGTTAGGTCATTGATTTCGTGAAATGGATTCAGTTGAGAACTTTTCAGCATCTAGATAGATAATTAAGTATACATGTCTATATATGTATTTCTGGGTGTGACGATAAACTACATTAAACTGCAAGGAATCTGATTGGGAGCATGGTACCATCTCTTAATTGCTGTTGTTCCTAGGTCCATCATGACCTGGGATATTAGCACCTGTTAGGGCCCCAGCTATAGGAAAATACTGAACCTTCAAACATTAACAAAATACTATTAAAGTATAAAAACACATTTTTATAGTAAAAATACCAGCAATACATTTTTATATAAAATTACATTTCATCTGTAGTTTAAGGCATACAATCGTGTTCAAAATATATTTAGTTGAAGTCATAAAATTATGTTCAAAATATTTAGATTTTGACATTAAATAACCCATAGCGGTGTTGATATGCGGCTAAACAAAATCAACCAACCTAACAACCAAAAATGTGGAGACAATTAGAAAATTCACACCAGAAGCTGGCATGTATGTCAAAACATTTCAGAGCATATAACAGCCAAAACATTGTGAATATGGTAATAATGACATGGACAACAATCTGAATGATGTAAATAGGGTAAATAGTTACAATACTTCATCTCAGAAATATAGACTAATAATATTTTTATTGATGAAATCAATCTTATACAATTGTGCATCTGACGGACATGTACGTTTTTAATCCAAGCAAAATTACAAGCAAGCATTTGAATTTTATGTGATGTCCAGACTAAGTCACTGGGTGGCCAGATGTGGTGCTGTATTGAATAACAGTTTGAAATAAATTTCTAATAGTCAGTGATGCTGTAGAGATATGACTTATTCATAATTGGTAGGTCAGAGGTGTATTATTGATATCTGTTTTCCCTGGAAAACGGATAATCTAGTACAGTTCTGGAACCAGTGATGCTGGTAAATTGGTGATGTACAAATATATAAAATGGAAGGGGATTAGAAAATGGAACAAAAATGTGGTTAGAGTTTATATTGAAAAATTAAAGATAGAAAGAAACTCAGCAATAAATTTAAATTTTGACATATGGTGTATCTATATGCCTCACCTAACTGACCTCATTTTGCTTTTTAATGCTTTTGTTTTTATTTTTATTATTTTTGTAATTATCCAAAATTGCATCAGCAGTGATTTTATGACAGAGGGGGATACATTACATGATCCAGGCTATAAACATTGTAGAAAATTCTAAGATTAGTCTACTTTCAAAATTTTAATAAAATACTTTCTCTTTTAATGAAAAGCGCATTCTTTAAATCAAAATTATGGTCAGATCTATTACAATAAAAAACTAATGCAATGGATATACTAATAAATAACTAATGCAATGAATATATTATGTTGCAAAAGATTCCTTTTTTAATTATATAATTTTTTATTTAAATTCTTAAAGCTCACAACTATGGGGCCATATCACATTTAAACAAAATTTCTTGTATGATCACTGAAGTCAAGCCTGGTCATTACCTAAATGGGTGACAGCTTGAGAATATCAGGAACTGTAACCTTGGGTGCATAAGTGGTGTAATAGATAATGAATTGGAAACCAGGGTGCTGAGTTCCAATTCAAGTTGTGTTTATTATATTCATTTGCAAGCAAATACCCCTGATAATGAAATGAATTCACCTTTTTTCCTGCCAGCTATGGGTTAATTAGTAGGATTTATATCAGGAAGGCATTATTATCTCCAAAAAATTCTTACAATCTAAAAAAATATTTTCAGGCCACATGTAAACGGTTGATAAGCCATAAAAAACAAATCAACCAATCGATCTATGACTGATAGTTAAACTGATGAAGTGGGGTTATTTTGTGAGGGAAAATTTTTTTGATTTTTTTTATGTCATAAAATATGGAACTTTGTTGGTCTTATTTTTTGTTTACCCTCAATAACTGAATCAATCATGTGTTTTAAGGACATATTTTGAAGTTTATTTGGTAAATTCCTGTTTCAGGTTTAAGGTTATAATTATTTTGTTTTGTGCTAATTCAGTTGTTTTTTAAGTAGTTTTCACAAATTCTACGTTAAATTTAAATAAATTCTTTTCAGTTGTAGTCATTATTGAGTTGTTAGGTAATGTCTTGTTTATTGCATTATTTTCTTTTTTTTTATGAATTTGGAAAGCTTTCCTCTTCACATATAAATTTATGTTCAGGATAATACAACATAGCTTCTTTTCTCACAAAACTATGCTGGTTCAATGTCAGATAATTAAAAAAATAATGATAAAAATGAAAATCAATGATATCTTGATACAGTGAATGTCAAAAATTAAAATCATAACTGAGCTTTTCTGTGCCTTTTATAAGAATTTATTAAGAAGAAGATGTGTTTATAAAATTCAATTTAATAAATTAAAATTTTTCACAAAATATCTTTATAAAATGTAGCAATTTATGCAAACATGTAAAGCAAACAAGATTTTCACCAATCGTCCAAGGATTAGCCAATCTTTTGAGTGCACATTGAAAGCTAGAGAAAGCTGCATGCTTACAAGATAAAAAGATGAAAGAAAAATAGTGTGTTAATAAATAAAAACACAAACTCTGTTTTCCATATTATATACAGATGTTTTATTCAGGGCTTCACCTGCTCATCCAGGTAGGTAGGTTGGTGATACTTGTGACAACTTCTGCTATATCAGCTCTTCCCACTACTAACTCCCCACGCATTTACTCATCCTGATGTGGTGGCTGGCAATACTGAATGAAGGATTTGAACCACACAACAGGCAACTCTATCTCCCCCACCAAGCATGACAGTTAATATAGACCAGTACCTGGATATACACTATTTCCAGTTTTGTTGCCACTTGATCTTAAATATCTGTCACCCACCCATTTAGTTCTGTGTTACTTTTTAGTCAAAGTGGTTGTCCCTTAGAAGTTCAAACTTCAAAAGGAACCATCTGCTGGTCCATCAAACAGAAACACTTGAGACCAAGATAAAACCACCTCTTCCTTTTCTATATAGGTGACCATAATATCACATTTATAAAAAAAAAAAAAAAAAGACTTGAAAGATCATTTTAAATATAACATTTTCAAAGTTCTCTTAGTTCTATATTCTGACAAAATTATATCATCAGCAACTTGGAAGCACAGTTTCGAAAAAGAAACAGAACATTCTTCTATTTTCTAGAAGATATTTCTGGAAAGCAGACAGTTTCATAAATCCTGCTTGTTGACCAACCAATATACAGAGAATGATTTATCTATATTTCTGAGATGTGGTATTGCAATTATTTACATTATTTACATTGTTCTGACTGTTCTCCTCATTTTTGTTGCCCTATTCCTGATGTTTCAGTCATTGTATGCTTCCACCTTCTTCAGGTGATTGGAATTTCAAACTGAACCCTTTATTTCATCCACCAGGGTAGATTGTTCTAGTTCCACGTGCCATACCTCTTCTGGATGTCTCAGAATCAGTTGTCTCTCTTTAACTCTCCAAGGTTTTTATTCACCTCAGCTGTAACCAGGCACTGAACTAACAATTCTTTGGGTCAAGTTACCGGATTCAACTAACGTGTTTATTCACTGGGCTATGTGTCCTTGTTTGTTGTATAAGATGAAGAAGAGACTCGAGGCAACAGAGGCATAGTTCTACCTAAGGATGGTAAGGATACCATGGAGTAATGATGAGGTTTTGAAGATGATCCAAACAAAGATACATAATGCAAAAAGAGAGCTTGGAAAATCAGGTACTCACAGGGCGGATAGAAGGAAAGCAATGAATGACATATTAACAGGCATAATTAAGTGGATGGCAGAACAGGTTCTGTGAGAAATAACTAAAAGACAAAACTTATTGAGAGCTATAAGGGACAGGAAGAAATAGAGAGCCATGATCACCTACGTCCTGAAAGGACATGGTACATAAAAGAAGATGACTTGAGTTTTAATTCTTCCGGGCATTATAGAAGAAATATCTATATGTGTGTGTGTGTGTGTGTGTGTGTGTGTGTGTGTGTGTGTGTGTGTGTGTGTGCATATATATATATATATATATATATATATATATATATATGTATATATATGCATGTATGTATATATGTTTTGAACAATAAAAAATATTGAGAAATTAAAAAGTTAAAACTCTCTGACACACTGGGGAGTAAATTAATATTTTTTGTTTTATTATTTCAATTAAATTCTTTGATTAGTTTCGGCCAGCATGGCCATCATCAGGAGAAAAAAATTTCTGCTTGTTAGTAGCAGTGAATGACAGGAATGAATGGCTTTCTGAAGAAAATAAACTTTATCTGTAGTTTTCATTTGTTTTTTATCATTAATTTTGGTCATTCCATGTGATGTCCAGATTTGCTTCATACAGTTTCTGACATATTCAGTAATGGTTCTATGTTTTTTTTATTTTTGCTTTTGTCTCTCCAGAAGCATTTAAATTAATTAAAAACTGAAAATTTGATAGGCACATATATACAATTTTTAATCTATATTTTATCCAACATTATTTGTTTATTACTATAATCATTATTTTATATCAATGTGGCATATGTATGTGAATTGGTAAAGGCAATTTCAGCTATAGAAAACTTTTCCTGATAGATAAAAGGGGATACAGGTTCAATTCCTATCAGAGACACAATCTTTCTTTAGTAGGACTTCTCAATTTAGGCCAATTGTTATTAATTTCACCATTTAAGAAACTAAAAACTAAAAAATGGGATACCAACCCAAATATGTGCATCTGCTAAAATAACATTTATAGTAATAAATAAATATATATGCATTAATTAATATATGAATTTTGAAACTCCCAGTGTCTCTCGTTCATTCATGTGTAGTCACAACAACATAAAGGAACCAATCTGAAGTCCTAATGGATGATATGCATCACAAAATCTTTCTCCAATTTGTCATACATCTTTTGTTTCAAAACTGTTCTTGATCTTAATGTACAGCCAGTTAGATCAGGGCTAGAGGAATGTAGGATGCCCATGGCTAAGATACAAAGACAAGCTGAAAAGCAACTTGTCAGCAGTCAATATACCACATAACACTCTTGAGCGCTTAGCCTTGGAGCAGGTAGAATGGAGATCAACATGTTTTAGTGGACTCAGCAATTTTCAATCTGCTTGTGTGAATCATCTTCAAGAAGTGAGAGCAAAATCTAAAAGGTCAGACAATCTAACAGTGATCTCATTTCACAATCATCACACTTGCTCCATATGTGGCCTCCTTTGTAGCGGGCCTCAAATGCCACTTAAGATTATTGCACAAAATTTCATAACTGAATAAAGTAAGCTGTCAGATCCTCATACGTCGAAACCGATGGGAGAGTCCATTATTATTATTATTATATATATATATATATATATATATATATATATATATATATCAAAATGTGTTTAAATAAAAAGTTTTATAAAATGTCTCTCAGAAGATAGAATTAGTGACCTAACTTTGAATTTCAGCTGAGATAAGCATTCTTTAGGGAATACATCACATAGTGATAAGGAAAATAGTATGCCAGACTAGGATTCTTAGCCTTGACTGGCAACCATTTTAGTACAAAGACAATGCTGAATTTAAAACCATATGGATGCTTAACAAGATAGAGGCCTCTGACAGAAATCCTTCACCAAAACATCACCTAAGTGTAGCAGATATGGCACTAATATGAATAGAAAGTATGATGTCACTGTGGGTAAAAAATGAGAACAGTTACTCTTTTTGGAGTAACAAATGATGATTAGAATGAACTCTTCCTCCTTCATAAATACTAATCTGCGAGAACTTCCTAAGGAAGCAGTCAGGACGCAATGTAACCTGATAGTTTGGATAGACACTTCTATCTGCTGACTAATAACACTCTTATTTTGTATATGTGTCCTGTTATTTGAATACACTTGTTCAACACCAAATCAATGTACAATCAATAAATTGAATTGATTTCTCACCAAAGAGATTTCTGAAATATTTGTTGTTTGTTTTTTAATTCCTCAAAAATTTGGCCAATCACCTATGTCATATTCTGCCGAGAATGCTGCCAAACTTTGACCAAATCCAAAAGGAGATTTTTAACTAACTCCTTCATGATGTCTCCAAGATTCATAGCGAGACTGAAATCTAGATGTTTAATATCCAAAGCCTATTTTAGATATTAAATCACTGTACACTAACATATCTATATACAAATAATTAATATTTTTTTTTAAATATATCTTACTGGGGTTCAGTTATTAAATTTTTCCATTGCCCAATCCTTTACTTAAATCATGGACTTCCCTATTTGTGTCCCTAGCAAAACTGAGGAACAGGCTTCTCTACTTGGTTTATTTCTTCCTTCCTCTTCTCGCTCTTGACAATTATCACAACACTACCCTCTTGTTAACTAAGACCTCTCTGTGGTAGCTACTGATATTTCATTTCAGTCGTCTATTAAACAGGAACCCCCTATTCATAAGACCTCTTTCTGTTACCAGTATGCTAATTGGGACATTCTATGATTTTTTTTTATGATGCCCATTGGATTGATATCTTTAACCTTCAATTGAGAACTGCACTACTGAGCTTTCTTCTTTGGTAAAAGTCAGCATGAACGTTTTCATTCCTTCCAACAAATACCAGCTGAAACTGCAATCCTGCCCATTGTTCACACCAGCATGCTTAAATGCTATAGCACATACAAACCGCTATTTTCAGCTATACCAGAGTGACAGCTCATGTCACAACAGGTGCCTATTCATTGCTGCTCATAATAAATCTAAACAAAAACTTGAAGGAGCTAAGTCCCTGTTCACTGAGTAAATGAGGCACTGTATAGCATCTAACAACTTTGCCCTCATAATTACTGGCAGCTGTGTAATAGCGTATTAAAATTCTCTATTCCTCTATGTAAGGTCTCTATTCCTCTATGTAAGGTCTCTATTCCTTGACTCTTCAAACTATTTGAGTTGTTATCTTCCTCTGCTGATAAAGGTGAATGCTTTGCCTGTGAATTCTTTTTAAACTCTACTTGACTCATCTGGAGTATCCCTGCCTAACTTCCCACTTAGAACTAAGTCTCTGTTGAGTGATATGCATATAAACCCTTCCATGATTTTTACTATCATCTCTAACCTAGATCCCCACAAAGTATCCTGGTAATAGTCATTAAGAAGTGTGCTCCCAAACTGGCACCAGTTCTCTCTAAACTGTATAATAAATACTTCACTGCTTTTCTGCATAGAAGTCATCGTCTGTTCTTCCAGTTTTTAAGAACTCTGGTGAGCCATCTGACCCTTCTTTCTATTGGCCTCTTAGCCATCTACCTCTTTTTAGGAAAGACCTAAAGGCCTTAATCAATTGGTTTATCATCTATCATCACTGGGCCTTTTTTCAGACAAGCAATATGGCTTTCATTTCTCCAGGTTAACTGCCAATGTACTGACCATAATTGCAGAAGGAGTCTATCATGCTCTAGATAAAAACGGTGAAACCTGGGCTGTCACATCAAACATCTCAAAAGCCTTTGACAGGGCTTGGCATACAGGTTTTCTCCACAAGCTGAAAAGTTATGGTATGATCTTATCCAGTCTTTCCTATAAAATGAAATGAAGGGTATCCTGAACAGCAACTCATCTAAATCCTTTTTTTACTAACACGGGTGTCCCCCAAGGCACCATCCTTGGTCCAACTCTGTTTTTAATTTTCATTAATGACTATCCTGATGATGTCTGCTCTCAATTTGGTATCTACACTGATGACACAACAATTTAATCCTGCCTTGATAGTAAGGCTGATCAGTTTGACTAGGTCAAAATGGCAGCCAATGTCCAAAATGACCTCAAGTCAAAGGTTAACTTGGACAAAAGATGGCTTGGTAATTTTAATACCTCCAAAACTAAACATCACCCCATTAATCCTCTTAGAGATTTGTTTCTGCATTCCATCAACATGGCTAATACTAACCTATAGGAAAGTGACTTACTGTGCCTTCACAGTTCAACATTCTCAGCTGACATAGAGTGGAAAGACTATATTGAATCCATTGCTAGGTCAACTGCTAAAAAAGTTTGTTCATTGTGTCAGTCTAGAAGGTTTTTCTCTCCAGAATCTAACTTACATATCTATAAGTCTATCATTCATCCATTCTTAGAATATTGTTGCCACATATGGTCCAGTTCCCCTGCTATTTACCTTGTTCTCCTTGATAAAAACCAATGAAGAATAAGCAATATTATTAGTCCTGATCTAGCAGCTAGGCATCAGTCACTTTTCCACCACTGCAAGGTTGCCTTTCTGTGCTTTTCTCGGCTGAGTCCATCCTTCAAATCTATAAATCAAACATTCAACCTTGCATGGAATACTGCTGTCATATATGTTCTGGAGCTCCCGTCGTTCATCTTAAGGTTCTCAGCAAAATCCAGAGACAGATATGCAATGGGATTGGCCCTGATCTGGAATCTTGTTTACAGTCGCTTTTTCACAGATGCGCCATTGCTTCCCTCTGTCTTTTGTACAAATACTTTCAAAGTAACTGTTTCAACAAGCTACTTTCACTAGTTCCCAAACTGCATGAATTTAAACATGTTGCTAGGTTTCCATCTCAGTCCTACCCTTTAAATGGTTAATGTAGCCATCTCTTCTACTCCAATAGTTCCCATCTATGGAACACCCTGTCACTTACTTGATTCCCTGATAGCTATAATCTCCAACTATTCAAATGCAATGTCAATCAACATCTCCAGATGCCTTGATCTGTTCCTTGTCCTTCTCTTCATCTTTTCCTCTCTCACACCTCTTTACTTTTGCTCCCACTCTCTGTAACCCCTTGCTTGCTAGTGGCGCTCCCACCTTGCTTGGGGTGAATTGCTTAAAAAAAAATCCAAATTTTATTTCAGCTTTAAATAACCCACAAAGGGTTGATAAACCATAAAAAACAAATCAATGAATCAATCAATCTAGAAGCTGTTAGATTAATGCTCTCAGAATGTATGATAGAAGGATGAGAATATTAAATATTGGTGTAAGGCATGTGACATTACATTACACTTTTGCCATTTATGGCCTGTTAAAGTTCTTAAACAGTCAGTGCATCCAGTATATATGAAACTAACTGGAAGTCCTCATGGAAATTTTTCCAACAATCTTCTCTGAATTGTTTGTCTGGTGTGTTATTGAGGATCAAAGAAATGACCTATTCTTCTTACACCATTTGGTTCTGGAAACGGACCAGATTCCATAGAAATGCCTCCAGTCATTTTCCTTTCAGATTACTTGGCCAGACATTATTTTCATTTAGAGGGCATATTTGTTGTTGACAATAGCGATGATGAAAATAACAGTTATTAAGATTTTAATGAAAGGAAATAAGCACATCAATAACATTAGAAGAAACAATTCCAGAATAACGCTATTCTTAGATGATACTGACTTAATAATAAACATACAGAAAGATATAAGTATTTTCAGTTGGCAGTTTAAGCAATTGATTAAAGAGACAATAGTATTCTTTAATCGATAACAGACATTGCAACAGAAGCTACATTCAAGTACAGATAAACTTTTGTCTGGGATCCACTGTAATTACATTTTATTATTTTTATAGTGAAGAAAAATGATTTTTTATTGAAATATAAACAACAGATTGAAGATCAACCAACTCTACCCTAGGGGTTGACAATTAGAATTCCTCTGACAGACCAAAGAAAAAGAAAAAAACTATTAAATGATCCTTAATGTTTTGGCTGAAAGTCATTATGTACTTTGTGTCCAGGTGAATTCCAGGTATTGAAGTTAAACATTGGCCAAGATTGGGAGGGCCAACAAAGTTCCATATTCTATGACATACACTATAAGTCAAAGTATTTGGCCATTCACAAAATTTTTTTATTTCTCCTCCTAAAAGTGTTATTTTCAATGGAACAAGTTAAGCACTACAATGGTTTTATTTCTTATACTAAATGAAAGTCTTCCTGAGCCACATTAAATACAAATTAAACCAAAAAAACACAAAAAACTTCATAAAGTTTTGATTGGCCACTATCACTGCTTCACAGATTCTCACCATTCTTTCCACCAAAGACTGGAGTTAAACTGAAGATAATTCTACCCAGCTTTCCTTCAAGAGTTGTCAGAGGTGAGCCACACTTGTGGGTTGTTTAGCTCTGACTTTTCTGTCAAGTTCATCCCACATCAGTTCAATGGGATTTAAGTCCACTTATTGTGCCGGCCATGAAATCAATTGAGGGACGTGCTGTTCCTCTTTGCTTTTAATGTACTTCTGGCAGAGTTTACTAGTATGCATTGGATCATTACCCTTCATGAGCACAAGTCATTGACCTACAAGCTGCATTCCAGATGGGATTGCATGATGCTGCAGTATGCTGTGATAGCCGGTCTGATTCAATTTGCCCTTCACAATTTGCGGCCAAGACATCAGTTGAAGGATTACTGTTCCTCTTTGCTTTTAATGTACTTCTGGCAGAGTTTACTAGTATGCATTGGATCATTACCCTTCATGAGCACAAGTCATTGACCTACAAGCTGCATTTCAGATGGGATTGCATGATGCTGTAGTATGCTGTGATAGCTAGTCTGATTCAATTTGCCCTTCACAATTTGCGGCCAAGACATCAGTTGAAGGATTTACTGTTCCTCTTTGCTTTTAATGTACTTCTGGCAGAGTTTACTAGTATGCATTGGATCATTACCCTTCATGAGCACAAGTCATTGACCTACAAGCTGCATTCCAGATGGGATTGCATGATGCTGCAGTATGCTGTGATAGCCGGTCTGATTCAATTTGCCCTTCACAATTTGCGGCCAAGACATCAGTTGAAGGATTACTGTTCCTCTTTGCTTTTAATGTACTTCTGGCAGAGTTTACTAGTATGCATTGGATCATTACCCTTCATGAGCACAAGTCATTGACCTACAAGCTGCATTTCAGATGGGATTGCATGATGCTGTAGTATGCTGTGATAGCTAGTCTGATTCAATTTGCCCTTCACAATTTGCGGCCAAGACATCAGTTGAAGGATTTACTGTTCCTCTTTGCTTTTAATGTACTTCTGGCAGAGTTTACTAGTATGCATTGGATCATTACCCTTCATGAGCACAAGTCATTGACCCACAAGCTGCATTCCAGATGGGATTGCATGATGCTGCAGTATGCTGTGATAGCCGGTCTGATTCAATTTGCCCTTCACAATTTGCGGCCAAGACATCAGTTGAAGGATTTACTGTTCTTCTTTGCTTTTAATGTACTTCTGGCAGAGTTTACTAGTATGCATTGGATCATTACCCTGCATGAGCACAAGTCATTGACCTACAAGCTGCATTTCAGATGGGATTGCATGATGCTGCAGTATGCTGTGATAGCTAGTCTGATTCAATTTGCCCTTCACAATTTGCGGCCAAGACATCAGTTGAAGGATTTAGTGTTCCTCTTTGCTTTTAATGTACTTCTGGCAGAGTTTACTAGTATGCATTGGATCATTACCCTTCATGAGCACAAGTCATTGACCTACAAGCTGCATTCCAGATGGGATTGCATGATGCTGCAGTATGCTGTGATAGCTAGTCTGATTCAATTTGCCCTTCACAATTTGCGGCCAAGACATCAGTTGAAGGATTTACTGTTCCTCTTTGCTTTTAATGTACTTCTGGCAGAGTTTACTAGTATGCATTGGATCATTACCCTTCATGAGCACAAGTCATTGACCTACAAGCTGCATTCCAGATGGGATTGCATGATGCTGCAGTATGCTGTGATAGCTAGTCTGATTCAATTTGCCCTTCACAATTTGCGGCCAAGACATCAGTTGAAGGATTTACTGTTCCTCTTTGCTTTTAATGTACTTCTGGCAGAGTTTACTAGTATGCATTGGATCATTACCCTTCATGAGCACAAGTCATTGACCCACAAGCTGCATTCCAGATGGGATTGCATGATGCTGCAGTATGCTGTGATAGCCAGTCTGATTCAATTTGCCCTTCACAATTTGCGGCCAAGACATCAGTTGAAGGATTTACTGTTCCTCTTTGCTTTTAATGTACTTCTGGCAGAGTTTACTAGTATGCATTGGATCATTACCCTTCATGAGCACAAGTCATTGACCCACAAGCTGCATTCCAGATGGGATTGCATGATGCTGCAGTATGCTGTGATAGCCAGTCTGATTCAATTTGCCCTTCACAATTTGCGGCCAAGACATCAGTTGAAGGATTTACTGTTCCTCTTTGCTTTTAATGTACTTCTGGCAGAGTTTACTAGTATGCATTGGATCATTACCCTTCATGAGCACAAGTCATTGACCTACAAGCTGCATTCCAGATGGGATTGCATGATGCTGCAGTATGCTGTGATAGCTAGTCTGATTCAATTTGCCCTTCACAATTTGCGGCCAAGACATCAGTTGAAGGATTTACTGTTCCTCTTTGCTTTTAATGTACTTCTGGCAGAGTTTACTAGTATGCATTGGATCATTACCCTTCATGAGCACAAGTCATTGACCTACAAGCTGCATTCCAGATGGGATTGCATGATGCTGCAGTATGCTGTGATAGCTAGTCTGATTCAATTTGCCCTTCACAATTTGCGGCCAAGACATCAGTTGAAGGATTTAGTGTTCCTCTTTGCTTTTAATGTACTTCTGGCAGAGTTTACTAGTATGCATTGGATCATTACCCTTCATGAGCACAAGTCATTGACCCACAAGCTGCATTCCAGATGGGATTGCATGATGCTGCAGTATGCTGTGATAGCTAGTCTGATTCAATTTGCCCTTCACAATTTGCGGCCAAGACATCAGTTGAAGGATTTACTGTTCCTCTTTGCTTTTAATGTACTTCTGGCAGAGTTTACTAGTATGCATTGGATCATTACCCTTCATGAGCACAAGTCATTGACCTACAAGCTGCATTCCAGATGGGATTGCATGATGCTGCAGTATGCTGTGATAGCTAGTCTGATTCAATTTGCCCTTCACAATTTGCGGCCAAGACATCAGTTGAAGGATTTACTGTTCCTCTTTGCTTTTAATGTACTTCTGGCAGAGTTTACTAGTATTCTTTGGATCATTACCCTGCATGAGCACAAGTCATTGACCTACAAGCTGCATTTCAGATGGGATTGCATGATGCTGCAGTATGCTGTGATAGCTAGTCTGATTCAATTTGCCCTTCACAATTTGCGGCCAAGACATCAGTTGAAGGATTTAGTGTTCCTCTTTGCTTTTAATGTACTTCTGGCAGAGTTTACTAGTATGCATTGGATCATTACCCTGCATGAGCACAAGTCATTGACCTACAAGCTGCATTTCAGATGGGATTGCATGATGCTGCAGTATGCTGTGATAGCTAGTCTGATTCAATTTGCCCTTCACAATTTGCGGCCAAGACATCAGTTGAAGGATTTACTGTTCCTCTTTGCTTTTAATGTACTTCTGGCAGAGTTTACTAGTATGCATTGGATCATTACCCTGCATGAGCACAAGTCATTGACCCACAAGCTGCATTCCAGATGGGATTGCATGATGCTGCAGTATGCTGTGATAGCCGGTCTGATTCAATTTGCCCTTCACAATTTGCAGCCAAGACATCAGTTGAAGGATTTACTGTTCCTCTTTGCTTTTAATGTACTTCTGGCAGAGTTTACTAGTATGCATTGGATCATTACCCTTCATGAGCACAAGTCATTGACCCACAAGCTGCATTCCAGATGGGATTGCATGATGCTGCAGTATGCTGTGATAGCCGGTCTGATTCAATTTGCCCTTCACAATTTGCAGCCAAGACATCAGTTGAAGGATTTACTGTTCCTCTTTGCTTTTAATGTACTTCTGGCAGAGTTTACTAGTATGCATTGGATCATTACCCTTCATGAGCACAAGTCATTGACCCACAAGCTGCATTCCAGATGGGATTGCATGATGCTGCAGTATGCTGTGATAGCCGGTCTGATTCAATTTGCCCTTCACAATTTGCAGCCAAGACATCAGTTGAAGGATTTACTGTTCCTCTTTGCTTTTAATGTACTTCTGGCAGAGTTTACTAGTATGCATTGGATCATTACCCTGCATGAGCACAAGTCATTGACCCACAAGCTGCATTTCAGATGGGATTGCATGATGCTGCAGTATGCTGTGATAGCTAGTCTGATTCAATTTGCCCTTCACAATTTGCAGCCAAGACATCAGTTGAAGGATTTACTGTTCCTCTTTGCTTTTAATGTACTTCTGGCAGAGTTTACTAGTATGCATTGGATCATTACCCTGCATGAGCACAAGTCATTGACCCACAAGCTGCATTCCAGATGGGATTCCATGATGCTGCAGTATGCTGTGATAGCTAGTCTGATTCAATTTGCCCTTCACAATTTGCAGCCAAGACATCAGTTGAAGGATTTACTGTTCCTCTTTGCTTTTAATGTACTTCTGGCAGAGTTTACTAGTATGCATTGGATCATTACCCTGCATGAGCACAAGTCATTGACCCACAAGCTGCATTTCAGATGGGATTGCATGATGCTGCAGTATGCTGTGATAGCTAGTCTGATTCAATTTGCCCTTCACAATTTGCGGCCAAGACATCAGTTGAAGGATTTACTGTTCCTCTTTGCTTTTAATGTACTTCTGGCAGAGTTTACTAGTATGCATTGGATCATTACCCTTCATGAGCACAAGTCATTGACCCACAAGCTGCATTCCAGATGGGATTGCATGATGCTGCAGTATGCTGTGATAGCCGGTCTGATTCAATTTGCCCTTCACAATTTGCGGCCAAGACATCAGTTGAAGGATTTACTGTTCCTCTTTGCTTTTAATGTACTTCTGGCAGAGTTTACTAGTATGCATTGGATCATTACCCTGCATGAGCACAAGTCATTGACCTACAAGCTGCATTTCAGATGGGATTGCATGATGCTGCAGTATGCTGTGATAGCTAGTCTGATTCAATTTGCCCTTCACAATTTGCGGCCAAGACATCAGTTGAAGGATTTACTGTTCCTCTTTGCTTTTAATGTACTTCTGGCAGAGTTTACTAGTATGCATTGGATCATTACCCTGCATGAGCACAAGTCATTGACCTACAAGCTGCATTTCAGATGGGATTGCATGATGCTGCAGTATGCTGTGATAGCTAGTCTGATTCAATTTGCCCTTCACAATTTGCGGCCAAGACATCAGTTGAAGGATTTACTGTTCCTCTTTGCTTTTAATGTACTTCTGGCAGAGTTTACTAGTATGCATTGGATCATTACCCTTCATGAGCACAAGTCATTGACCTACAAGCTGCATTTCAGATGGGATTGCATGATGCTGCAGTATGCTGTGATAGCTAGTCTGATTCAATTTGCCCTTCACAATTTGCGGCCAAGACATCAGTTGAAGGATTTACTGTTCCTCTTTGCTTTTAATGTACTTCTGGCAGAGTTTACTAGTATGCATTGGATCATTACCCTTCATGAGCACAAGTCATTGACCCACAAGCTGCATTCCAGATGGGATTGCATGATGCTGCAGTATGCTGTGATAGCCGGTCTGATTCAATTTGCCCTTCACAATTTGCGGCCAAGACATCAGTTGAAGGATTTACTGTTCCTCTTTGCTTTTAATGTACTTCTGGCAGAGTTTACTAGTATGCATTGGATCATTACCCTGCATGAGCACAAGTCATTGACCTACAAGCTGCATTTCAGATGGGATTGCATGATGCTGCAGTATGCTGTGATAGCTAGTCTGATTCAATTTGCCCTTCACAATTTGCGGCCAAGACATCAGTTGAAGGATTTACTGTTCCTCTTTGCTTTTAATGTACTTCTGGCAGAGTTTACTAGTATGCATTGGATCATTACCCTGCATGAGCACAAGTCATTGACCTACAAGCTGCATTTCAGATGGGATTGCATGATGCTGCAGTATGCTGTGATAGCTAGTCTGATTCAATTTGCCCTTCACAATTTGCGGCCAAGACATCAGTTGAAGGATTTACTGTTCCTCTTTGCTTTTAATGTACTTCTGGCAGAGTTTACTAGTATGCATTGGATCATTACCCTGCATGAGCACAAGTCATTGACCTACAAGCTGCATTTCAGATGGGATTGCATGATGCTGCAGTATGCTGTGATAGCTAGTCTGATTCAATTTGCCCTTCACAATTTGCGGCCAAGACATCAGTTGAAGGATTTACTGTTCCTCTTTGCTTTTAATGTACTTCTGGCAGAGTTTACTAGTATGCATTGGATCATTACCCTGCATGAGCACAAGTCATTGACCCACAAGCTGCATTCCAGATGGGATTGCATGATGCTGCAGTATGCTGTGATAGCTAGTCTGATTCAATTTGCCCTTCACAATTTGCGGCCAAGACATCAGTTGAAGGATTTACTGTTCCTCTTTGCTTTTAATGTACTTCTGGCAGAGTTTACTAGTATGCATTGGATCATTACCCTGCATGAGCACAAGTCATTGACCTACAAGCTGCATTTCAGATGGGATTGCATGATGCTGCAGTATGCTGTGATAGCCAGTCTGATTCAATCTGCCCTTCACCTGGAGCAAATCACTGACTATGAAATTGGCAAAAGCTCCCCCCCACACACTATAATAGAGTCCCCTCCATGCTTTACAGTTGGTGTGATACATGGGCTGCAGCTCTTTTACCAAATCTTTTAAACTTTGATTTATCAGTCCAAATGACTTTATTCCACTGCTCTATTGTCCAGTCTTTGTGCGCTTTGGCACAATGGAGACTTTTGACATTGTTTGGATTCCTCAACAGTGGTTTCTTGATAGTAATTCTGCCATATAGGCCAGTTTCACAGGAGTCTTCTCCTCACAGTGGATGTTGACACATTTTTTTCATGACATTGGTTCAGTTGTGCAATAATGTTTGGAGCAGTCAGCCTTCTGTCACACAAGCTGGTGACTCTGATGAAATTGTTCTCTGCTCTTATTGTTGCTTTTGATCTACCAGCCCTAATTTTGGTCTTGTTTTGTCCCATTTCCTCATGTCTTTTAACCTTTTAATCCACTGTAGTTCTGGGAATTTTTATTTTTTTTAAATTTCTCTGCTTTAATACCCTTCTTTTTTCAAAGTAATGATCTCTTGTCTTTGTTCAAGTGTAAGTTCACCTGTTTTGGGCATTTTGTTGAGAAAAAAGTTTTAATCTGGAAGAAATTTTCAAAATTTAGGTTTTAATTTAAACAAAATAACAATAATAGATTTCAATACAGGGCAAGGTAAATTGGCAGCATAGGTAAAACAGGTAGTATCTAGCAAGCAGTAATTCAACACAATATGGGCAAGGTACATTGGCAGCATAGGTAAAACAGGTAGTATCTAGCAAGCAGTAATTCAACACAATATGGGCAAGGTACATTGGCAGCATAGGTAAAACAGGTAGTATCTAGCAAGCAGTAATTCAACACAAAATGGGCAAGGTACATTGGCAGCATAGGTAAAACAGGTAGTATCTAGCAAGCAGTAATTCAACACAATATGGGCAATGTACATTGGCAGCATAGGTAAAACAGGTAGTATCTAGCAAGCAGTAATTCAACACAATATGGGCAAGGTACATTGGCAGCATAGATAAAACAGGTAGTATCTAGCAAGCAGTAATTCAACACAATATGGGCAAGGTACATTGGCAGCATAGGTAAAACAGGTAGTATCTAGCAAGCAGTAATTCAACACAATATGGGCAAGGTACATTGGCAGCATAGGTAAAACAGGTAGTATCTAACAAGCAGTAATTCAACACAATATGGGCAAGGTACATTGGCAGCATAGATAAAACAGGTAGTATCTAGCAAGCAGTAATTCAACACAATATGGGCAAGGTACATTGGCAGCATAGGTAAAACAGGTAGTATCTAGCAAGCAGTAATTCAACACAATATGGGCAAGGTACATTGGCAGCATAGGTAAAACAGGTAGTATCTAGCTAGCAGTAATTCAACGCAATATGGGCAAGGTACATTGGCAGCATAGATAAAACAGGTAGTATCTAACAAGCAGTAATTCAACACAATATGGGCAAGGTACATTGGCAGCATAGGTAAAACAGGTAGTATCTAGCAAGCAGTAAATCAACACAATATGGGCAAGGTACATTGGCAGCATAGGTAAAACAGGTAGTATCTAGCAAGCAGTAATTAAACGCAATATGGGCAAGGTACATTGGCAGCATAGATAAAACAGGTAGTATCTAGCAAGCAGTAATTCAACACAATATGGGCAAGGTACATTGGCAGCATAGGTAAAACAGGTAGTATCTAGCTAGCAGTAATTCAACGCAATATGGGCAAGGTACATTGGCAGCATAGATAAAACAGGTAGTATCTAACAAGCAGTAATTCAACACAATATGGGCAAGGTACATTGGCAGCATAGGTAAAACAGGTAGTATCTAGCAAGCAGTAATTCAACACAATATAGTCTAATGTGAGTTCAAGTGATGGTATAATGTAACTTTTGTGAAACATTTTATTCATGCTCACTGCTAAAGAAAATCACCTTCAAATCAATTTTTCAAAAGATATCTGGTTTATACTAAAGTCAAAGTTACTGAGGAAGACTTGTATTCAGTGTAATAAATAAAACCCTTATGATGCTTATCTTGTTTCATTAAAAATAACACTTTTAGTATGAGAAATAAGATTTTTTGTAGGTCGCCAAATACATTTGACTGGTAGTGTATAAAATTTTTTCCTCACAAAATTGTCTACTTCATCTGATTAATTATCAGTCATTTATTGATTTGATTGTCATGGTTTATCAACCTTTTACAAGTTATTTAAATCCAGAAAATATTTTTGATTTTAAGAATTTATTGGAGATAATAATGATTTACTAATACAAATCAAACTAATTAACCCATAGCTTGTGGGAAGAAGGGGTTGATTTATATCTTTCCCAAAGGTGTTTGCATGTAAGTGAATATAACAAACTTGGCTGGAACTGGAACTCAGCTCTTTGATTTCCAAGCTGTTATCCATGACACCACCTGCACATCCAAGCTTACAGCATCTGGTATTCCCAAGTTGTCACTCATCTAGGTACTGACCAGATGCAACATTGCTTAACTTTGGTGATCATACAAAAACTACCAAAGATAAAATTAATTCTTTTTAATGTTATTTCACTTTACATTAAAACAAGTCAAATTTCAACCAAATCATTTTATAGATTTATTCGGCATGAAAGTAACATAATCTCACTTTGACGCTATATAACACAGGAAATTCTTTTGGCAGGTTACACTATGGATATGCAGTATATGTCTCTATTCAGATCATGCAGAATGCACTTTGCAGTCAGTGTCCTTCAGAGAAACCAGATGCAGAATTGATCTGAGATTACTTCCTAGCCCCAAAGTGATAACCCACATGATTGACAAAACTTCAAGGAGCTGTATCCCAGATATATAACCACCCACCCCACAGACATTAGCAAATATAAATTGATGAGGTACTGGAGTGAAATAAAATGCGATATTAAATATGAAATGATTATGTTTTCATTATTAGTCAGCATGATTTCATTACAGGTACATAGCGATAGATATTTTCAAGTATTCATTCAAATCAATTTGCATAATAATATCATGGAAATGCAACAGATTTTGTCTGTGATTCTAAGAGTTATTCAAAATGTTTTCTATCTTTAATAAATTTCAACTGATAAAAATGTGACATTCAGATATTATTCATATTATTATTGTAGTCATTATGGAAACAATTATTATCAGTGTCGGTTTTACTTTTTCTGTATTATCAAATTATTACCAATAAGGAGAAGAAAAAAAATAGCTATTTCAGAAAAAAAAAAGGTAAACAAATATTGTCTTGTTTTCTTTGGAGAAAAGAAGGAGTGGATTGAAAATTGAATAAAAATAAATGAAACTAAGAAAACTTATTATACAAAAATGTTGGTTTCTTTTTTCTTGAAATTCCTTTTTACTAGTCTTTTTATTTTGCTTGAATGGTTTTGTTTTTCAGTGCCATAATTATAACTCTACCAAGATATGTAACCCCACACAAAAACTTCGATAACAACACCCTCTAGTCTCTTATGAGGAGATATGATCTCATTGTAGCTGCTTATAGGAAAACAACATAGAGAGTAAGGAAACACATTTCACATACCTTCAAGCAAATGTAATATTTTTTGACAGTTCGGGGATTTTGTATCATTTGTTGTGATCACACTGAATATTACTAAATATGGTCGTGTTACCAAAACAAACCAGAAGAAAGTTGTCTCTGATACTGAAAAATTATTTTGGTAACAAGTTAACAGAAATATTATTCCTTATTTCTCTCAATTACAGTAAAGGGCTTTAAATGCTGCAATAAAAACTGGGAGAAATTTTTTTTTTTTTTTTTTTTTTTTGAACAGTTTATAAATGATGGCATTAATAGAGAATACTATCTGAATGAATGATTTCTGGTTGGGAAAAGACAGAAAGACAAAAAAAGAGAAGGAATTAAGAAAAGGAAAATGGTCGAAGGTGAATAAGAAAATATATATAACATAAACATAAAGATAGAGAGAAAGATATGACTACTGAATGAATGACAGAAAAAGAGAAGATATAAAGAATAATAGCAAGTGAATGAAAAAGTATTAGGTTGGTGCAAAAATAATGACGTTTTCTCACATAGTAACATATGTGAGAAAACGACATTATTTTTGCACCAACCTAATACACGAGAAATAGAAATATAAAGAAAGAAAATCAGAGAATAAGAACAAAATCAATATTAAAATGACTTGATATCTGCTTCTATGTGCATTTGTTATCAAAAAAAAGTATGGGTGCATGGCCAGAGTGGTTAGAACATTCAATTTATGACCATGAGACCCGAGTTCAAATCTCCCCACGGTTGATTTGTCAGGAAGTAGACTTCCTGATGTTATCAGTCTGGAGTGGGCAGCACTTTTGGAAAATGTCTTAAAACTTGTGAGTGAAATTGGGTAGACAGAACCTTTGGGAGTCGTCGATAACTGTGCTACAGTACATGCGGTGTACCTATGACCCTAATGAGTTACTGGGTTACCATCTTGAATTATAAAAACTATAAATAGGGAGTGACTTGGCACTAAGTTTAAGAGTTGTCTTTGTTACCCTTTCAGCAAATGAAGGCTGTAGAAGGCAGTACCCAGAATCTATCTTCCGTATCTATAAGTCTACCAATCATCCATGCTTAGAATATCGTTGTCATATATGGTCCAGTGGTTCAGCTCTATACGTAGAGATCCTTGATAAAATCCAAAGAAGAATCAGCAATATTATTGGTCCTGAACTGGCATCTCAGGTTCAATCACTTTCCCACCACTGTAAGTTTGTCTTCTTGTACTTTTTCTATAAATACTTTCATGATATTTATTTGAATGAGCTCTTCACCACACTACTGAGAATTCATCTATTTAAGTGCAGTACTAGACTGTCAATAAGGTCACATCAATATAGAGTTGAGTTGGCTAGATATAACCATAAGTTCTGTGTTAACAGTTTCTTTTCTCACACTTCTCACTTGTTGAACTCCTTTCCGACACACTGCTTTCCAGTCATTTTTAACCTTCAAAAATTTAAATGCGATGTCAATTGCTATATACTGTCTTCATGATTACTCTTCTTCTGTACTCATTACTTAGTAGCATTTCTCTTTTCTAATTCTTCCACATCCAGTAACCCCTTGTATTTCAGTGGCTTTAATGCCTTACTTAGGGTGATCTTGATTAAAAAATAAATAAATATTGTGATAAAAACAACAAGGACAAAGGTACTGATTGTTTTTTTAATAATATTCTACAGGTTTTTATACAAGGTTTATTGCTTTCATAAGTACACACTAAATAAAAGGATACAAATTGTTATAATCAGTGTCTTATAAATCAAATTTATTGTTACAAGATTTTAAAATTTGATCCCTTAAATCTATTGGATTAAGGATTTAGTCAAGCATTTTTTAGCATATAATCTTTGAATTCTTATTTAATTCTTAAGCTTTAAGAAATTAAAACTAGCATTTTTTCAACAATGTAGAGTTTTATAATTTTGTTTCTGTGATTAATAATTAAAAAACAGGCCTCAAAGTTTGTCCCCTACCTACTGTAGTGATATTTGTTTTCTCTTTTATATTAATTGAAAATTGTTTATGCAACAGCCTTAATCAAGCATAAGAAGAGAAAATGTTTTCAAATTTTTATTTCAGGTAATTTCATCTGTTCATTTTTCATCATTTTCAGTTTCATTGCCAATTGAACCCAGAATTATACCAATCATAATGAACAGATGTTCCCTCATGGGGATCCAATGCCTTGAGTACTTATTGGGACTATAATTCAACCCAGACCACAAGTGGAATTTGTACATATGATCCATCGATAAAGATGCTAGTTAAATGGTTAGTTCCCTGTACGACTCCAGTAAGTACCTGACTCCCCCTGCTATCCTCAACTTGTAGAAGAGTTAGATCAGGCCAAATATGGAGTACTGTTGCCATAGTTATTTAGCTGTTTAATCTTAACTTTCCAGTTTCGATAGTCCGAAAGTGTCCTTGTGATTGACAAATTATTTTCCACCCTACAACACTTTTATCACAGAAGAAACATTACAATTTTCTCAGCTCTATTGCTATTTTCAAGGAAAGTGCTCAGATGAACTACATTCCTTAGTTCCACAAGTTCTTGTCTTCACTGCTAAGACCACTGTAACAAACCACCAACATTCCCTTGATGAGATGTAAGTTTCACTCAAGCAGCTTCTTCCCACAAATGGTTGCTTTGTGGAAACAGCTCCCAAGAGGATGCTTCCCTGATCACTACAATCTTAACCTAATCAAGTTTAGGGTTAACAGTTATATTTGCTACATATCCTCATAAACTGTGACCCTTACTCTGTAACCGTCCGCCTTGAATGGCTTTCAGGCCTTGTACAGAGTGAACATCAATGTCAAAAAAGAAATAAAAAAATACTAAGACAATTTTGCTTAGTTTTTAGTGTCACAACTATGATAGAACAACTAAGCAAAATTATCTTAATATTTTTCAACTATGAACGAGAGTTTCAGTTTCCCATTTAGTGCCTACCAATCATATCTTTTGAGTATAAAAAACTGCAAAACAGAACATGGTAGTGAATATATTGATTAAACCAGCTTATATTTTACTATCTCATGTTATACAGGTAATTATACACCTGAGATAAGTTGGAAAATATTAAAGAAGTAATTAAGTTTTACTAGAAATTATATAGAAATAAATATAAGTTAAATTTATTTAAATATTATTCATCACTGATGTGACCACCTTCATTTTCAGTGACTGAATCCCAATGGGAAAGCATATTATATTATTTCATGCTTAAAAAAGCTATGTTTAACCCTAAAAATGCCTGAAAGAGTGTTTACAAATTCCTCTTTGTTTCTAAATATCCTGCCAATTATAAAATATTCTGGTAATTGAAACAAATCACCATCTGAAGGTGCTAAATTTAATGAGTATGGAAGATGTGGAAAGATATGCCTTGATTTCGTTTTTCAGGATGTGCCTTTTACACACACACACACACACACACACACACACACACACACACACATATATATATATATATATATATACATTTTATACATTTTTTTGTTATATCTTATAAATTGTTCTTTACCTTTTACACCATGAACACTTCCTCACTTTATAACAAAACAGTTTTTCTAAATTGTAATCATGTATGCTCCAAAATTATTTAAAACTAAACTCCTGCTGATTTGGGATTAGTAAAGGTACAAGTAAAGCTAACTTATTGTCTGACACTATTTTCATAATGTCAGACAATAATACCTTTTCTGTTTGCCAAAGCAAGACATTTTCAATGTAATTCTTCATTTACTCAATCAACTGGCTGCTAATAAACATTTACAGTGATAATCCTTCTATATTCTACCAGACATAAAGCAAGGACACCTGTGTATAAAGTCGTGATTTTGGTGTTAAAATTTGATCTCATTTTGTGATAACAACTGTCTTTTTTATTTTCTGTTAATATGTAAAAACCATTTTTAATCAACCGTAACAGTACAATCCAAGGTTGGCATTTCTGGTTAAAAGATTGGTGAAGATGGTTGAAAGTTGTGTCCACCTCTCAAGCAAAAGCTCATGAGTTAGCTAAATTCTCTTTTTGCAAGTTTTCTCCATTAAACTCTGAAATGCATTATAAATGAGACACTATTCAAAAGAAGAGATGATAAACTAATTTAGATGCAGTTTCCTTGTTTCTACCTTGGTTCTACCTTGTTTCTACCTTGTTTCTACCTTGGTTCTACCTTGTTTCTACCTTGGTTCTACCTTGTTTCTACCTTGGTTGGCTGAATTGTAAGTCATAGCAATGAAATATATAATTTATTTCTGAATTTCTTTTTGACGGACACACATTCACATCTTTGTCGTTTGGATTAAATGTAAGTGGTTTGGGGTCTGTCAGGCTATATTGCCCAAGATACACCTCTGTTACTACAGCTGCAGTTCATGTGCTGTCCTATATGGGGACAGGAACGCATTATTGCTGTCATTGTCATCATTATTTCATCATCATTGTAAAAGGAAGGTACAGAAAAAATGCTTTGAACTTCATTCGTTTTATAACTGTAGAATGTTAAAGAGTTAACCAGTCTAAATAATTCAGGAAATAATCAAATATGCTTTAAAATGAGGAATCTCTTGTATTTGTTGCCTGACAAGCATAACAGAATAAACATTATTTGGTGTATTTATATAAATAGGATTATTTTTACAAACATTAGAGCAATGTTTGAATACTGATGAAACTGATGTCAACCCTTTTGACAAGTTGATACTTTTCTCACTGAATAATCATTGAAAGTGAGGGTAACTGATATTGACATTTAAAATTGGTACTGAGAAGAAAAACCCAACTATAATGCTAAAATAAGTACATGTATATTTGGCAGAATACTCTTGAAATGTCATTTTGAAAATTAAGAATATCTGAAAGACACTTTTATGAAACTCAAAGACTGAAAATTAGAAACGGAAAAAAGAGTTTTGGGATTTCTATTAATGTTTCCTATATCACAGAGACAGCTGGACAATTTTGTCACTAATAAATACAATACTTGAAAAGCTTAATATGTGCTTCAACCATCAATCTGAGAATTTCATAGACATTTTAACAACTGAGAAAGTTCTAAAGGTAAAAAAACTACAAAGTAACTGATTCTAATAATCGGAAATGGAAAGCTAAAAATTTTGGGACACATAATGATGAAAGAAGGCTTGGAGATTATAATACTCATTGAAGGTAAGAGGTGCAAAGGAAAGCTCTTTGACAAATTTGGTCAAATGAATGGAGGAATAAATATCATAAAGATAAAGAAAGAATATAAAGGAACAAATATTGTTGAAGACTAATCAATGTGTCATTGCATTTTTAAAAAATGGCTATATTAGAGCTCTGACTTAAATCGTGGATCAAATGCTGACAGAATTAATGGGTAGCATCAAAGAAATTCATGCGATATTGAGTTGAGGGAGGCCAAACATTGGGAATGGTATCTAGTACCTGTGAAGATGGTGTATGTTTTTTATGCATACCATCCCATTTATCATGAAGCAAATATTCAAACTACAACTATAAATCACACAAAGTATTAACAATGTGCATTAAATTATTGAAATCAATGTTACATAATAAATTTTCATTACAGACATTTTCTGCCTTAAAACATATCATCTGATTTGATTTATGTGATGCAGCCAAAATCTTTTGCATGGCAATTTTATTCTTACATCTTCCACACTCTTTCAGAACACTTGTTAAAAAAATAATAATTAAGTGTGAAAAAATAATAATTAATTGCTGCTGTTGTCATCACTACTGCTGCTGTAGCCTCTCAACATGACCACTCCTCTCAATGACTGCTACCACTATCAGGTTTGACTAAACACCTCGGCTATCCAGCTTTGACCCAGCTACAAGCCTTCATTGGTACCAACCACATCAATCCAACACCACCTCAGCAGCCCACCACCAACACTTCAGCATACCTGACTTGTTACAAGGTATTCCTTTTCAGTTATCACCAAGGCCCCATTCCACAGAACAGACCTACCAAACCACATCAATCCAACATCACCACAGCAACACATTGCTGTCACCTCGGTATACCCAACTTTATACAAGACTTTACTTTCACAGTTATCACCATGGCCCTGTTCCAACCAACATGTACACTGACCATAGCCTGTAACCTCAATCAGCACAAAAAATAGATCAATTCCTGGCCTTTCCCTTAACCCTGGTCACCATCCTGACAATACACCAGAAACGGACATTCCAGATTTATAGCTTTGCTAACCACTCTGGGATAACACCTCATCAACCCAATGCCATGACCATGGCATAATCAAAACATACACTGAACATACCCTGTGACCTTGATCAGCACAAAAAAATAGATCAATTCCTGGCCTTTCCCTTAACCCTGGTCACCATCCTGACAATACACCAGAAACGGACATTCCAGATTCATAGCTTTGCTAACCACTCTGGGATAACACCTCATAAACCCAATGCCATGACCTTGGCATAATCAAAGCATACACTGAACATACCCTGTGACCTTGATCAGCACAAAAAAATAGATCAATTCCCGGCCTTTCACTTAACCCAGATTGCCATCCTGACAATACATCAGAAACAGACATTCCAGATTCATAACTTTGCTAACCACTCTGGGATAACATCTTGTCAGCCCAATGCCGTAACCAACCATATCCTGTGACCTCAGACAACACAAAATTAGGTTGAATCTCAGCTTTTTTCTTAATCCTTATCACCAATCTGACAACACACCAGAAATCAACTTTCACCTATTTTGTGACATGTGTATGACATCGTATCTGCTAACAATAAATGTCGTTCAAAATTGAATCCTCGTTATTACTTCCTTTCATAACCAAACACTTAATATAACAACCTTTTATATGTTTCATTTAAAAGATGTGTTGTTGTTGCTGCTGTTGTTACATGTTTGGAATCCCAACACTCAGATAGCAACAAGAACCTGAGTAGACGAATCACAACACTAGAACTCTCTGACTATATGTGACTGTCATATTATTAGAAAATGTTTTTTAGAGTGGGTCTATTTTTTTTTACTATGAATTCCTGTTGTAAGCAAAGTGAAAGAATGAATAAATTTATTACTGGGCACCATAAATTAATTGTGACTTTTTTCTTGTGCTCTTTTTCTACACGAAAGTTATTGGGACATTTTCCTCTGTCGTCACGACTAAAGATTTCAAATTAAAGACCTTCCACTCTCTTCTGTATTTGAATCTGAATACTTTAAGAAAAAAAAGCTTGATAGCCAGAATTTCAATGCTTCACTGTAGCCAACAGAGCATGTTTTCTTTCAATACCTCAAAGATTAAGTGTGGAAATCTGTTGTGAATGCTCCTAGTTGAAACTTGGTTATTCTTTCAAAAATATTAATTTACTCCAAAAGGGAACAGGAATGGGAAATAGATTAGCAATTCTGTAATGAATTAGAAGTTATGGCGATTCAAAAATAAATAGGAAGTAATCATATTTCTATTAGTGGACTGAAGAGATTGTACAACATTCGTTACTTTTAGTCAGTGTATCTAATTACTGCCTGGAAGCATTTTTAGCATTCTAAGTTTAACATTTTGATAAGGTTACTAATTACTGCACAAAAGATTATTTTACTAGGGTTAGGAGGCTTTGTTTATATGTTATGTATTGCTATAAGAGCTATCAAGGGTTGGCAAGTAGTAATTAAGATCACTTGTTTTTAATGCGTCAAAATATTTTGTTTCTTTCAGAATTTAAAAGAATAAACAATTAATTATTATTAGATTAATCAAATCAATGTATTTATCTGAAATTTCAAAATGAAATGTTAGTTTTAAGTGATTTCATTGCTGGATCATATGTCAATGTTCAGCTTGATTGTTAGTTAATTAAATCATCATAATGTAAAAATGCCACTGTTCTAACATTTAAAATTTGCCAACATCTATAATCACATTTTTTGTCCCCAGCTATTAAAGTCTTGGATAATGATAATAATTTAAAAAATGGGGTCTCTCTCAATATTTCAGGCAATTCTTACATCCACCAAACAGATGGAGATATTCAGAAACAAGAATTTAACCAAGTAACTGAAAATGTTTCATGGAAAAACAAAGGCACATTGGAATAGCAAAAATCCTTCCAAAAGCTGAAGTATTGTGGAACAGGAAATTTTCAATAGAAACAAAGAAAAGATGGTTAAACTTTTATGTAATATCCATCCACTTTTATGGCAGTGAATGATTCTCACAGATGAAGAGTCAATGGAGATGAGGTTCTACAGAACGATGATGAGAATACCATGGATGGAGCATATCAACAATGAGAATGTTTTAAGGGAAATGGAAACAAAAAGGACTTCAAATCAGAAAGTGACAGGTGATATAACTGGAACACATGATGAGAAAAGAGTGCTTGGAGAGTTTAACAATCACTGGACATACTGAAAGCAAGAGGGAAACAGCAAATAACCAACCTAAGAGCACAAACTGAAGATATATTAGGGAGACAAACAAGAAGAGAACTACCATGGATTGGAAAGTGTGGAGAGCCATGATCACCTATTTTCTGAAGTGACATAGCACATAAAAGAAGATTAATGAACAATTTATACCTAAGTATGTATTACTTACATTCTGTTTGAATTTATAGGATGAGGAGTTATCATTATTTACATTTGGACTAATATCCTCATCTTTGTTATAATCTCTTCGAGTGTCTTTTGATCCGTGTAATCATGGAATTTTGGTCTGAACCCTTTATTTAATCAACAGGGGTAGATTGTTCTCATTCTTGTGTCTATATCTAGGGATATCTCATCTGGTTCTTTTTTAATACTGATCAATTATTGCTTGTCCTGTTTAAGTTTATACTACCTAGTCTAGTGATTGAACTCTCAATTACTATGCTATGTAATTCAGAAAAATGAAACCTTAAATTCTGAGTGATGTTTGTTGGTAGGCTAACCTCAGCCTTCGTGCGATAAACAATAATGTACATGAAAGATTCACATTATCAAATAAATTGGTGATAAAAGTAATAAAACCATTTCTACCTTATATATTACTGGCATAACTTCATAATAAATTGCCTATTCGAAGAATAATTCCATATCAATGAAAACAACTTGTATCCATTGTATCAAGTTCAGCTGAGAAGATGTAAGCATGTAAATGATTGTGTTCAGAGCAATCTTTTGCTAAACTTTCATAATCATCATGGTAGTATTAATTACAGTATTAGTAAAATTTGGGATAACTATTATCATACATTATCCTATTATTATTAGCAGTATTTTGTGATTGTCAATGAAGTATAAGTAAATGGCCATTAGTACACCAGGTTGTGCGTAACTGTTTAGCTATAGCAAAAGAAGAGGAAGAAGAAAAATCAGTATTCTCAAGAGTTCACATGATGAAATGTAAACAAAACAATGGTTTTCCTTTTAGGGCACGTGTGTAGGAAAACATGATATAGAATTGGTTTTGTTATTTTGTTTATTTTGAATTTCTAAGGATACAGTAAGTAACAACATTTCCAATAACATCATTTTATATAATCAATAAGCGGTCGTCTTATGCTACAGGTATAGGATAAATTCATGAAAGTTTTCTATATTTTTTGACCTCATCTTATCTAAAGGTCACCTTATATATAGAAATATATGGTTTGTGTGTTTGCATGTGTTTATGTACATGCAAATTAAGAACATTACTGAAAAAATAAAAAAAAACATCTCTGTTTTTCAAAAATAATATTATTAATTTTCAAGTTCAGTTTTAAACTTTCTTGTTTTGTAGCCTGAAGGCCATATGTCTCCCATTTTTAGAACTACTATGGTTGATAGAATTTTTGATGGACACCTAGCAACAACAAAAAGAGTGAGAAATTGAGAAAAAATTGAATGCTGAATGTCAGAAAAGAGGTTAATGTGCAACTGAAGAAAATGGCAGTTAATTCATCTTCCAGGAACCAATTCTTTGAGGTGTAACATGCTAAGGCATTATTTCATTTCCAGTATAAACAGAGCTCAATTGTTCTGCTAGAGGCATCATCTCCAAAGTGAAAATCTTCTGTAAGTGTTATTAAGATGCCAAATTTGGTTCAAAAGATTCCAGAGGTGTTACTGAAAATGGCCATTGGCTTCTGGAGTGCGCTTTCTCTTGGAGAAGCAGTCTGGTGCCAATGGGCATTTGGGTTTTCGTGTTGAAAAGCCGTCTGGCATATTGATGAAGCATTCTCAAAGACGAGGAGGCTGATAATTCCATTCATCAATGGCTAAATGGTAATGAGGTCAATCAGTGAGCTGTATTATTACTCGGGTCCAGGTGCCATCAAGTCAGGGTCAGGGCCAATATGATATACTGGCACCAGCAACTAGTAGAAAAACTTTTAAAGATCTTTGCCTAGACTGAGAAAAGATTCAAATCGATATGCATATATTATCAAGTACTTATGTGAGTGTTTCTTTTTTTTTATCCTGCTTGGGAGAAATTGCATTTGTATTTGTATGTGAGGTAGAGAAAAATATGTATACATCTGTCTACATGTTTATACAAGTTTGGTAAGTACCAGTGAAAGTATTTTGTTAATGATATTTTTATATCATTATTGTTAAAGATATTTTTTCTATATTCTGCATTATTTTCTTGGTCTTGGGCCCTCATTGGAAAATATATTGTCCAATGTCTGAGTACTTTTGACTATGTTGCTCACATGTTTGGTCTATGAGATTCTCAGCATCCTTCTATAGAACCACATTCCCATTTCTTCAAGGCTCTTCTTTATCTGTAAGGAGATTGCCCATCATTCTTTGCCATATAGGAGGACTGATATTACGTAACAGTACAGTAGTATTCTCTTTGTTCTTAATGAAATTTTTCTTTTTTTAATACTTTCCTTTTGTTATCCCAATGGGTCTTCAAATTTCACTGTCACACTTTCCATCCTCTGTTAAAACACTTCTCAGATATTTAAATTCTTTTACTTGTCTGATTTTGGTATCTCCAATTTGTAATTTGCATCTTGGGCTGCCCTTTTCCTAATCTGCATATCTTATATTGTTATGATTGTGACCATCAATATTTTTCTGGTCTAATTAACCTAAAATAGGTTAATTCTGATATGAAGAGATTATATATCATATGGTCCTACAGGTGGCGTAATGAATAGGGGAACAAAAAATCAGAGACTCAAATTGGAATTTGCATTCACTTTCACACAGATACGTTATCTCTTCTCCTTCAGATACAGATTAAATAGCAGTGCAGACTAGGCTTTGAGACCTTGGTTGGCAATCAGTCTAGGAGAAGGACAACTCTGGATGCAAAACCATGTTTATCCCAAGCAAAGCATGCATTCAAGATTTGAAGTGCTGCATAAGAATAATTTGCCTACAATATACTTAACCAGGAAACTGCAGATTCTTTAACCAACGCTAAAACATCTCAGTTCTAAGAAAGTTAACTATAACTCACTTTTCCTGAAGTTGATTGTAGATCTAAATTCTGGCAACCCTCTTGAGATATTTATCAAAAAATTTATTATATGAGAGATACTTATTTACTTTCAATTTTTAACAGTTCTAATCAGTAGCATGATTCAGGCATTTTTTTTTATCTGTTCTTTTAAATCCTAAATTTTTGTCTATGAAATTTGGAATTGTTTCCCTCTTCCTTTTTTAGATTATCTATATTTTTATTGAATGATGCAAACCAAGAAACCGGTAAATAAGCAAATACTATGAATTTATGTAATTTTAGTAAACAATTTGTTCAAACCATTGTAAACTCCTTGAATCTTCTCAGTGAACTTAATGCTTTAAAGATATGAGAACTGAATAACTGGTAGTTCAGAGGTGTTTTTGAATTATTATTATCTGACATCAGTTGAATTGACAAAATTGATAATATAGGAAAGTTCTGGAACCATTAGTGTCAGAAAATCTGTGTTATACTTGAACTGTGTAGGAGACAGAAAATGCTCATAACTGAATGTATTTGGTTTAAAGTGTCAATAAGGAACACGTTAATTTAAGTTAATTAACGTTTGTTTTTGTATAAGTTACCACTGAAACATTCAGGCAATTTGACCACAACAAAAATTCTTGACCATGAAATACTTGCCTTACAAAAAATGCTTGCAATCTAAGAATATAGCTTCCTAGTCTTTCTGTGTTGTGATCTTGTTAGTGCCAGAAATAAAGACACAAAGAGAGGAATTGAGTTAAACAAATATATTAACAGAAACAGTAATACAACTGAGAGTGTTACAGCAAGAATGTTCAGTCTGACTGTCAGAGCTGACTGCTAGAAACTTCCCTCTCCAAAAGGCAGTACCTGCTCCTATTTATAACTGGGAGAGTCCATGTGTATGTGGGTAAATTACCATAACATTCTGCCATTTCCATTAACTTGCAATGGGTAGTGGCAAAAGTCTGTACATTCAGTTTACATGCACTGTTCAAATTCTTCAAACTTTTGAGCAGCTTGTCCTCAATCAGCCAGGTCATGAGATGAAAGATAAGGTCTTTTTTTTGAAGGATACAGAGCAACATAAAGGTATATAAAATAAACTTTGCATCTACCTCGGAATAAAAACAAACTTTGCATCTATCACCAGAAATGTTACATCCTAACACTGCAATTAAAACACCTCGTTGTCTTTATTTACATTCAGAATAATGACCTCATCTTTGTTGTTATTATTTATGTTGTGACCTCCTGTCTTCTTCAGATATCTGTTGATCCAGGTAATTCCTAGAGATTTTTATGCTGAACTTTTATGTGATCTATGGTGATAAGTTGTTCTCGTCCCCCTATCCATGTCTGTGTAAGCCATGATAAGAGCCTAGTGGATTAAAGTGTTATTAATTTTGTGGCATAGGAATAGTTTTTTCAATCCTTGGGCTGGGTAGAACAGACTCAGACTCGGAGACAGGGTGAACAATAATTGAACAGTGCTAAAGAGAACAAGACAAGATATTTTTAGGCACAAACAGTGGAATGGAAACAATCGAACCTACAGATTAAATAAAATGTTCAATTAAAAATTATCTAAAGCTTAGAGACACTTCTATAGGCTGTACGGCAAAATGATCAAAATGTTGTGATAATAAAAACAAATTTGAGGACATTATGTAAATGTAAATAACATAAGGGCAAGGAGTGGTTTTCCTTTCAATTTTATTTTGTAATGAATGGACACATAAAGTATAGGTCCAGGAACGTGTAGCCTGGGATGGTATACTTGATCAACTTATGCATCGCTCCTGTACGCTCTCCTTGTTTTAGCAGTGCCATTTACTTCCGGTCCCTATCAATATTATCTCCCCTGTTAAACAAAGATTATCTCCTTTTGTTGTCTTTGAAAATTCTTTTCACCACAGGCAGGTATTTAATTTAGTATAAACACCCTAACCCTGTCAAAGGCACGAGGCAATGAAAACTTACTTACTTAATAAAATTAAATATGTTATTAATTTTATTTTGTAATGAATGGACACATAAAGGGTAGATGAAAAGTTAAATTTCTTCACAGGATGAAAAAAAAGTATACTAAAAAAAATGATAACCTCCAAGTTTGGGGAATTCATATTATAAAAAAATCTTTGCCAATCACTTGTTATTCCTGACTTTAATAGATTTTAGATAAATATGACTTGTTTCCTATTGCCTTTATTGATTCCACCTTCATCTTCTATGTGTTGTTTCCATTCAGGACATTGGTGATCATGGTTCTCCACAATTTCCTGTCCTTTGTAACTCTTAATAGATTTTGTCTTTTTGTTATCTCTCCTAAACCCTGTTCTACTATTCATTTACTGAAGCTTGTAGGTAGGTTACACCTTGTTTTCCTCTATCACATTTACCTTCAATATGCCCTGTGAGTATCAAGTTTCCAAGCCCTTTTTCCTAATTATGTACCTTAGATGTTTTAACTCTCCCTTTCTTATGTTAAATATAAGAGTCCTTTTTGTTTCCCTTTTCTCTAAAACTTTGTTGTTGCTCACATGTTCAATCAATATTCTCAGCTTCCTTCTATAGAACCACATATCTATTTCTTCATATCTCTTCTTCATCTGCAAAGAGTTTGCTCAGCATTCACTGCCATATAGGAGGACTGATATTACATACTCTTTTCTTTGTATCTAATGAATGTTTTTTTCTTAATACTTTGCTTAAATTTTGAAAGGCATATTTTGTCATCCCAATGTGCTTTTGGATATCAGTGCTGCACTTCCCAACCTCTGTTAAAACACTTCCCATATTTAAATTGTTGTACTGGTTTGATTTTGGTATCTCCAATTTTTAATTTGCATGTTGGGCTGCCCCTTTTGCTAACAACCAATGTATTCTTCTTCTGTAAGAATTCTATTAGGTTGGTGCAAAAATAATTTCGTTTTCTAACATATGTTACTATGTGAGAAAACGAAATTATTTTTGCACCAACCTAATACTATCAACACTATATCATGTGCATATCTTATGTTGTTAAGATTGTGGACATCAATAATGAATCCTGATAGGACTTCTAATTCTCTTGGAATCTCCTCACTGTATATATATATATATATATATATATATATATATATATATATATATATGAATAAGTCTGGTGAGAAGACATATTTGTATAGTTACTTAATTCATTTTCTATCCATATATAGGTACTTTGCTGCTAGTATAGGTTTTGGCTTATTCTAATATCCTTTCTAAATATTTCAAGATAGTAGTTCCAACACTTCTTTGTGACATACTTTATCAAACACTTTTGCATAACACATGAAACATGGGTATAATTTTGCATTTGTATTGCTCTTCCTGATATCATTTTGAGCAAAAAAATCACATTCCTTGTTCCAGTGCCTTTATTGAACACATACTGTTCTTGTCCCATTACAGTCTAATTAGGCTGCACATGCTATTCATCGGAATTCAGTTTTGTTATATAGCTCATTACGCTGATTGTCTGATGAAGTTCATATTCATTTGCACCTGAAATTGAGTTTATTAAGGTTCTTAATATCAACAAAAACAAGAAAAGGACGATATTCTCTGTTGGGAATTCTGCTGTTATGCATATTGCAAACATTCTTGCACTGCACTGGGAAATTTCATCAGTGATCTTTATTCTTGGAGTTATCTGGGGGTTTTGAACTGCTAAAAACATCAAACCTCCTCTCCCAGGTGACCCAGCCAAGAGCGATCACCTCCCAACCAGCTTTCCAAGCATTAAAATGGATTCACAAATCTTTGGCTGTGCTATTTACTGGTTTGATTTTTTTTTTAATTACAGCCAAGGAAAATTGGTTTTCCAGTTCTTGTAATCTTCATTTGACTATTTAATGTTGATGATTTCCCATGCCATTATAAGATAATTCTTTCAAACTAGTTCCTGCAACCGTTGTGGATGCTGCTCAGTCTACCCTTTTATTTAAACCATAAACAGAGGGAGAAGAGTTGGATTCATACTTTTGTCAAGGGTAATTGTATGAAAATAAATGCAATGGTCTTGGATAAGATATAAACTTGGCACACTCATTTCACTTTCAATGCTGACAACTGCTACACTACACACACATCCTACAGAGTCATTGTTATGTATTTGTTTTCCCTAGTGTATTCATTTTCAGAGCCTGAGTAGCATAAGATAACCTTGCTAGTTCTATTTTCAGAATGTGACAAAATATTCCAAATCTACTTTTGTCATGAAGGTTTCATATCTCCAGGGATATAATAGAAATATGCAATATTTAATGTCTCCATAACAAAATTAATTCAATGCCTATGTGCATAATTCTTTTATACTCACATCTTATAATTTTCTTTTGTTTGTAACATTAAAAACTTCAAACACCATTGACTCTCATTAAAGCTAAAAAACAAACGTATGATTTTCTCTTTCTCTCTCCTTTTGCAGATATAAATAAATGTATGAATATTATTTCCATTCACTACAGAAAACTAAATTTCTAAAATTAAATTTTAAAACATATTTCCTTTAATTGCATGATACATAATTGCTATCCGTTATACCATGAATTGCAAGGATCTGCTAAATATTTAACCAAGTGTTAATGATTGTACTTTGGTGAGTGGGTGGAAATGAAGTAAAAAAATTAGTTTTATTGAATAATTAGAAAATGTTTTTGTTTCGTTTTTTACAGAGGTGTTCTCGAGGTAGAGGATTACAGAGTAAGAGGTAGCAATTCATAAGAACAAGTTTCTTGAGCGGAACTTCTCACAAATGGAATACGAAAGGAATGTTGGTTGTTCACTACAATGTGCATAGCATGGCGAGTTTTAGCCATAAAATTGAGAGTTGGTGGAACTAAGGAATGTAGTTTATTGAAGCACTTTCCATAGAAGTAGCAATAAAGTAGTGAGAGGCTTGTCACGTCTCGTCTATGGGAAAGCGTTGGTAAGGTGGAAAATAATTTGTCACCCACAAGGACGTGGAGATTGAGAAAGAGATTGAGATTAAGACTGAAAAGTGAAGACTGAGTGGCTTCTGCCCACATCTGATAGCAGCACATCATTTTAGGCCTGGTCTGACTCTTGCTAGGGGATAACAGGTGGGGTTCAGTACTTACTAGAGTGATACATGGAACTGACCATTTTCCAACATCATTAGTGATGGATCATATGTACAAGCTCCACTCAGGACACATTCATAGTGATTGGTGAATGGAATATAACTTGTTTGGTTTTCAAGGTATTGAATATAACCAGCCAGCTTTTCTCCCACTGAGGCATTAGAGATAGAGCAAGAGGAAAGATCAGATTCCAATTTCTGGTCATCTAAGCAATCTTACATAGGTGACAGTTCTTTGATTAAATCTCTTGATTAGAAGCCAAAAGGATTCTACTTCAGAATCATAACAGCTGATAGTTTTCAGAACATAAATGGAAATTAAAGATTGATAGATCAATCTATTGATTGCATAAAGTTGATTTGAAAGAGATTGTGGAGACAAAAGGACATAAGGTTAGACTCCACTTTTGAAAACAGAATCTCAACCTATCTATGCTTGATGTTGCTTCAGTGATTTCCATAGTAAGTTTTTACAATGTGGAGTTGATGGCAGATGACAAAGCAGTTTTGAATTAAGGGTTGTCCTTCTGCTAGGCTGATTGCCAATCAAAGTCCAATTTGTCCAGCTATGTAAACCATAGCTGGGGAGAGACCAGATGGATTCATACCTTTCCTAAGGGTATTTGTGCAAAAATGAATGCAATGATAACCATTGCACTATGCACTTTTCTTAAAAAGGTATTACAGTGTAACCCGGATATAAGAGAGTTGTCGCAACCGGAGAAGAAGTTTGGTCTAATTTATATACATTAACACAGGCTCTAATTTGGGACCAGATAAAATCTCTCTTATATCTGGGTTTCTCTTGTATCCGGGTCTCTTATATCCGGGTTACACTGTACTTAAATCTAATTGTCTTTAGCATTTTATATTAAGTATGTACAAATAGCATAAGAGTTATTTGCACAAGAGCCAGTCAGGGTAGAGGGTTATATAAGCAAAAGGCTATAGAAGAAACCAGAAACCCAATCCCAAATAGGAAACAACAGATAATATTCAGGAAACCAAACTTTACAGGTTCATCCATCATATCAGTTTAGTAATTTAGATAATTTAGAAGTCAGTGTGATGCTCACCATGTAGGTAGAATAGCTCAAAAGTGGAAAGGATAGATCAATCAACACATATCAACCAATATTCACAAGGGTAGGGTGGACAATTTACATCGGTATCAGCAATGTGCAGAGGTATGGGAATGTTTAGTGATGCTCAGGGCCAAGTCCAAGATTGTATACTGGTAAGACTCAAGTGAGGGGCCATAGGGCCTAGTACTGAGAAATGTGAGAAAGGAAGACATTTTAAATATAGAAAAAGAAATGAAACATGAGATAAAAACTTTATTCAAATTAAATATGAACTAAATTTTTCATTCCACTGTTTGATTAGATGCTGTTGTGGATTCCAAGATGAAATTCGGTCTCCAATGAATGACAAACGCAAGAAATAAAGATAAGAAATTAAATGTATTTACACAATAATACAATAGGTATATTGTTAGTAAATCCAGGAACGCCATTAGTCGTAATAATAATATATATAGATATAGTCTCGAAGTAGGACTTCCTTAGAGTCTACGTGCTTGTAACCGACTTCTACAAGTGGTTACCTCACACTATTACTCTACCTCCAACTCAGTCACAATCTCTGCTCACTCTCCCAAATCTCTCCATCTCTCTATCAATCTCCATATATTCTGACTGACTCAGGGTATTTAACGGCAGCAGTCCCAGTAACACTCTGGCCGAGTCCACTTATATGAAAAAGGGAAGGACCCCATGATGCCATCCCAATATGGATGCCCAGTTTATCACACCCTCTGTCAACCTCCTCTGCATGCTACTCTTAGGTATATAAATGCAACAGTTTTAGTGATAGCTGAACAGTTGATAAAAACCAGCAATGTATCCATTGCTGGACAAGGCTAATTCTGAGGTTTTTGCCCTTGATTTTACATGTGATGTGATAGAGACCAATAATTTTGTATTTTCATATTTCAGTAGTATAATATTCACAAGAAACTGGAGTATGGTTTATATAAAGCAGAAGGAGTGTAGGACCAAGGAAGTGAGAATTGAAGGATGCCTGTATTGATCTCATGGGTCTCAAAGGAATGACTATTAACAACACCCTTCATGGACCTACCTGTTAGGAAGAACTTGATAACTGAGATAAAGTTCCATAGCTAGAGAACTTGTATAGCAGCCCCTTATGCCTTTGATATATATAAGGTGATTGTCATGATGTATCTATTATCTAGTGTCACATTAATTGTGTCCATAATTACATTTAGTATATCAACAGGTGACCTAGCAAAGCAAAATCCATATTGTTTATTACTAAGAAGGTTGTCCCTGTTGAGTTGATTAGCAACCTTCTTGTTGTTGATAGAGTCAAATAGTTAGCTGATGACACTGGTGAGCTGATATTGCAATGGGGATGATCACCTGCACACATTCTTGAAAACATATTTGACACCTTCTATAGACTTGGGAAGGATTTCTCCTTCAGGCAGTGGTTAAACTATTTTGTCAAAATAACTCTGGGTTAATGCCTTAAAAATAATTTTAAGTAAAATAGGAATGAAAAATACACTTTTTGATTAGACTCAGAAAGCGACAACTCAAATTCTTGGAACATATAATGAGGAAAGAAGACTTAGTTAATTTGACACACACAGGACTTACTGAATGCAAAATAGATATGTATAGATATATAAGACTATAAGACTAGGAGCCTTCTTAAAGTCAACGCTTTTCACAAGGTTGGAAACTTCCTAAGCCACAATAGAGATATTATAAAGTTTGTGCTCTGGGAGAGATGTGAAGTCAGGTAGGGGGTGGCTCTTGTCGTTTAAGATGAAGCTAGAGGTAAAGATTATTGTGAAAAAAAGATTCATCTCATAAGGAAGCCATTTATGATGGTAGATCATGACGCTTTGCCTCTATTGAGAATTTGGCTCAAGATTTTCCAGAACTTACAGGATCCAAATCTTTTGCTTTCAACCTTGGCTTAGACTGCTTGGGCAAAGCTGCACTTACATTTTCTAGAATTCTGTTTCAATGATTGTGAGCAGTTCTGAATACAGCAAAGGTCCTACTACTCTGAGAGATATTGTAGTAGCAGTTCTGATGAGATATGGTGGCAGCTCATTCTGGCACTCTGTTTTTCTTTTTTGTAATTTTTCTGTGGGATAAAACTTTCCTTGCCAGAAAAGATCTATTCAGAGATCAAGGGTGGTAGTTCCGAGGCTCTATTTTTGAAGAATGCTGATAGAGGAGCTTCTACCATGTAAAATCTGAAGCAACAAGTGAGCTTTGGGTTACTGACAGATTGTTTTATGGAACCGCACATCAGCCTTTGGTTTGGCATTAACTTTAACATTGACCAGTGAATGATCTGAAGTGCCCAAGGGAAGTAACACTTCATCAGAGTATATTTCATGGCAGGATTTGAGGAAGAGGTGAAGAATGCTTGCGTGATGTCCTGTTGTATTGGCAACATGGATGGGCTTATCAATGATATGTATTATTTTATAAGCAATGGAAAAGTTTTGACAGTATCTGCTTTCTTCATCGGTTCCATGACATTGTTTTTATAATTGACCAAACCATGAAGGCAAATAGTCTATAATATTTTCTTTCATAAAATAGTTGACACAACATTGAAGATAAATTTTACATGAGACTTTATTTCATGAAATAATTAACCCAAACTTGAAAAGAAATAATCCATGATATTTTCTTTCATAAAATAATTTTAACTATTAACACTATTCAGACTGTTGTCCTCATCTTTGGTGTCATATTCACAACATTTCAGCCATTATATGCGCCATCCTTCTTCAGGTAATTGCAATTTTGAACTGAACCCTTTATTTCATTCACCGGGGTAGATTGTTCTAGTTCCACGTGCCATCCCTCTTCCAGATATCTCAGTTATTTCCCTTTAGTAACTCAACTCTCCAAGATTTTGTTTACCTCTGCTGTGGCCAGGTATTGAACCTATAACTCTTTGGGGCAAGTCACAGGATTACTTAAACCAACACTTTTACCCACTGGGCCACATGTCCTTGGATAACAACATGTCATGAACCATTTGTTGTCAGTTGTATTATTCCTTCCAAAGACTTTTTCATTTCCATCTGTTTCCTGAACAGGTTTGGATATATTTTTGTCTTAAAATATTCTATAATTGAAAACAAGAAATAGGATTGGTAACTGAGAAGAGAAAAAGAAACTGATGCTGTATATTTTCCAGTATTCAGTTATGTACCAAGAAACCAAAGGTCCAGTTTTGACAGAGATTGATATATCCGTCAAGCCTTTTGACAATTGGTTGTTACATTTCTTAGATATACAGAATTGCATCATATTTAAGAGTGAGAATAGCCAATGCTGAGGTATTCTGTTTCTGTATTGTTGACATTTATGCTTATCTTAGTCTGGCTCAGGGTCACAGTAGCAATAATCTGAACTTGTTGAATATAGTTCTATGAAACATACCTATCTTTCTCTCTCCCTCTCCTTCTCTCTCTCTCTCTCTCTCTCTCTCTCTCTCTCTCTCTCTATATATATATATATATATATATATATATATATATATACATACATACATATATACACACACACACACATATATAATTAGATAGATTTAGCATATAGGGGAAGCTGATCATTGTTCAAACATATATTGTTAAATATAACAGACAACAAACGTTTATTATGTTTTATCGTGAGCCTTTCCAAGCGTTGTATAATGGCTTTAGTTTCAAGAGAAAATAAAGACCAAACTGTCCAACTGGATATTTCTTTATTATATTGGTCATTGATCTAAGCTTTCGGCTCACATGAGCCATCATCAGAGTGGTTATATGGACATTACAAAAGAGATGTTCACGGTCAAAGATGACATCCTGCTTTGTTTACACAGAAATTTGCTATGTGATGATAATGGTTGCAGAATAGTTGACACAAGTTATAAATTCATAGTTAGATAGATATATAGTTAATATATAAATTTAGTTAGATAGATATATTATGAAAGATATGATACAAAATAAATGAATGACAAAATGTAAAAACTTTTAAGTGAAGTATTTTGTATTTATACACACTAAGCATTTTACATATTATGAAACAGTCACAGTGCAATGTTGCTTCCTGTGTCCCCAATGCTCATATATGTACAAGGTCTCTCGGAAAAGTAATCAGGTGTACAGGAAAGAATCTATTTCAATTCAAAACAACAAACTATATGACCCCCTTTAAAGTAATCTCTGCCACACTTCTATACACTGCTGGGAAGGATTCTTCTTGCATGTCCTTCAGCTTCATTGTCATGGCCCTTAAAACAAAGCCTCTTAATGATCAACTTGAGCTTGGAGAAAAGAAAAATAGTACATGGAGCAAGATCCGGTGAATAGGGTGGTTGTTCCTGTATGGCAATGTTCTTCTCTGCCAGGAACTCCTGGGTGCTCAGTGTGTTGTGAGCAGTTGCATTATTGTGGTGAAGCGGCCATGATTTCTCCTGCCACAACTCTCATCTCATCTCACACATTGAGTTGAGTAAATGGCTCAGGATCTCTTTGTAGACTTTGCTGATTGATTGTCTGGCTGCATGGCAAGAACTTACTGCGAATGATGCATCATATCAAAGACCAAATAAGTCCTGTTACTTTTCAGACAGACCTCATATATATATATATATATATATATATATATATATATCTTTGTTTTGCTTAAATTTTACTTTAGATGGATACTCTTAATCGAGTAAATGCTTTGTTTATTTATTTAAACAGTATTTTATATTTAATTACATTTACCAGCCTGAATATTCGAGAAATCTTGTCAGCATGTTTAACCTTTTATTAAAGCTTCATCGGAGAAATCTTCATAGAAAGAAATTTAGGTACTTTTATTTTTGTGTTTTTTTCATTTTTGTTGGTTAATCAGATTTTATGTTGTATTCGACTTGTTAAACATAACATTAGTATAATTCATGGCATTCCAAATTCAAGGAGTTGAACTAGTCTAACTGAAAAACAAATATAAAATTAGGGTTTAGAAAATTTGATGGCTTGAGTAAACTGATAATGAAATAAAGGTTTAGGAGATAACAAAAAGATAAGAAAAAGAGAAAAATCTATGAAGAGCTAAAAAGTACAAGAAATTATGGAGAGCCATGATTACTTGCATCTTGAATCGATATAACACATAAAAGAAGTTTACAAATATACATGTTTGGAAAATCTATGATATTGTAGAAAAACATTTTCACGTGATGCATTTCATCCTTCTTCAAGTACTTTATCAAACTAAAGTGATGTTTACATTGATGTGATTATACATGTGCATGAAGGAGAGGAGACACTGAAATTTTAAATCTAGATTTTAAAAAAAAATTTATGTTTTGTGTATTGTTGTATCTAGTGTTTTCAAAATAACAGAGGGAAATAAATAAGAAAGACAAACTTGTAAGTAATGAAATAGCAAGTTTACTACACAAAGGTACACTTAGCAAGTGACAATGCTAACTCTCCTCAACTCTGTTTATTTACATAAACGAATGATTTCATTCATTTATGTCCTATATGACAGGTATATAGGAGTTTTGTAGTCCACTTGATTTCATTTAGTTTTCTTTTTCTTTTTTGTTTCTTTTTATCATTCTAAATTCAAGGAGTTGAACATTTTTGTTATTCTTTTTCCATACTGTCAAGAAGTAATTAAGTCTATCTAGATAGAATTTCTTCTCCACCATTATTATAGCTTCAGTAATAAGAATTTTGTTATGTAGCTCATTTGATACTTAGTTAATACACCATTTTTGTGGCTTTGTGCCTAAGTAAATCTATCTTAAAAATATATCAGTCGTGGGTACCATTATAGCATAACTAACTTAAAAGCTGCCTGTCATGTGGCATTTAAGCTAGCTCCTGTGGAGGGCTTTTGATTGAGCCTTCATCACAGTAGGTAGGGAGGAGTAGATGCAATAGGCAGCAATAAACTACAGAAAAATTCAAAACTGATATTGCATTGATATTTAAGCTTACCTTTTAAAAGTTTAACTATAATTTTTCTTCTGCCACTTAATTTAATGACAATTTGATGTATGTAGGTCCTTACTTTCCATACAAACAATTATTTTTATTTCATGGGTGACTTTCACTGGATTTCGCAATCAATTTTGAATATTCCTAAATTTATTTCCAAGTTATTAGGTTGGTGCAAAAATAATGACGTAGTAATGTCGTTTTTTGATGTATTTTTTAACGTCAAAAAACGACATTATTACATCATTATTTTTGCACCAACCTAATATAAAAACTGTTATTGTACAAAAAATTTGTCAAAAATCGCTGAAAACAGTTGTAGTAATGAAAACTTGGGAATCTAAAATTACAAGATTGCAGGTCCAGATCTGGCCTGGAATGTTTTTAATTTTTTCGCAGAGTCAGCCTGATTTAAGCCTCTAGGAGTAAATTTGAAAAAGTGGGACACAGTGACACACTGACATTTGAATTTATAGATGATTATTAATCTTCTCATGAACCAATTCACTATGAACTTGATCCCTATAGAGTACCCATTATTTATACTCTTGGACTGATCTTATGTAAGCACTTTATCACTGAATTTAAGCAGTGATGAACCTGATTACATGGGTGATTACTCGGGATCATTAGTTACTGTATGCAAATTGGGACCCTATCCTAGATTAAGCAATGAAAGTAAATAAAATAAAAGAATAACTTCCTCCAGGTAATTTAGACATCATAATTTCCTTTCAATACCTTTTCCCTCTTGTAAACATATTCCTGTAATATTTTTTTTTTGTTCTATATTTCTTTGTTCTTACTGAGCTTTACTTACCTATCTCTTTCTTTCATAACATCAAAAAGTGGTATTTAGAGATGAGACTAAACTTGCTGTTTCATCCAGTATCTGTGACAGCATCCACTCAGTTGTCGCTTCTGTCTGCTGCTCTTAATTTTTTCTTCCTTTTCCTATATTTGCTTGTCAGACATGGTTGAATGAAGGGAGAAAACCAAAAGAAAATGGAGTGGAACTTGGAAAGAAATTGCCAATGAAATAATAGACAGAAGAAAAGAAAACAGAAGAAAGTAGTCAAGAAGAAGAAAAGAAAGAAAAAAAATAAGAGGTGTAACAAATAGATGAAAGTGGCAGAAGTGAAAATAAGGGAGAAGAGACTGAAAGAAAGGAAAAATGAAATGATGAAAATAGAAGAGAAAAAAGTAAAAATTATAAGATGGAATGAAGATTACAGAGAAAGTTCTTGAAGATGAAGAAAGCAAAAAGAGTTTAAGAAAAAAAAATGGTTGTGTGCAAATGATAACAAGCGAAAAGAAAAGAAATAAGATATAGAAAGGAAAAGATATACAGGATAGAATTGAAATGGTTGTTTAAAGATAGAGAAAGCTGAAGGTGGATAAAAAATTGTAGTGATGAAGAAGAAAGTGAAAATAAGATAAAAAAGAAACGAGAAAAATAGCTGTAAGACAGAAAAAGAATATTTTTCAAATTTAAAGAGATAGAATGAGATTTAAAAGAGGAATTTAGGAAAGTAATGAATTATGGAGGCTGATGGGAAATAAAAGATAAAACCGAAGAGAAATGAAAAAAATATAAGGAACATAAATAGAATGACTGTGGAATCCAGAAGAATGATCTAAAAATGGAATAAAAAGATGGTAAGGGTTATTTTTTGTGCCAATGCTTCTGGTTATTCTACAATTAATATTATCCCAGTCAGTGGCATCAGGATTCAAACTAAAAATATTAAATTACCAAAATCAAGAAAAAAACAGTAAAAGAAAACTAAGATATTAGTGAAAAAAGGAGAAGGAATCTTAAGAAACAGAAAAAATGAGAAAAAAATGTCATGTCTGAATATTCTGCTTTATAAGCAATTTCCCTTGAATATCCAAATTGAAATATATGACATTGTTTCACAGTGTGTGGTCATCATCTGGCATAACTATTCCATTATAAATAGCATAGATAAGCAGTCACTCTTCAGTGAAAGGAGATTGAAATATTTTTTTATTTTTTTGCTATTCCACACATAATTCAGTCTAATATTCACATATATTTAGCTTTCATGGAAACTTTTAGGCTGATATGTTCTTTGGCCTTCCTGAGATTTATAAGATCTATTGAAATAGTGAACGAACAATGCCTTCCAAAAGCTAAACAAAGTATTAAGGAATAGTTACTTTGTAACTCTTAATAAATTTTGTCTTTTTGTTACCTCTCATAAACCTTGCTCTACCATCCATTTACTCAAGCTTGCTAAGTAGGTTATATGTTCTTTTCCTTGATCCCTCTGGCCTTCAATCTGGCTTGTGAATATAAAATTTTCCATGACCTCTTTCCTTATTACGAGTCCTAGAAATTTCTACTATCTCTTCCTCATATTAATTATTATTGTCCTTTTTCTTTTCATTTTCTTTAAAACTACATTGTTGCTTACATATTTGGTCCATAGTATTCTCAGCATCCTACTGTAGTGCTACATTTCTTTTGCTTCAAGTTTCTTCTTCATCTGTGAGGTGACTGATTAGCATGCACTGACATATAGGAGTGTTCAGCACTCTTTTCTTTGTGTCTAACGAAATTTTCTTCTTTCTTAATACTTTGCTTAGCTTTTAGAAGGCATCCCAAATGTGCTTTTGGATTTCAGCGCCACACTTTCTGTTCTCTGTTAAAATACTCCCCAAACATTTAAATATTTTATACTATTTTGGTATTTCAAGTTTTTAATTTGAATTTTGGGTTGTTCTTTGTGCTAGGAACCATATATTCTGTCTTCTTGAATTGATGTTTGGTTGTTTCTTTTTGATTTACTCCTCTACTTTCTTTAAGAGTTCCTGTAATTTCCTTTCTGTGGCATTTGCATATCTTATGCTGTTAAGATTGGCTACCAATAGTGGACATTTTTAATGATATCTTCACCAAATTTATTCTTTTCCCACCCTTTCAGTTCATTTATGTTCCTATTTTTTTGGAGTGTAATTTATATTGAATGTCAAATTTTTTGTCGATATTAAACAGCTTTGCATTATGGGAAGTAATAAACAGTCTGTTTAGTTTTTGTGGGGTGATGTCTCCTTGCATTATTCCTTTTTTTTCCCTCTATGAAATTTTTTTTATTATTGACTTCAATATAATATCATCTACACATATTTCTTAATCCTTTCATCCCAACCAACATGATAATGCCACTAAGATACAAGGGGTTACTGGGAGTGGAAGAGAATAAGAAAACTTTAGTGAGGAGAAAGGACAATAAAAGAACTGGATTCAGAAAGAGAGAAGATTGTGATTAACCAAGTCATGTGAGTGGGAAAGTGACTGAAATTAAGATGCCAGGTCAGGGCAAATAACATCTTTTAATAATAATAATAATAATAATAATAATAAACACCAGGCATGGCTGTCATGGATTCTGATCATTATTGATTGGATGGATTAACATATTCATGTTTCATTGTGGTGAATTAAGACGAACTGCAGTAAATGTTTCATTTAGTACTTGTTACCTGTCTGACTATAACCAGTTGGGTATATCTCCTATGGGCTAATGCATGAGTCATGTGTCAAGAGGGGTTATTTTTTTAACTTTAAAGGATGTGATGGGCTGAGGCAATGTGGTAATTATATATTGATACTTAAGCACACCTTTAATCTGAGACTGAGTGAACTAAGTTACACACCATGAAGGTTTTTCTGATTGGGCACCAAAGTTATGTGCTGCTTTTAGTTAGATTAGTTAAAGTTATACACTACTTTCATCAAAACCTGTAACCTTATTATGCAAATTTGGCTATGACATACTTGTCTGGTATACGCTTATCAGATTAGTTGTAACTAGCAGCATGGCCCGGCGTTGCCCGTGCTTGATTAAAAAATCATACAACTCATACAGCAATCGCTATCACTTGACTTAAAATATTTTTGCCCTTCATTGCCTTTAAAGGAGTGCCCTTTGCCATGCTGATGTTGCTACATGCTTTACTTCTTGCCTATCTCACACTGCAAATTTTAGCTCTATACTAAACATTAAATCTGTTACAAAAAAGAACTAAACAAAATGAACACAAAACGATCAGCTTTAAAAAAGGACTCATAACTGGAAAAACCGAATGAAAAATGAATGTTAACAACAAATACTTTTTCACACCCAACCCAGTTCTGCAGAATCAGAATCAATGTTGAGTTTAAGCAAGTGAATGAGCCAAATGGAGTAAAGTGCCATGCAGATTTAAATTTTTCCCACTTGTGATGAATGCAGCTATCGATTTTTTTTGCATGCTAGCATGCTAGTTAACATTCGTGTCAGTCAGCTGTTAGCTCTCATATTTTATTAGATGCTTTTGTCAGTACCCTAATTATTTTATATTCAATGTTTTTTTTGGTTTTTTTTAAGCAAGTCAGAAGTACCGTTAGCATCGTAGTCGGTTGGCAATATCTTTTGGTTGATGACTAAAAATTAACTTCTGCATTTTGACTGCATACATGGGTTTCATTTGGACACCATGTATATTTAAAGTAGTTTCCGGTTATTATTTTTAGTTAGGAGGACTTGTGTATGTTTAGGTTTCATTTGTTTTACTTTTTGTGTATCGTTCTCTAAAAAAAAAAAAACACTGAGTCACCAGAAGTTAACGGCATTCATTCTGTTTTTGGACGTTTGAGTAGTCGGCAGTAACTTCCGGTTGGGTGAAATACCCTTACTCGTGCTTTCAAATTGATTTTGTGCAAAAACAATTGTGTTTTTCCAATTTTTGGCACTGTCAGAACCACCGCTGGGTAATTTTATGTAGTCCTGTGAAGTTTTGTTGAAATCTGTTGAAAAATGTAGGAAATACGATCCCATATATAAACGAACAGACACACACACACACACACAATCTGCATTTTATAATATGTAAGATGATCTTATATTAGTTTTTGTATATTGGTATCCAAGCCTTACTTTTCTGGTGAACTGCTCCCTCATTCAATAATAATAATAAAATACTTGGTAACTCTTTCACTTTCAACCTTTTTCTACAAGATAAGTTAATTTTTATATTTCTTATATCTTCATTCCATAAGTGGAAGTGCTCCCATTTTTCTATTTACATTAAATTTTGTAAATTTCTATTTCTTAATTTCTAGTCATTCTCAGAAATATTTCCCTCTTGTTTATCAAGATTTGTTTGAATAATCCAACTAATTTCATCTATTTTTGTTGCAGCTACATAGGATGTTTTATAGATATTGCCATTGCAGCTATACAGGAAGTTGTATATGATGTTTTTGGTCATATTTTTCAAGTGACAAGTCTAACATTTGTGAGTTAACAGCATAGGAGAGAGTTGTCTATACACAGCCACAAATTGTGCATTTCTTGATATGCTTCGAATATGATCATTGCTACAACATTTTTTTATAGTCTCTTTATTAGCTGACTAAAACTTCTCTTATTTTGGCTGCACTAAAGATGACATGTTTGGCTGTTTGAAAACTAAAAATCTTGTGAAAGGCTATATATAATACATTTTTTGTTTTTGCTTTGTTTTAGATGAGATGTTTATTATAGTTATTTAATAGAAGGCCAAAAGAAAGGAAGATTACAAATTGAAAAACTATGTAACATCAATGTTATAGATGAAGTAAACTTAGTTGCCTGGAAAAGGACTAACCATCAATTATAACAAGGGAGAATCTATGGTTATCAGCAAAAGGAATATGCAAACTATGAATTGGAGACACCAAAATCCAGCAAAGTACAAACATTTAAATATCTAGGAATTGTCTTAAAAGAGGATGGATGATGCAATATAGGCTTTCAAGAATATCTAAATGAGAGGGTGTGCATTCTTCAAAAGGGTAATTGAATCTTACTGGGCTGTGATGCTCTCTGTGACTAAGTTCTGAAAAGCACACCAGACAGACTATATATATATATATATATATATATATATATATATATATATATACACACACACACACACACACACACACACATATATATATATATATATATATATATATATATATATATATATATATGAGCAGACATGGGCTTTTGAGAAGATCTGAATGAGACGATATGCATTCTTCAAAAAGGTAACTGAATCTTGATGCACTGTGAAGCTCTCCATGTTCACCTTTATAGTTTTGAACTCTGCTGGAGATCACATTTTGTTTATTAAGTCTCTTGATTACACAAGCCAGTAGATATCATTTACATTGTTTAAAAAGCAGGGCACCTACTCAAACATGGCTATCAACAAAATAATATTTAGAGTAGTAGAATAGAATCATGAAAAAACGAGCAATACCATTCATATTTTACAAAGACATGTTATACCATCTGATTTAAGCATAATTTGAAAAAAAAATCTCCTTTCAACAAGATAAAAATCCACAGCACTCTTATAAATTATGTCAAAATTATGTTGAGTCAAAAAAAAAGGAACAAAACTTTGGTAATTATGACTTTTCCCATTGAATTAGCATGGGATGAATTGGATATGAGAGTTCAAAGAGAATACCCAAAGAGAGAGAGTGAGCTTTTTCAGTGCTTGAAGAATGCTTAGGAAGGTCTGCCGTCTACTTACTAAGCAGATTGTGGTTTTATTTATGAAATCAGATTGTGGTTTTATTTATGAAAACAAAATATGATGTTGGATAATATATTTTTTATCGTTAAGTGCTTATTGTAATTACTTAAATATCTTTTACATTAAAAAATACAAAAATTTCTCATTTTAAGGTGTTTTTTAAAAAAATGCTGAGTGGCTCCAAATTCTTTGTCTGTAGTGAGTGTATATATATATATATATATATATATATATATATATATATATATATATATATATATATATATATATATAGAGTTTCTCTCCTGTTTTATAGTAAATTATATTTTTGTTTCTGTTGAAAAATTTAGTTTGAAAACTTGGTGACTCTCTACCACTACATTTTTATCAACATACTTGACAGCAAAATGCCACGTAGTAATGCCATCATATTATGAATTTGGCTTGAGCTTATCAAAAGTAAAAGCAAAAGAAGTTCATGTATAAAAGTTTTAGATAAGACAGAACATCGATAACCTGATTCAGGAGAAGAGGATGTGCTCTGCACTCACTTGGCGTTACTTGCTCGTAATTTATTTGTAACCTGCTTAAGAAAAAGACAGATCCATCTCAGTAAATCTCCAGGTAAATTGTCAATACTCTACGCTGGTGGAAGTGAAAGTCAGAATATATTCTTGCAAACTGTGTTCAAGTGATATGTAAGATAATCTAGTTAGGGTGAAATGAAAGTTGGGCAAATCATGTTAGATAAAAATGAAACTGAAAGTAGAACATATTCTTATTGTCTCAAACCCTACATTTTTAATAAAATAAAATAAAGGTTCATATTTGAGGTTATCATGAAGTTTGTTATGATGTTTGACAATATTTTAAAAGTCAAATAAGTTTACTTAATATATCTTTTACGAAAATTAATTTTTCTTTAAGGAAAAATATGTCTTCTGAAAAAAGAATTAAATTTTCCAATATCTGAAGAGCAGATGCAAAAACTCAGAGTGGAAACAAGATGAGTGAACTTTTGTTTATTACTATGGATATATATATAATACACACACACACACACACACACCTATATATACACACATACATACATATATATACACACACATATATATATATACACATGCATATATATACATATATGTAAACACACACACACACACACACACACATATATATATATATATATATATATATATGGCAGATATATTGATAGATACCATAATTTCCATAAAAAAGATTTTTATAAGGTATTTTCAAAACAGACCAGGATTGATTTGTTATTGAGGTTATCAAAACTATTTTCATTTTTTATTCAATATAAATGAATAAATATAATATGATTGATCCTTGTCAAGGTTGACATGGTGGATAGCAGCCTTTTGCTTTTACTGCCAGGGTAGGAATGGTAGTTATGAGAATGATCCATCCCTGTATACATGACCAGGCATCTCCTTGCTGTAAAGGTCTAAACTGCTAGAAATAAGGAATGTAGTTCATCTAAACCTTTGCCATGAAAATAACAACAAAGTAGACACAATGTTGATATAAAACAGAGTAGATGGATATACAACAATTATATAGACATAATCTGGATATATTGCAATAGAGTAGATAGACATAATGTTGATATAATACAATAGAATAGATATAGTGTTGATATAATGCTGTAATGAAAGCGAGAGAAAGAAATATTTATTCTCTCAATTGCATTTCTCCCATTATGGGCATTATATATCCGTGATACAACAACACCATAGCTCACAGACAGAACAGAATGGAATGGCTGAAAGGAAAAAGAATGAAAAACATGCTTTGTTCTCAGAGAGACTTTTATATACTATGATATACACAAAACCATATATATATACATATATACACATGCCCCACATGGAGAACTATATATCACATATGTCTACATAGCAAAGCAAAGTATAAGGAAGGAAAGAAGGAAAGTCTTACATATAATTTGAAAATATTCCTGACCTGGAGAAGACTCAAGTTTTAAATGGGCTGGATTCATCTATGTCCCAAATGAAAATTGCATTATGTGCTTCTAAGCTGGGGAAGCAGATTTAGCCTCTGCCTGAGCCAAAGGCCGAGGATAGAAGTAAGCAACTTTCTCATTTGGTTCCTATTCACAAATTATAATCGACTCACATTTTGGTTTACTGTATAGAGTGATGCCACCAATCAGTAATATGTGACCACAGGACTTATCTTCCACCAAAGTGAGTTAAGCACCTTCTGTCTTCCTACAGTGTAGATAGATATTAGGTTGGTGCAAAAATAATATCGTTTTTTGACGTTAAAAAATATGTCAAAAAACGATATTATTTTTGCACCAACCTAATATAATGTTGATATAATACAATAGAGTAGATAGATATAATGTTGATATAAAGCAATAGAGTAGATAGATATAACGTTGATATAATACAATAGTGTAGATAGATATAATGTTGATATAATACAATAGAGTAGATAGATATAATGTTAATATTAGGTTGGTGCAAAAATAATGTCGTTTTCTCATATATGTTACTATGTGAGAAAACGACATTATTTTTGCACCAACCTAATATAACGCAAGAGATATTGTCTTTGATTTTATCTTGTATTCAAGAATTAAATTTTTTCTTTACTGACCACTTCCTTTATGATGATGTCATTGATAACTAAATTTAATGCCATCATGCAGGTTCAGGACTAAAATATTTTGGTTTCTCCAAAACAAGCTCCCATAATCCATTCCCTATCACTTTTTGACTTTGCAAGAATTGGTTAAAGGTGAAAGAAAATCAGTGTAGAAAGTGCTGATTGTGTGAATTTGTTTCAGGTGAACCTCAACTTACCAGGAAGTGACCCACACACTTTATTTCATGATCTTTTCCTCTGTGGTACGTATGGAATAAGACATGCAGATTCCAGTTATGAAACTGCAACAGACTGCCACTGACTCTGTTATAATTTTGAGTGGCACCTTCTCCAGCATGCCCATCATGCATAACCCTCTTCATTCACTGGTTCAACCATTGAGATCTGTTGTAATCTTTTTGTTCTGCTGCTAAAGACTTTGAGATTGGTTGGGCTTAATCTGGGTCCTCAGCTTTGATATAATATTGATATAAAGCAATGGATAGTCGTAATGTTGTTAAAAATTGTCTGCTTCAGATTAAATGAAATAAACTGGATTAGTAACCTTCGGCAGTACATTCTAACCCTTGTTATCTTATCAACATTTGCTTTTTTCTACCTACACTTATATACATTACAAATTAAGTTAAATACAACTGACTATTAAATGATGACAAATCTGGGGTCTTTTTCTTGGCTAAATTCATGAATTTGATTTGCTCATATTAAGTCTCGAAAAAGCATTATGTACAATGCACTATTTTTATCCATTATATCGAATGTATTGCAATTATTCAATTCTATAGCAAGAAAAGTCTCAAGTTGATATTAAAAGAAACATTGTTGACTTATTTAAGATGGAATGATCTATTATGACATGTCTCTAATTTATAGATACATATATATTGCATTTATTTTCAGTTTTTCTAGTTGAAGTGTTCATATGAACCATTATTGTACATCATTAGGTAACAAAAAATTTGTATTCTATATGAATACTATCTTATGAAAATTATGATGTAATAAAATGAGAGCCCTATATCATAGATACAGTGGGTATCACAGATTGGGGTGGGGGCATGATACCTTTGCACAGGCCCTGAGTAACTGTATCATAACATTTTTATAATAATAAAGATATTTAATAATATGATTGATATATGGGGTATTCCTTACAATGAGCATTGCCATTAATTATTTATCAGTTATTTTGAATAAAGGATTCTGTTTTAATATCTGAGTTGGCAAACCAAAGCTGGCAAATAGTTGTTGGTAAAAGGTTAGATGGATATTATTGGTAAGAAGTCATGGAGCAGGAATTGACACTATAACAGACTATGGTAAAGAATTTGATTTTCAAAAAATTCTTTGTATATGGTCATGATAATAGCATGATTAGGTTATTTTCTTATAAGGAAATATTTGGCATTCATTAATTGAACAGTAAGCATTACTATTGGTTGAAATTTATAGAATATTTCTCTTAAAACAATTTTTTCAAGAAAATAGTTTTCTTAAGTCCACTAGTTGCTATTGCTCTTTCCAATACTGATGGAGTTTTCCTTCCTAGACTTTTGCTTGAAGTAGTATGGAATGTCAAGTTCTTGATTATGTCATTATTTTCTCTTTGAGTTACATGTGATATCCATTTTAGTTGTTGTTGCCTTTGAAATCTTCAATTGATGTGGTGTCTGGTTATTGGCAATGTTATTTGTTATAGTGTTTCATAATATGTATAAGATCTGATGAAGGATAGTCTTCTTTAAGACCTACAGGGCTCATCCACTAGAATCCATTTTTAATTATTAATCTGTGAAAACAATTGCATAAAGCCGATAGTTTTGATATTTCTGAATAAGATGGATGCCATGCATGAGATCCATATGAAAGTTGAGATCAGATATGACTATTTAAGAACATGATTTGTATTATTAAGTTAATATTTGGGATTTGTAGCATCTTGCAATATTCGGGAAAATTACCTATAGTAGAGCCATTCTGTATTCAATTTCCTTATCTTCTACACTAAATTTGTTATAACTGGTCTATATATAGATGCATTTGGATTGGTTTATAACGTGGAAAGTCAGTATCTTGATTATATAAATATTTTCTCTTCACATTACATGTGCTATCCATTTTAGTTGTTGCCGTTATTGTAAGTCTTCAAGTGATGTTATTCTGTAGTGCTAGTCTATGAGATCTGATGAAGGATAATCTTCAAGGCATACAGGATTCATTCCTTTGAATCCATTTTTAATCATGGATCTGGGAAAATGGTTGTATATAGCTGGTAATTTAAACATTTCTGAACATCCTTTTGGGAGTCTAGATCTGACAAGGCTATTTAAGAACATAACTTGAATTCTTAAGTTAATCAGAATTCTAAATTTTTATGCTCAGTTCAGGGTAGGTGCCATCACTGCTTTTATTCCAATTTCAGATAATAGTGTCCCACCAAGAACACTTTTTTACCACTAGTAGATTCCTCTGTGATTTGGTATTCAATGTTTAAATGCTTAATGCCCATTTCTTCACGTATGTCCTTGCATGTGAAGAGAGCAGGAAAATTAACAATATCAACAAATTATTTGGTGTTAAAATCTAATATAAACCAAATAACACTTAAAACAATTTTTCAGGGAAATAGGTTCCTCAGGTTCACTGTTCTCTCTAGTATTGATGGGGTTTTCCCTCCTAACCTTTTACATAAGTTAGCTAAGAAAATCAACATCTTGTCTAGAACTGAATTTTAATCATTGTTCTGAGAAAATGGTTGCATATAGCTGGTAGTTTAGATATTTCTAAATGAGTTGGATGCCATGCAGGGCATCTATATGAGAGACTAGATCTGACAGGGTTATTTAAGAACATGTGATGAATTGTTAGGTAAATGTTTTGGTTGTGTAGCATCTTGGACAAAACTGTTGAATTGACCATTCTGTTCACTTTGCTTTCAGTCTTGTATCAGACAAAACCAAGTTTATTAAATATTTTACTTTGTATATATGAGTAAGAGAAAGCAGAAATTTGATTCTGCGTATTTCTTAATTCCTACAACTGAAAACATGCCATATGTCAGTATAATTCATGCTAAGAAAATGTAAAAATTCCTATAGCTGAGCCATAAATATGTATACCTTGTAATAAAACAGATATTTAAGATTGAAAAAAATTAAATTTTCTTATTTTCTTTCTAAAAGCTTGAAAGTTAAACTTTCAGGAAAATGTTTCAGAAATCTTTTTGTTTTAACGTTTTTTTTTTTTTTTTTTTTTTTATCCCCCCTTTATCTCTTCTTTGTGCCACATTCTCACAGGCTATACTTGCATTTCCCGCTGCTTGTGTGTCATTTGCACATGCAGGAGTGCACACTGATCTGTTTAGCTTATGGCAGGGAGCTCAGGAAATCACATTTCAATCCTGCAGCTGTTCCTGATAAAAATTTCTTCTTTTTTTTTAAATAAAAGGGAAAAGGAACATACTGGAAAATTTATACCTCAAAGCCGAATATAAATGAAATATTTCAGTTTTTATTTTCCTGGAAAACTTCTTCCTCTCTCAGAATACTTTATAACCAGAAGGAACAAATTTTGACCCTTGATAATGTTTGAATATATTTATTACTTCTGATGACAAAGTAGAAAAAAAATTTGTGATTTTTTTTTTTTATCGCCAAATGCTTTTCGGCTTTTGATTATGATTTTATTTTTGTTGAATTTTATGAAGTTGCTCTGTACTTGAGCTTGTGTTAGTATGTGTTAAAAAGTTCAAAATGCCATTAGAAACAAAGAAAAGAGTGTTCAACTCCTATGTAACATGAATCCTCTATTATGGCCTTGAATGCTGGACAACTTCCTCACAGATGAACAGGAGATATGATGCAACAGAGATGTGTTTCTACAGAAGAATACTACCAGATAGGACTTGCTTACAGTGAGAATGGGAATGAAAAGGACATTTTTGTTTAGGATCAGAGTGCAACAGTTGAAATTTGTACGTCTAATAATGAGAAAAGCAGGCTTGGAGAATATGACACTCATGGGATATGCTGAAGGCAAGAGAAGCAGATGGGAACAGTGATTAACCTACTTAATTTTCTTGCATAATGGATGGCAGAACATGGATTGGGAGGGATAGTAAAAAGACAATGCTAAATGACAGGAAGTTGTGGAAAGCCATCATTGCCCACACACAAAGGGGCATAAAAGAAGATGATAAATTATAAAGTTGAATCCAGTAAAAGAAAAAGTTGATAATTAGTTTTGCATCAATTATTGTTTTAACCACTTGCACACTAGTGGCTTTATTATCTTGCTTGAGTGAAATGATTGAGAAGAAAACAACTAAGTCTTAATCGGTATAAAGCATTCAGTTGGATATGTTGCTTAATGGTTAAAACATTAGCATTCTAACCATGAGGCCTGTGTTCTAATAGTCAATATATTAATAGGAAACATTATCATTATATCGTTGATGAGGTGATCATGATATTGGAAAATGCCTAAAATCTATACCACTGGTACGTCCTGGGTATGACGGTAAACTACATCCGCGTCCTGGGTATGACGGTAAACTACATCCGCGTCCTGGGTACGGCGATAAACTGCATCCAACAGCATGGTCTCAGATAATGTTTTCAGAAAAATAATGTTGCCAGCTCTAAGTCTTTGAAACAATAATGTTGCCAGCTCTATGTTTTTGAAACAATAATGTTGCCAGCTCTAAGTTTTTGAAACAATAATGTTGCCGGCTCTAAGTTTTTTTGTAAAAAAGTAACGTTGCCAGCTATACGTTTTTTTGTAAAAGAGTAATGTTGCCAGCTATACGTTTTTGCGTAAAGGAATAATGTTGCCAAGTATACGTTTTTTTTTAATCAATAATGTTGCCAGCTATACATTTTTTATTCCATACAAAATAGGCATTTAAAATTCATATAAACTGGATTTGGCATTAAATAATCCACAGTGGTTGATATGCCATAAAACCCAAACAAACAATATACCACTGGTTACCTTGTGAGTGAAGCTGTTTGAAAGCCATTTATATTTGCACTAGCATAAAGTCTCATGTCATCACGACTAAGGGTTTGAGTATAGTGACCTGATTCAAATTATGATCATGCCAGGTTATGCACCTTTTTCAAGAAACTGTAACTAATATCTACTCAGCATCTTCTATGTAACATGCCTGTTCATGATGTTGGTGATCACAACTCACCACAATTTCCTCTCCTTAATAACTTTTATTAAATTTTGTCTTTTTTGTTATTTCTCCTAAACCCTATTCTGCCATCGATTTTACATAAGCTCATTTGATAGGTGATGCATTCTTTCCCACTGTCCCTCTTGCTTTTAAATATGTCCTGTGGGTATCAAATTTACCAAGCCTATTTTCCTCATTATGTGCCTTAGAAATTTCACTTGTCTTCCTGATGTTAAGTATAATGATTCTTTTTGACTCCATTTTCTCTAAAACTACATCGTTACTCACATGTTCAGTCCATGGTATTCTCAGTATCTTTCTGTATTTCTGTTACTTCAATTTTCTTCTTCATCTGCGAGGAAAGATGTAGTATAAACCACAGACTGGCTCTGTAGGCATTAAAGAAACAAGTTATTGTGACCAAGGCTTTGAACACACTCACCTTGTTTTACTGTTGTTCATACCAAATTAATAGTACTCTCCCGGACACCATAACTTGGTTCTGTTCAATACAGTTGCAGTATAAGCCATAGGTTTTTTGTGTGTGTTGACAAATACAAATATTCCTGAGGAGACATCTACAGCATAGCCACTCAGAAATGAGAAACCAACATTGAAGTGGCCAGAAAACTGTTGGAGAGAAATAAATGACTAAAAAAGAAAAACAATTTAAGAAATAAAGGCTATAAAAAGAGACATAAGCATGCGTATCGACCTTTCCAGTGCATAACAATTTTATATAGATATTCTGATCAATGCTAAAATCTATCAAAACAATTTAACATTGAAGCTGTCACAAAAATGTTTTTCTGTATGAATCTTTATGTTTTCACTCTACTTGTACTGTTATTCAAAATGGCTGTGTCAATAATTGCTGTTGACACATGCAGTGAAACAGTAACAAAATTTATCACATATGATGACATAAGTCTGGGACATTGGGTGGGCAGAAAGATAAGGGAAGTACACTTTACCTCTGTTTATAAGACAAGTTTTCTCTAACCAGAAAGATAATTTGAGACAGAATCTCATACAAAATTGTGATCAACATGTTAACATATATATATATATATATATATATATATATATATATATATATATATATATATATATATATACACACACATATATATATATATATAACACTAGCATTCTATGTGCAGTATATTCATATACATGCATACATACATGCATACATACATGCATACATACATACATACATACATATATATATATATATATATATATATATATATGAATAAATGATATCGCACATAGAGTGCTGGTGCTAATAAAACAGTGCTTGATATAATATAACGGAGCTATTAAGTATATATTAATAAATATTCATATTAAACCCTGCTGATAGCACAACTCTGGGTTTCATACAGAACATAATCTTCAGGTATTGGGTAGAAACTAATCATTAACTCTCTTAGACAAGAAAAAACTCACAAACGAAGAAAATAAAAAACAAAAAAAATACCAAAAGGCAAACATCTACCTAAGCAATAAATTAAAGTACTCAATGCCTAAGCTATTCACAGATATATATATATATATATATATATATATATATATATATATATATATATATATTTGTGTGTGTGTGTGTGTGTGTGTGTATTGAACATGAATTTGATTCTGCAGAACATACAGGTTTGAATATACATGAAGGTATTCTTTAGAGATCTCTTTCAGCTAACACATCAAAAGAAATTGTTAACCAAGTTGATTGACAAAAGGGATGCAAGGAGAAATTATGTAAAAAGGAGGAAGAAAGAAACACAACTAAAATTCAAATTTATTAGTGAAATATTTGTTAATAAAATGAGGTGGTGACAAAAATAAAGAGAAGAAATATACAAATAAAAACTCACTCGTTCCAGATGAGTTATAAAACAGAAAAATTGTTGCTCACATAGTCCCGTAAGATAAATTTGATCTCTACCTTGGTCTACTGTGTGCTGATGATATGTTCTTCTTGCAAATTTGATCAAGAAATAGAGAATATGTATGATATTTTCTATAACGAATTTGGATTGAGGACAAAATCAACATCAGTATTGACAGTATCTTTTGAATCATCTGAATTTTCCTCAGCATAAAGAATATATCCAGCTAGCAGATCTTTATGTCTTTAATCAAGATGTCTGCTAGCTCTCTCTGCATCATATTCCAATCCTTGCTATATGTGAAAAACCTGAATAGTGAGGAGAAGACTATAGTGAAGAAGACTGATTAGAGAAATGCATACTTTGCCCACACAGATCAACTTCTTTTGGGTATATGTGCCGAGGATGTGACTGTAAGAGAAAAAAACTGTCTCAATGATAAGAAAAAATTAAGAGAAGAATCAGCAAATGGAATAATGCACTGATATATCTAATGAGGAGGAAGACCATTCTGCTGCTGCTGTTGATGAGGATTTATTAAACTACATTGATGATGAGGAGGACAGTAAAGATGAAGGTAGAAGTGAGGATGTGCCTCATGTAGTCAACATGAGAAAATTGGTGACTCCCAAACTAAAGAGCCATGCAAAAACTATCATTGTGATTAACTGGATGAATGAACTCAGGACTGAGTCTCCTTATCTTACTTTTCTGGCAGATCAACAGTTTAATGACATTCTTGAGACAGCATTAGTATTGTCCAAGTGGCCAAAGAGTACTTTGGTCATCAAGAGAGGGATAAAGGTGATGACTGCAGCTTGCACTGAAGTGACGGGATACAAAGCAAAAGATGGTATATGACAATACATGACACCTATTTGCTGGTGCACAGTAAAAGTTGGCAAAAAGTTGATTGCCATGCTGCAGGGAAAGTGGGCATGAAATAGCCTGAAATTTTTCATAGGTCTTTGTCACAATCAAACAAACGATGCCTGAAAAGTGCAGCTTGCAATTAAAAAAAAAACTGTGTTTTTCCACTAATTCACAAATGATAATAGTATACCTTTCATTAGATCACTTATGTAAAGGATGCAGATGGTTTGAACTGAGAAGTGAAAATTGGGGGATGCCTACCTTGATTGCTTGGGCTTCAGCAGACTGGCTGTTAACAACTAATTTCAGTGACCTACATATTAGGAAAGACTTTATAATTGAGACAACTCTTCCAATGATTCAATAGCTAGAGAGCTTGTGTAGTAACCCTTTATGCTACACCTTATCAAAAGCCTTTCAAATATCTAATATAATCATTCTTGAGATGTATTTGTTTTTAAATGCCTCACTAATTCTGTGAGTAATTCTAGTTAGGATATCAGCAGTTGACCGAACCTATTGAAACCCAATCATTTTGTTACTCAGGAGGGTGTTTCGATTGAGGGGCTCAATAACTTTCTTATTGATTATATTCAAAGAGTTTATGAATGCCACTGATGAGTCAATGAATTTGTAAAAACTCATATCTGTTAAATACACTTGACACCTTCCACAGAGTTGAGAAGGTTTTTCTCCTTCAAGAAGCAGTTAAATAATTTCACTAAGATTGGGGATAACTCTGGGTTAATATTTTTAAGGACAACAATTGGGATTTTGCCTTGACTTGTGGTCTTCTTAGGATCAAAACTTTTCATAAGTTTTGAGAATTCCCAGGCTGTAATGAAAATGTTATTGAGACCTAATATAAAGATCTTCACTTTATCTGCTTAGAATGACCCTGGGGATTATTTATAATAGTAGGAACTGGTACTTTGCATCTATTCAGAATTTAGTTAGAGATCTTCCAGAACTCATGGGATCCAATATCTTTGCTTTCAACCTTGGCCAGGACTGCATATGTATAGCAACACTTTGCATTTTGCAGAACACTCTTGTAGTGATTTGAGGCATTTCTGAATGCAGCAAGTATCCTACTGCACTATGCCCTTCAATAGATATTGTTGTAGTTTTTTTTTAGGGTGAGATATGACTGCAGCACATTCAGGGGTGAACAAGGGCTGGATGGTTTCAGCTGGAATATAAGACACTCCATTCCACTAAAAATCTGTTCTGATACAAGAACAGTAGTTTTGAAAGGCTTTAGAAGAATGTTGAAAAGAGAATGTTTTTCCAATTATGCATCAACCAGATGGTATAGCATGTCTTTGCAAAATTTAATATTTTTCTTTTTTCACTTGACCTAAATCAAATCTGTAGCCCTCTCTCCCCCAAAACACACCCTCACTATGACAGACTACCACCATGCTTAACTATTGGAACTACATGTTCATCATTCAGTCTTTCTCCTGTCTTCCTTCTCACATACACTCTACTTTTACGAACAAAAAGTTCAAATTTGGGCTCATCTCTCCACAATACATTTTGCCTCTTTTTTTCAATGTCCAGTTCTTATGATTTTTTGTCCATAACAGTCTATTCTCCTTATTCACCATCCATAAGAAAGGTTTCTTGATAGCTATGTCCTCATTGAGATCAGCAGACTTTAGTTGTCTTTTCACTGGTTGCTGTCAGATATGAATTAAGCTCATCTTTGAAGCAGTTTTCCTTCTATTTCTTTCGTTCTCAATAATGAAGTGTTTATCTTTGGCAGTAGTTGCCCTTTTTGGGGCTTCATCTCTTTTACTGTCAGCCTATGCACCAGTTTCTGTTTTTGTTTTGAAAATTGCACCCCATGTCTAGGAATCTAAAATTTTAATTTGTGCCCTCATCTTAGTCCTCTAATGCTTTGATTTTGCTATTTTGTGCAAATTACTTCAAAATTAAAAAATAAATAAAAAACTATGAAAATACTGTCGTAATGGCACAATCTTTTTATTCTTCAAACAGAGACAGCTCCATATGTTTTGTTTGCAACATTAGTCAGTGTTGAGTTAACGTTTAGACCCTGTATTAAAATTTAACTGACTCGAAAATTTTGGTAATCTCAAAAAGTCTTCTGAAGGGTTAAGAGTGAAAAAAAAATATAATGTTTCTCATAGAAATTATTCATTATTTAACAAATGTATTGCGGACAGATGAACACAAATTTAAACGTTTTGTTAATAAGTGGAGCCTGGATAGAGATTAAAAAATCAAAGCAAATACACTGCAATTACTGAAATTTTATCTTTTACTTTAACAAAATATGAAAATATCTCATTCTAAGGTAAGGTGTTTTTTGGGAAATGTAGGGTATCCTGCAAACATTTTACCTGTACTGTGTATGTATGTATATATATATATATATATATATATATATGTATATATATATATATATATATATGTATGTATGTATGTATATATATATGTATGTATGTATGTATATATATATATATATATATATATATATATATATATGTATGTATGTATGTATGTATATATATATATATATATATATATATATATATGTGTATGTATGTATGTATATGTATATGTACTCCTTTATAACAAAGCCTATGTCTATATGTCTAATAACTGAATCAGATTTAATGGTTCTTTGCACTTCTAGATGTCATTATTTGAGTTCATGTCAAAAGGTCACAATGCTGGTAAGCATCCCACAACAAGTATTAATTTTATTTATCTTGTTATTATTTTGTTAAAATTCAGTTTAGTGAATCAGTGTATTTTTTAGTAATATATTTTTTTTTATATATTCTTGTTCAAATATGACCTACACTTTGAGAGAAATTCAGTTCCAAAATGAAAAAAAGTGGCTCTAAACTGGAGGCTCGAGTTACAATATATGCATCATGTAATAGCAAACCTTTACTTTGCATTAGTCTCTATGATAGCAGATGTTAAAATTATGTAAATTTAATTCTAAGCTGAAACCTGATTTTATGTTTCCTTCATACTAATATATTTGTAAATTTCAGGTACCAACGGTTTTAAAATGCATAAAAGATGTTACACTTTTTTCACACTGAAAATGACGCAAAATATTAAACTGAGGCTAGTTTTCATAAAATCATGAACTGTGGAGATTTGTGGAGAAAAATGAAATTGAACATTACATTTTTTTTTCATTTTTTTTAGGCATCCATACTTTAAAATTATAGAGATTGTAAACAAAAAAAAGAACTAAGATTGTAACAAAAACGGATCCAAGTAAAGGTAGAGTTTTGTATTATACTGAAATTGTAAATTGAACCAAACTAAAAATTCAAGTTTATTTCCAAAACAAATAAATGTCATATTCATTCATATAAAAATGAGAAAAATATCTATTTCTTTTTTAACCATTCTACCTCATTAATAATAATCATAATAAAATCTCCCTGATCTAAAATCCAACAATATCAAACAACTCTAATACAGATGGAGATAAAAAAAAAAAAACAAGCCCAACAGACAGACTCTCTTCAAGCCTAAGTCATGAGATGATAAGCTGGGGCAATAAATTTGATCTATAATGTACACTTCTCCTCAGAGACCCGAAGCCATTTTTCCTCAATGTTTTTTGTCTTTCTTTCATTATCAGACTGAAGAAGCCAAAGAGAACACACGTTATTTCGGATGGCAAAATACATCTTTGATGAAAAAATGTTCCATTTTGTTTCATCATATATATTATATATATGTATGTGTGTGTGTGTGTGTGTAGAGAGAGAGAGAGGGAGAGCAACATAGATACAAAGGAATCCTTTATAAATGTGAATCATTTGTCTTTCTTCTATTACATTGCAACACTCCTATTTTCTTGTAAAATTATCACCCTTCCACATTATTGCTTGCTTGTCTGCTCACATTTTCACATCACTTAGGGCCAATCAACAATGCACTTAAAAGTCTAGACACATCACAGGTTTTACTTATAAGTGAAACAAATAAAGATGTACTGGTTATCAATTTTTCAACTGTGTTTTTGTGATCAAGATAGTTGCATCTCATTTGCACTTTAGAAATGAAGGCTAATTAGTTTTATTTCCATTATTAGCTTCAAGATTATGTTCACCATTCTATATTCGAGTCAGAAGGCTGAAAAAAAGAAGGTGTTTATATTTTAAATATAATAGCAGGTAGCATTTTATGTGTTTTTTAGAACAACCGTTTTTTAGGTAAAGAGTCACATGAGCTTAATTTAAATGAATACATTTTATGTACATCTTTTTATTGTAATCCACATATTACTTAGAACAAGAGAAATGGGACAGTTATAAAAAATAAATAAATTTAGTGGCAGATACATGTGACTGGCCTTATTTTTGGGATCCTTGATTTAGAAGAATGTCATCTTATTTTGACTGCATCTTCATTGACATTGAGTAATGTTAACTGAGTACTGAACTGTTACATAATATCTGTGCACTGAGATAGTGAAAGATTTCTTCCAAACGCTAAACAAAGAATTAAGAAATGGTCAGAAACAAAGGAAAGAGTACTGAACTGTTATGTAATGTCAGTCCAATATGCCAGTGAATGCTGGACAATCTCCTCACTTGAAGGATACTGAGAATATCATGTACCGAATATGCGAACAACGACAAAATTTCAGAGAAAATACAAGCAAAAAGGATGCTCAAACTTAACTTAAGGAAGAGAAGGTTGAAATCCCCAGAGCACATAATGAGGAAAGAGGGCTTGGAGAATTTGATACTCATAAGATAGGTTGAAAGAAGAGGGACAAAAGAAAATAACATACAGCACATTGCCATCCAATTACACAACCTTGCTATGTAGATTACTTGTTGCTTTTACCTGCTCCTCTTACCTTTGTCCTGTGAGTGTCAAATTTTCCAAACCCCCTGTCCTCATTATATCCCAGAAATTTCTATTTCTTTCTGATTCTAAATATGTTTTCTTTTTGTTTCCACTTTCCTTGAAAGCTCATTGCTCACATGTGCCATCCTTGATAACCTACCTAGCAAGCTTGAGTAAATGGATGCCTGAATAGGCTTTAGGAGATATAAAATTTAATAAGAGCTAAAAAGGAGAGGAAATTGTGGAGAGCTATTATCGTCAGTTCTTTGAAGGGACATGGCACAGAAAAAGAATGTTAACAGTGGTTTGCCATTGCCTAAAATCATCTTTTTCCTTTTGAGCCCATAATAAAAACTGAATATACCAACATCCCAACTGCTTTGATGAGTTTTTTTCTCTGACGCCCTGATTGCATGAATTTAAATGTGCTACTGGATTGGTATCTAGGTCCCACCCATTTACTGTTGAAATAGTTAAATGCAACCACCACTTCTACTCCAACAGTTTCTTTTCTTGCACTTCTCGCCTGTGGAACTCACTTGCTCCCCTGATAAAGACAATCTTCTAAAATTTAAATGCAACTTCAATCACCATCTTCTGTCTACTTGAAAACTCATCTTTTATCCTTTCTTCAATCCTCCCATGGGATGAGATGATTAAAAAAGAAGTAAATAAAAATATCTATCAAAATTGAAAGGATCTATCAGCTATATCACTTGTCTATTGTTTTTTTCTGCTTATTGTTGAATGATTCAAGAAGTCAGTTTCTTCTGGATGTTCGGTCATAAATAACTATATAATGAAAATACCATAGTGTCATTCATGCTCTAAATTTTATGCATTTACATGACCTTGTGGGTGATGAATTATTTTCCAACTTACAACACCTTTCCATAGATGAAACATTGCTTGCCTTTCTTTACTCTATCACTATTTCCATGTCAAATGTTCAGAATTGCTATCAATTCAGACCTTCACAGCTAGAACTAACCATGCATTATATACATTATTAAATAACCCACATTCCCTTTAAATTCCATTGGTCAGAAGGAAGTTCCGCAGAGCTTCTTCTCCGTCCAAAAGGGCGCTTCTCTAATCATGACATTCTAAACCACTTCAAGTCTAGCGTCAATGATTATCTATTCTATATATCTTTATAATATAGACCTCTTACAATTGTATGCTCTAACAGCAACCTCAGCCTGTAACTCTCCAACTTATAGTAACTCTTATGCCTTGTGTTGAGTGAACAATAGTATAAAAAATTAGGCCCATTTTGCCATATCTTCTATCCTGTAACAGGGAATAATTTATAATTTCCTATCATATTGCATAAAAATTTCTGATGGCACAAGTTAACTTGAATGAGATGCAGTGGTTTCCTTTCCTTCATTAGATCTATATTTAAAAGTGGGATTCTCAATTTCAATTTAATTTGATACTGGCTTTTTTCTACATCTGAATTGACCAACAATAAGCACCTCTTCAATTTCAAATAATTTTAATGATTTTGTGTATTTTGGACTCTTAGTTTTATTATAAACTAGC
>OZ010596.1:62860391-62917891 GCA_963932145.1 Acanthosepion lycidas | reverse complement strand
TATTATCATGTTCACATTGGGGAGAATGTATTTTAACATCAAGAAAAGCAGAGGAAAAAAAATGTAAAAAACCAACTTGACAAGTTTTGTCATGGATTGTACAAGTAACACAATAATAAAGTGGGGTTATTGAGTGGGTATTGGTGAAAGTAACAAGAGTTAGGAACCTATTAAGTGCTCTAATGCTCACGTCCCTTCAAGATTTATCAAATAAGGAGGGAAAGAACGAGAAAACAAAAACCACCAGGTGTAACCCACTTATAGTTTTGATGACTACAATAAAGCTCTTGCAGAAAATATGTCCTGTTGATTCCATGACTAGAGATTTTGAAGTATCTTCAAATTCAACAAGAAATACCAGAAATCAATAGTACTTAATGCCCTAGTAAGTTCTACTAAATAGATTGTTTGCTTTTAGTCTTAAAAAATGTCCTTGCTCTTTAATATACATTGGGATAAAAACTCCAAATACAAGAAGGAAAACTTTCTTTCCAAACTGGACAATAAAAGTTTTTCTCATTGTAAATCAGAGTAGACATATCAAATCAACATAGGATGAATATGTTTTTGTCTGAAGTATTGTTATTATTCCATGAATTATTCAGACAAGATGAGGATGCTGGCTTGAATAATTCATAAATTGATGATAGGTTCAATATTTTCCAATGCCAGCTGCAGTAGGTTCTCTGAGATAATAACTGAAAAAATAACAATGAAATTAAATTTATAGTCACAATCTGGTGATTGCTCTGAAAAATCCTCTTTCATTCACTTGACATTATAAATATTGTCTTTGAAAGATGAAAGTGTAGCATCTTTTTTATCCCTTGAAAAAAAACAGTGATTTTAGATTAAGAAATCTTTACTATTCTAGAATATACAAGCCTTCAACTTGGATTTAAATCTGAATCCTTGTGAATGCAACTAAAATTACACAAAACCTCAGTTATGAATTCAATTTGAATCTTTGTTAAAGAAATTAGGATTATAAAAGGAGCTATGATTTAAATCTGAATCCTTGTGAATAAAACTGAAATTACAAGAAGTTTGAGCTATAATTTAGATTTGAACTCTTGTGAATGAAACTGCAATTAGACGAGGCCTGAGCTATGACTTAAACTTTTCATAAAACACATCTCTTGGATGCTTTAGTACACAACATCAGTGATATTTCTAGCCAAAGTTCATTAGGGGGTTTAGGTCATTCAACATTATACCCCCTTTCCATGGTGACCTAGCCGATACTGATCAGGTATCGACGTTTACCTTGTGAATAAAATTAAAATTACGCAAAGTTTCAACTATGAGGTTTACTTCACATGACGAAGAAAAATATGACATTAGTTTTATACTGTCAGACAGTCCACTACTTATAAAATCTGTAATATCAACAAAAATAGATATCAACCTATAAAAAGGTCTTTGGCCTAGCAATCAATTTGTGAAGTTAAAGTCTCATCAGAAAGAGTTGATTTATCTCTTTGCTCCATTTTCAACATTACTTGAGAGTCTATCTCACAAACACACCACATCTTCGCTCTCTCTCTCTCTCTCTTTCTCTCTCTATCTGCAAAAATGCTATAAATCACAGAAGTAAAATTATTCCTTGTGCTTGGTTTGGTAAGGAGGAAATTAGCAGACAAAGACATGATGACGAAGGACATACAGAGCAGAACTATTTAATCTCTCTTGCGTTTATAGATAAAAGGTGTCTGAGACAGAAGGAGATGCTCTCTCTCTCTCTCTCTCTCTCTCACCACTTCTTGCTGCTTTGGTGTACAAGGGTAGGAACCACAAAGCATAGATTATATTGTTATGAGGTCTATATACACAAACCTTCATGATTAAAATGTCTTTAAGTGCCCTGCCACAACCTCTGTATGTCGGTTCTATTTCAAGACAATGAGAATTTATTTCTTTCAGAGCTATTACAATTTGATGGATATACATCCCTATATTAGAGCTAAGTATCTGTAGTTTTGGGTTTGAATTCTAATGAAACCAGGTGACTATAAGCAAGATCTTGTTATAGTTTCCAAATAATAACAAAATAAAATAAGTGACTGATTACATTGGATGACAGGTAAGACAGAAATCTGCTCAATGAAGGTATTATGTTATGCTACACTATAGCATAACAAGACTGTTTCAAAGAACTGGATACAGGTTAATTTTTCTGCTGTGAATATTTGTAATTAAAAGGAATGCTGAGAAATGGTATTTTCATTGAGTCACAGATATTAATCTTTCTTTTCTTGTTATATTATGTCATGCCGTAGAATGTAATAATGTACAAGTTTTATTAGATTTATAAAATACTATGTGTTATTCAAATGGTAAAAAGACTTTTTAAATCAATTTAAATCTCAATTATATAAATCTAGAACAGTTCAAAGGAGATTGAATATTATTGTATATAATCATATAAATGAAGGTCATCTGAGTGTTCCTAGGCTGACCAAGTTACTTTCATAGAATGTGACAACATTAGGTTTATTTTCCAACATAGTCGCCCTTGTGAGCCATAAACTTCTTCCATCAGTGTTGCAGTGCTTGGATCCCATTGGTGAAAAAGTTTTCATTCTTTTGATCAACAAAGTCGTACACTGCAGATATGATATCATCATCACTGTGATACACATTCCCAGTCAAGTTTTTTTTCATGTTTGGGAACAGATAATAGTCAGGTGCAGCTAAATCAGGAGAATAGAAAGGGTATTCAACCAGTTCAAAGTGTGGCTTTGAACTGGTTGATCACCATCCCTATTCTTCTGATTTGCACAGCTGCCGTTGAAACCAAGGACTTATATCCTGGAGCAGTGTACTGATGAAACAAGACTCCTTTCATCACTTTACCTGGGCATCCGGATTTGATAGCCTTTGATAACTACCAGCAAGTTAGCATAGTACTATCCATTTATGGTGTGACCCCTTTAAAGATATTCAATAAATACAATGCCTTTTGTATACCAAAAAACCGAGGACATCACCTTGCCTGCAGATGAAATGACCTTGATCTACTTTGGAGCAGGTGAGGAGGGTTTATTCCCACTGCATGGATTATCTCTTTGATTCTGGCTCAAAGTAGTGAACCAACCACTCATTATGGTTTAGGAAGCATATAAGGAAACCAGCTAGATCTGCCTCAAACAATGTCAGATTTTCTCCTGATGTAATCAGCCTGATACACTTTTGATCAAGTGTCAGAAGATGTGGTACTCACTGAACAGAAAACTTCATCATGTCAAGTGCAAAATATTCTCAATTTTCTCACGGGAATAGCATTGGTTATTTTATTTTTATATAGCTACTTGTGAGTGCTTAATAACTAAAGACATTCGAGCTCAAACATATGTTATCATGATTAAAGTCAAAAGGAAACTCATCAAATATATTGTATCATCTGAATCTAGAAAAAATCTTGAAGATACAAACCTTAGATTACTGGTTATATGAGATAATCAATGACACATAAATTCCTTTTCCAGAATCATTATATTACATTATATATCAAATACAAATATTGTACATATCAAATAATTTCTTGAATCTTATTAAACTCACCAAAATGATGAAATAGCAAAAAAATTATTGAACCACTGAGACTGTTTACAACAGTTAATAATCACCACATGGGTCTTTCCCCACGATAATTATACAAATCTATGCAGGTAAACATAATGGCTTTTGCATATTCCATCAAAATATAGATATATAGAAAGTTAGATGGAAATCCTTCTTTCTTGTATGTGCTGTGTACCTTCACGATGTCATAGATTATGGATCTTCACAGCTTCCTCTTCTTTGTAACATTCAGCATCATTTTTACTATTCCTCTTATTTCCTATTCTGCTTATCTATTTACACATTGATAGGTAGGTAGGTTATTTATTGCATTCTTCTGTCCCTCTTGCCTTCATTATGTCCCTTGAGTAATAAATCCCCCAAGGCCATTTTTTCCTGTTTTATATATAGTTGCATGTTTTTTTTTCCTTAAAACTTCTTTACATACTCTATCCATATGGCATAATGCTATTGTGTGGTATGTTATTATGGTTAGTCAGAGAAAATATACAGGATGATTGAAAAGTAACTCCATGATGGACTGTCCCATCTAGCTATACTTTTACAAGACAGGAGAGTCCATCATACATAAAATAGGGAGTTAATTTTCAATCACCCTATCATCAGTCAGTCAGTTAAGTGCCATACGTGATACATGCTTGGGTGATTAATTATATTTTGATACGTGACTGACAAGGCAGACTTTTCTTGCTGTAGGTTGCCATTTTTTACTGCAGTAGATTAGTTGCCAACCAAGGCTAAAGAACCCATTCTGTCCTGCTATTCAACCCATAGCTGAGAGGGGAAGAAATGGATTCATACCTTTCCCAAGAGTATTTGAGTGTAAGTGGATCCAACTGACTCAACAGGAATTCAAACTCAGATCTCTGAGTTCTCACTCTGCGCCGATATCCATTACACCACAATGCACATTCTTGCATCTTACTAACTCCTTAGGAGAGAAAAAAAAAGAAATTTATAATTTTGGAATGTTATGAATTTGAAAAAAAAAAATGGAGTCAGGATGTGATTCACTTCAGATCATCCCAGAATATACTTTGATTCAATATCAAACCAGGTGTTGGGTTGACCAGAGGGATGTTGGAGATCCATGCTTCACATGTCTGTGGTTGCCCATACAAATGAACATGTAATTGATCCAGCTGCACCTGGAATGTGCAAACAATGGAAATAACTGCATGATATATAAATATATAACCAGAGGATATAGTCCATGTTTGTAGAAAGCCCCAAAAGCCACACACCTACCAGCTAACTGTGATTGATGAAGTCCAGAGTTAAAGCAAAATAGTAATATTACATATAAGAGATTCAGTCATGTGTTTTCATTTCTAATGCATGATATAAGACACATGGTGTGGATCAAACTCATTATACTGGAAACTGAAGTTGCTAACCAGGCATCCAATATTTATACTCAGTTAGCCATAAAGACCATTTTGCTTTTCATATTAAAGGATATTAGTATTTCAATATATTTTTTGTGTAAGTTTGGTAAATATATCTGTTAAAATGAGATGTCAGTGTTATTTTCATTTTTGCATGATTTTGATGGCAATTTATCCATGAAAACATATATATATATATATATATATATATATATATATATATATATCCTAACAGTTTTAGCAACATTGGTTGTTTTTTTATGAAATCATTGACTTGCATAATAACATATATATATATATATATATATATATATATATATATATCCTAACAGTTTTAGCAACATTGGTTGGTTTTTTATGAAATCATTGACTTGCATAATAACATATATATATATATATATATATATATATATATATATATATATATAGTATATCCTAACAGTTTTAGCAACATTGGTTGGCTTTTTATGAAATCATTGACTTGCATAATAAAATAACATAGTGTATATTAATGACAAAGTAAAGTTGAAATCAAGGCATGAATTTATTATCCCTGAACAAGGCAATCTATAAATTGATTGGTAACTTAAATGTATTTTCTCTGGCATGTCTAAATGGTATAAATGGTGGTGGCTTTTTCAGAACTTAACAAAAAAATAATAAATGAGGAAACAGAAATTATGCTTAATGAGAAACGCTGCACATCAATTTGCGCAAAACAGAATATTATGGGATATAGATTTTTGGTTAGTTTAAAAGGAAAGCTGGTATTGAGTCATTGTTAAAAACAGTCAGCCCAAAAATGAAGGCATCAAATATTGGACAAAATTATTGGCGGTTTCTTTTCATTCATTTATCTTTTTCTTTTGTCTAGACAAAATAAGAAGAAATGAATATAGATATCCTTCATTTAACATAAAAAGATCTTTTAATAATCATTTGTTGTAGCCTAGAAGAATTGATGGATTTTTCTAAATTATGCTTCATCCTAACAAACAAGTATTATGAATGGGAGATCAGTCATTAAAGAATATTCCTTCATTGCAAGCAGGGTGGCAAAAAGCGTTTGTAAAAAAGGCATCTTATAAGATAGCCAGTTGTTATATGTAATATATAATTCAATATATTGTTCTATATATGTTTAAATATATATTTAATATTTGTATATATATTGTTTAAATGCCCATTAAGGAATTGTATTCCTGATCAATCAAAATTCATAAATAAAATTCTCATTTAAATATTCATGGAGACCTACCGGACATTATTCATAATATACTTGTTGGCAACACAAATATAATAGCCTTATTAATAAAAACAAAAAAAAAACAACACTTAATAATATCAACTATGAACATGGACAGAATGTCTTGACTGTGTTTTGAAAAATGAAAACATTATATAAATACATACATGCAACAAACTATTTCTGATTTAACAGATAAAATATTTCATCCTTGAAAATGGCTAAATGTATAGCTGAAAGTTCTTGGATAAAAAGAACATTTGAACAGTTTATATAATTTATCATCTGAAAAGAAAAAACATTATTAGATTGCATGAGAAATTATATAAAAAACTAAATAAATGCGCCTTGTCTGTTGTATTCAATGAAATGTGCATGAAAGAAGAATTGCTGCCTAAATACAGAAATTTGTATATATATATGCATTGTAAGCTTATAATCTGTATATATCTTATGTGTTATATAATAACTGTCTGAGTGGATGTTATAGAATAAATTTCTGAAGTTTTTTGCTCTTCTAATTAAATCCTGATATTCAGTCATTGAAATACTGTTCTATTGCTGCAGCTCTTATTTCTGAGTCAATAAAAAATAATCCTCCATTTCAAACTCCTTTTAAACTTTAGTAACAAGTCAAACAGAGCAGGATCTGGTTAGCAAGATGGGCAGTCTATTCATTCAAACCATAAATTCTTCAAAATATCTACTGTCTTTCCAGCCATGTAAGCAGATGCAATTTTTTTTTCAAGAAGGGAATACCTTTCTGTAGTTTTTCTCATTTTTCTTTCAACATGGTATTGGCACATTGAGATAGTGATATTCTGCATTAACTCAAGGTAACCAAATATTCATGCTAGAAGAAGATACACCATACTTTGCCAGTTAAGTATGTTGAGCAATTGATACCCTATGTTTGCATCAAACATGCATGGATCTTCTTCGGCTATTTCTTCTGCAGGAAGAGGAATTTTATGATGGCCTGCAGTTTAACACTTACAAAATCCTCAGCTTCAATTGATATGGTTAAGTAAATAACCAGAAACAAATTAAAATCAAAAGTAGAGATCCTACAAATTTGCAGTTTACAGTTTAAAAGAAGATTCGGTTACAGCATTTCTAGCTTCTAAGGACATTTTCTAATCTCTTAACACATTGCTTAGTTTCTGAAAGGCATGTTTCAATTAACCTACATGTTTTCTGATTTCATGTTACATTTGCAATGATTTCACTGTTGAAACAGCAAAGATGAGGATATTAGTCTTAATAATTTATGGAATATTGAAAAACTATTGCAGAACTTAAATCTGCAGTTTACAGTTTAAAAGAAGATTCAATTACAACATTTCTAGCTTCTAAGGACATTTTCTAATCTCTTAACACATTGCTTAGTTTCTGAAAGGCATGTTTCAATTAACCTACATGTTTTCTGATTTCATGTTACATTTGCAATGATTTCACTGTTGAAACAGCAAAGATGAGGATATTAGTCTTAATAATTTATGGAATATTGAAAAACTTTATTGCAGAACTTAAGCCATAACTAAACAGAAGTTTGTTATATTGCATACAACATTTCTGAAAACTTTTTTTTAAAGGAACAAGACATTTGCCATTTTTGAGCTGGGCTATAAAAGACTTTTGATGTGGTGTGGGATTTTCATTTCATTTTTATCATATTCCTACAAAAGAGGAAGTAAACATTTTTCCAAATATAAAAACAGGTAATCATAAATATTTAAAAGATATCAATATGAACCTTGAATATATCAAGATCACAGGTTGTATTTTAATGTCTGTCTGTGTTTTTTGGCACAGAGACCATCAGACTAAAATATGGATTCCATTGCATTTTATCAATATAAAAATATTTTTATTAAAAATTTAAGAAGCATACTATCATTGAGATCTATACATGCTGACAAAACTCCATTACAAATATTGTGACCCATTTTCTTTTTATTTATTGATTCTTTTTTTATCAAAATTGTATTCCAAATTCCTACTGTTTATCTTGACAAGAAATGCATTAGCTAAAAAGAAAAAAAGATAAAATAGATCAAAAAAGAAAATGTCAAAATATTTATAATGGTGATAGTAGTCCTTCTCAAAATCTTAATCAAATATATTATAACTAATATTAACTATGAGGTAGCTTATAATATAGGAGAAAAAAATGGAGGCAGAAAATTATTGATAAAAATCATACCTAATCATTCAATTGTGGTAATCTAACTGGTTAAGGTATAAGATACAAATTCAGTTCTCCTCCAAAAATATTTCCTCATTCTGGTTTTCCATAGTTTAATTTGAAGGCCAATTTATTGGCTGAACTCCTATGGAAGATAGTAAAGGAAAGTTAGAAGAAAGAACTAAACATCAATTGCAAGAATACAGAATGTATGGTTTTAAGAACATTTTTATTGGAGATAAAAAAAATCAAACAAGTGCATAACTATAAATATCTAGGAAATGTTTTAATAGATGAAAAATATGACACTGAAATCCGAAGGTACACTGGGATTGCAAAATATGCCTTCTGAAAGTTAAACAAAGTATTAAGAAACAGGAAAATTTAATTAGAAACAAAAAAGTGTACTAAATGTAATATTAATACACCTGTATGCAGTGAATTCTGAACTATCTCATCACAAAGGGAGAAGAGAAGAGACTTGAAGCTACAGAAATGTGGTTCTACAGAAGGTTACTGAGAATACCTTGTACTGAACATGTGAGCAGATTTAGAGAAAATGAGAATAAAAGCGACACTTATCTATATAATTAGAAAGTGATGATAGAAATTTCTAGGGCATATAGGAAAGAAGTGCTTGTAAAATTTAATACTCAGGGGATATATTAAAGAAAAGCAGGACAGAAGAAAGCAGTACATGATCTACCTAAAAAGCTTGTGTAAATAGTTGGCAGAACAGGGGTTAGGAAAGATAGCCAAAAGATAACCTTTACTAAGGGTTACAAAGGACAGGAAGTTGTGAGTCCCATAATTGCCCATGTCATGAAAGGACATCACACATGGAAGAAGAATGTATGGACCCATTAAAAAAAATGGACCCATTAAAAAAAAGTAAAAAGCAGTAGATAAAAAGAAAACTTTTCATATTTTAATAAGAATACTGCATCCCAGAATCTCAAAACAAAAATATTACCAAAACACTATTTTAATTGAATAAAGTATTTTCTTCTTTTCTTCTTCCAATTGAAAAATGTATCCCTTTATTTTGTATCATTTTTGTAAGAAATTGTTCAAAGTACAAGAAGCAGTCTAAGAAGTAACAGAAAAATATAAACTGTTAAAGTAATGAAAGAAAAAAAAATAGTGGATTTAGATGATATGGAAAAAAAATTGAAAAGAAATAAAAAATAAGAAAAGACAATAGAAGAAAAATATTTTTCTAAACAGTAACAGAGGAGAGAATGTAAATAAATCCAGAATACAAGTAGCAGAAAAAGAAATTTGGAACTTTTCCAAAGTACTATTTTTTAGATCATAATTAGCTATAAACTGTATGAGAGGAAAATAATGTTTACCATATGATAATAATTTTTATTTATAACTCACCATGCCAGCTGCAATTATTTATACATCTTTCTTAATATATATTTAAAATTTAGTGTTGGCAAAGTCAGAAGGTACAATTCAAATAAAGTTTATCTGAGCAAACATTGCTAAATCATGATTAATGTTAATGAGGTCTTTGTGGTTTAAACTAGAAATAATCTACATACACATAACAGAAGATAATCTGAATTTCATGGTCATCCTTTGGGTTTAAGGAAGATTGTATTTTACAAGTCACTGGTGGATATGGAGGTGGTTCCACAACCCAAGACTGGACATGCAGTGTCTGGAACAATGGGGCAATGGAGTTTGGTGGTCATGATCACTCTCAAAATTGAATGGTGATTTTGTTTTCTGTGAGCAGTAAGTTTTTGTTGCTAGGCTTGTATGATTTATTTATAAATTTATATCAAACACAGAAGGGAAACTATAAGAACTACAAAAGATGGTGAAGGAAAGTGTGAAAAAAGGACTAAACCTTAATTACAAGAAGACAGAATTTATGGTTGTCAGTAAAAAAAAAAAAAAGTGTGCTACTAGATTGGCAAACATATTCTACCTGTTTACTGTCAAAATAGCTAAATGCAACTGCCACATCTACTCCAAGAATTTCTTTTCTCACATTTCCTTCCTGTGAAACTCCATTCTGTTTACTTGCTTCTTTGATAACTACAAAAAATTTAAGTGCAGTGTCATTTGCCATCTACTGTCTTCTTGAATCACATTCATCTTTTGTCTTTTCCTTAATTCTCACTATACTCAGTGGTTTTTCTCACTTTCACTCCCTCTAACCCCTCGCATACTAGTGGCATACCCACCTTACTTTGGGTAAAATGACTAAAAAAAAAAATCAAAGAAACAGCCCAACATGAAAATTATGTATTAGTGATACTGAAATCAAGCCAGTACTATTGAAATATCTGGGACATATTTTAACAGAGGATGGTAAGTCTGACACCAAAAATAGAATGCCCATTAGGATAATGAATGATGTCTTCTAAAACCTAAGCAAAATACTACAAAACAGGAAAATTTTGTTACAAAGAATACCTACTATGTAATATTGGTCCTTCTATATAGCAGTGAATGCTGGACAACTTTCTCACAGATGAAAAAATGACAGATATGTGGTTCTACAGAAGGATGATGAAAATGCTATAGAATTAACATGCAAGCAAAAAAGAAGATTTAGGGAAAATGGAAACAAAAAGGACACATATATATATCATCAAAAAGAGATAGCTAAAATTTCTAGTGTATGTAATGAGGAAAGAAGTCTTGGAAAAGTTGACACTCACAAGATGTACTGAGGTAAAAAGGGACAGAAAAAAACAGTGCATAACCTATTCAATGTGTAAATGAATGGCAGAACAAGGTTTATATGAGATAGCAAAAAGAAAAAATTTACTAAGAGCTACAAAAAAAAAGGAAATTGTGGAGTGCCATCATCGCCTATGACTTAAGGGGACATGACATAGAAAAATATATTTTATTCTATTTGGATATTTTTTATAAAATATCATTTGTAGTTCATTCTTATTCCTCTCTTGTCTTGCCATTTATTTTCTTTAATTTCACACTCATTGGTTAATTTCTGCTTCTCATGCCTTCATTATACCCTGTGAGTGTTAAATTCTCCAAGCTTTCTTTCCTCATTTCACATCTCAGAAATGTCAAATATTTTTTTCTGATCTTTAGTAGGAGTTTTCTTCCTCGTTGGTCGCATGTTCTGTTCATGATACTCTTTGTTTTTTTTGTTTTTTGGTAGAACAATATCTCTATCACTTCAAGTCTATTTTCATCTGCAAAAATATTGTCAAGCTTTTACTGGGATATAAGAGATTAGATATTACATAAATTTTCAGCATTTTTATCATTTCTAGCTTCTAAGGACATTTTCTAATCTTTTAACACATTGCTTAGTTTCTGAAAGGCATGTTTCAATTAACCTACATGTTTTCTGATTTCATGTTACATTTGCAATTATTTCACTGTTGAAACAGCATAGATGAGGATATTAGTCTTAATAATTTATGGAATATTGAAAAACTTTATTGCAGAAATTAAATCTGCAGTTTACAGTTTAAAAGAAGATTCAATTACAGCATTTCTAGCTTCTAAGGACATTTTCTAATCTCTTAACACATTGCTTAGTTTCTGAAAGGCATGTTTCAATTAACCTGCATGTTTTCTGATTTCATGTTACATTTGCAATTATTTCACTGTTGAAACAGCATAGATGAGGATATTAGTCTTAATAATTTATGGAATATTGAAAAACTATTGCAGAACTTAAGCTATTACTAAACAGAAGTTGGTTATATTGCATAAAACATTTCTGAGGACTTTTTTTAAAAGAACAAGACATTTGGCATTTTTAAGCTAGACTATAAAAGCCTTTTGATGTGGTGTGGGATTTTCATTTCATTTTTATCATATTCCTGCAAAAGAGGAAGTAAATATTTTTCAAATTATAAAAACAGGTAATCATAAATATTTAGAAGATATCAATATGAACCTTGAATATATCAAGATCATGGGTTGTGTTATTTCACTCTCTCCAAACATTACCTCTCTATTAATCTTACTTTTTCAGTCATTTCTTTCTTAACCTTTTGAGCCCTGCATTCCTGAACGATTTTAACCCTTATGCCTGAGCTCCTGAGTAATCACTGTCATACTCTAGTTATGATAAATCATCAAGCATATCAATTACTTGTGTTTAGAGTTCTTTTCTCACACGTTTTGTCTCTGATTACTTCCCCTGATGGTCCAGGTTAAGACTCTGTACGCTTCATGGTAAAAACAATTTTTTTTTAATCCAAAACACATGCACAAAAGACAATGAAAAGGTGTAGATAAGTTGATATTAAGTCATTATTCTCTACCATTGTTCAACCGGTAACTGTGCAAATCATTTTACTTTGTTAAAAGAAAAGATTGGCTTAGATCATCTCAGTTTTAGGAAGTGTATACATAAACAGAGGTATTTTTAATTTATCATAAGACCAGAGAAGTGAATTACTGATGAAGATCAGACTCCCTACAAAAAAAGGGTCATTCTCTCATGGCAAGGTACACATTTTCCTTTTCTATATCCATCTAACTTCAGTCTTCATCAGTAATCTCACTATTTTTTGTGTTTTTAAGCTATTTTTGGTATACTAATTTTTTTAAAAATAACCTGAAATTTCATTTGAAATGTTCATGTTCTAGCCAGAAGAGATTATTGCAATTACTTTTCTTGGAGTTTAAAAATGAAGAATGCTTGTTTCTTTTTATCTACCATTGCTATTGATTAGGTCTTTAGTCGAAAATTGTGTTCCATAAAAACAGTTTATCCTCTTAATATTGGTAGCAAATTACTCACACTTTTAATGAAAGCAATGATTATTTTTAGTTCAGTTTATTAAATTTTAATATTTCTTTCACACATTTTTTTATTCAAAAACTTTCTTATTTCTCTTATTATGATTTTAAACATTTTTTCTTTATTTCCAACATGATCTGCATCCATTTTTCTACCCTGTCTGCCTGTTACTTGTTTTCAATCAATCAGTTCAGATTTTATTTATTCTGGATTTGTGTTTCATGGCTGTTTTTATTCTTTCTTTCCAGTTCCTCTGATTTCTCTTCATCTTTTTACTGCTTTTGCTTATCGCACGCCCTTTTTTCTTAGCTTCTTAGTCAAGCTTTTTATTAATTTCTAAAACTTCATTTATCTGCATCTTGTTTTTCTATTTTCTCTAATAAGATCTTTCCTTTTCTTTTTTCTTTCATATACATTGCTTGATTCCCTCCCATTTTTGTTCACACTATTGCTATTTCAAACTGTATGTCTTCTATTTCTTTCACAATGAAACTATCTTTTTTTTTATATCTTTTTTTTTATCCCAACATCAAATTCTAGTTGTTTTCCATTATATCTTTTATTGTCCCCCATTTTTAACCAACACTTTTATATTTTTCTCCTTTTCTTAACCAATATTATTTTTATATTTTTATCTCATTCTTTTCACATTTCTCTCTTTATCTCTCCTATGCTTGATTCCAACTATTATTTTTCATTATATCTCACTTTTACCTCTCTTTCTACCTCTTTCCCTATTGATCTCTGTTTTGACCTCACCCTCATCTTGATATCGTTGTTTCTCTTTTTTTCTATCTTTCTTTTTCTACCTCAATCCACATTCATCATTCCTTGGGCCTTTCTCTTTCCCTTTCTCCCTGAAGAACTTGCTGTAATGATCTAAGGTTAACATTGTCTCATTAATTTATCGTACAGCCTTCAAAATGGATGACAATCTGCCAAAATCGAAGAAGAATTCTCCATGCTTGAATGCCTGCCATGGGAAGACTTTCTTCAAGAAATATTTAATCAGAAAGATTTGTCTGCTAAAAACAATGAATACAAAATAAAAGAAAACAACAAAAAATGAAAGACATCAACAATAAAATCTGTTACATCAATCAATTTCCATTGCTAAAATGATCAAATAAAAGAACTTAAAAAAAAGAATATTGTCTGCTTTATCTTTTTCTTTGTTAATGTTGTTGTTTTTGCTTTGAATCCATTTCTCTTTATATTAATAAGATGTTAATGTCTTTTCAACTAATCTACACAGGATTTATTAAACTGTCCTTGTTTTTCCTAGATTAAGAGATGAAGTAATTTGTTCTCTATTAGTGATTTTGAATTGGATGAAAGTAAATTAAATACGAGAACTCTTATAAAAAATTGATGTTATCTGGTATTTTCAATTGAAAAAGAAATCTTGTACTTCAAATGTAAATTTATGGTTTTACTTACTTTTAGTAATGTTGTTTGATATCATCATACTATTAGAAAGCTTCTGAAATATACATAATAATTGCTCTCCACAATGTCCTATCCTTTGTAGCTCTAAATAACATTTGCTATCCTTCCAAGTACATTCAGTCATCCATTTACACTATACAGACTCATTATGTAGATTAATTGGGGTTTCACTCTGAATCTTTTATCTTCAGTATATCATATGCATAGATTTCGTAATGTTTGGTGCTGCCTGGGGCCCATCTCCTTGATTATATACCCCTAAGACTCAAGTAAGATGCCCAATATGGCCTAAAAATGAGAAAAGTGAGAAAGGAATACATTTTAATTATGTAAATACAGATGAAACATGAAATAAACTCTTTATTCAAATTAAATATAAACTAAATTTTTATTTCACTCTTTGATTGGATGCTCTTCCGGTATGAATGCCTGCAGTTGTTGCACCTTCTGCATGCTACTTATCATGAGAGTATCAATCTCCAAATCTTCTTTCCACATTATGCACCAGAAATTTCAAGTGTCACTTCCTGATTCTAACTATGCATCCTTTCTAGTTGCATTTTTCTTAAAACTTTTTTGTTTTCCACTATCAGTTCTAAGAAAATCCATGGATTCTGAAATTAACTGTAGATTTATTAAATGCTTCATGCAAGTAATTTTTCACCTCTTCCTTCTTGTTCATTGGCTCATGATACCAACATTTAACAAGATGATCTTTGCTGATAGGGTGCCAAAAATATTTGATGTTATATTCTTTTAAAGAAGAAAGGGTAGATTTTCTCTCCAGTTCCATTATCTGATTTGCTTTGAGTAAAAACATGAAAGACAATGATGTTTACACCATTTCTAAATAAAAGGAGATAAATATTGAGAAAAACTGATTTTTACATTTACAACAGTTTAAAAACTAAAAGCATAATTTTTGCCTTTATACAGTGGGGAAAATAAGTATATCATCCCCTGCTGATTTTCTGAGTTTGCCACCTTATAAAAATGGAAATGGTCTATAATTTTCAAGGTTGATCCGTCTTGAAAGGGAGACATAGAATATAAAAAATAATTCTAGAAAATCACATAATATTAATTTTTGAACATTTATTTTTTTTATTGAAAAAATAAGTATTTCACCCCATAGCAAAACATAACTCAGTATTTGGTGAAGAAACCCTTGTTGGCAAGCACAGCAGCCAGACATTTCCTGTAGTTGGTTACCAAGTTTTTACAGATCCCAGTGGGGGATTTTGGCCCACACCTCTTTGCAGATACTCTCCAAATCCCTAAGCTTTGGAGGTTGTTCAGCTCCCTCCACAGATTCTCTAAAGAATTAGGGTCCTGAGACTGACTAGGCCACTCCATTACCTTAATGTGCTTCTTCTTGAGTCACTCCTTTGTTGCCTTAGGCGTATGCTTTGGGTCATTGTTATGCTGGAACACCCATCCACGACCTATCTTCAGTGTCCTGGATGAGGCAAGGAGGTTTTCACAAGATTTCCCTGTACTTGGCCCCATCCATCTTTCCTTCTACCCGGTATAGTCATCCTATTCCCTTAGCAGAGAAACAGCCCCAAAGCATAATGTTTCCACCACTATGCTTAATGGTTGGGATGGTGTTCTTGAGGTCCAAATTAGGTTTTTTTTTCCTACAAACACGGCAAGTCAAGTTGATGACAAAAAGCTCAATTTTAATCTCATTTGACCACAGCACTTTCTGCCAACCCTCCTCTGAATCATCCATGTGCCCATTTGCAAACTACTGATGAGCTTGTACATGTGCTTTCTTGAGTAAGGGGACCTTGCAGGCACTACATGATTTCAGTTCAGTATGACATAGTGTGTTACTAATGGTCATCTTGATGACTGTGGCCCCACCTGCCTTGAGATCATCAACAAGCTTTTTCCACATAGTTCTGGGTTGTTTCCTCACCTTTCTCCTCATCAGGTTCACTTCACATTGGGAGATCTTGTGTGGAGCTCCAGAGCAAGGGAGATTGATAGACAATTGGTGTTTCTTCTATTTTCTTATTATTGCACCAACAATTGACTACTTCTCACCTAGATCCTTGCCAATCGTCATGAAGCCCATTCCAGTCTTGTGCAGGTATACAATTTTATCCCGGATGTCCTTAGATAATTCTTTTGTCTTGCCTACTGTGGAGAGATTAGATTCTGATTCATTGAAGGATCCTGTGTCTTTTATACAGGTAATGAGTACTTGATTAGGAGTAATAATTGAGTAATAGAACTAGTCTGTATGCCTCCTGGTCTGTGGAACCTGAGTCATTGTTGGTTGGTAGGGTGTGAAATATTTATTTTTTCAATAACAAAGAAATAAATGTTCAAAAATTAATATAATGTGATTTTCTAGAACTTTTTTTTATATTCTATCTTTCATTTTCAAGACAGACCTACTCTGAAAATTATAGATTGTTCCCATTTTTGTAAGGTGGCAAGCTCAGAAAATCAGCAGGGGATGAAATACTTATTTTCACCAATGTGTATTTATAAAATTTTGAACTGCAACATGAAATTAAATGACACTTCCCTTTATCTATACACACACACATACACATAGGGTTCTCATACAATCACCAAAATTAAGCAAGGTTGAACCTGGTCAGCACCTAGATGGGTGACTGCTTGGGAATACCAGGTGCTGTAAGCTTGGATGTGCAGTTCCAATTTCAGTTGGGATTGTTATATTCACTTACATGTAAATACTTTCAAGAACGGTATGAATTAATTTCTTACCCACCAGCTATGGGTTAACTAGTAAGACATGTATCAGTAAATCATTGAATCTTTCTTAGCCAATATGTTTTGTCCTCTGATGAACCTTATTAAGATAAATGTATGGATTTTGTTAATTTACAGATATATTTTTAGTTATATCCAAATTTTTACACATATATATACATATTTTTTTAATTGATTTCATTCCAAGCAAGGTAGTAAAACTATTAAGACACAAGGGGTTACTGTGTGTGGAAGAATTAGAAAACAGAAGCATTACTGAGGAGTAAGAACACAAGAAGTGTAATGAGAGGCACAGTAGAAAGTGATTAACATTGCATTTAAGTTTTTGAAGATTAACATTGGCTGGATAGCATGGAACCGGAAGAGAGCTTTCCAATTGAGAATTACAGAAAAAGAAACTGTTAGCATAGAACATACAGTTACATCTAACTATATTGGGGATACCTCATTGCCAGTCTAGTACAGTGATTAAATTCAAAAAGTCTAGATACTGGGGCAAAGAGCTTGTCCAAAGAGTTGCCATGAAAGTATTTATAGAAAAGACCATAGAAAGGCAACTTTACAATCGTAGGAAATTGACTGAAGCCAAGATTTCAGTTCAGGATCAATGATATTACTGATTCTTCTTTGAATTTTATCAAATATCTCTAGAAATATAGCAAGAACACCAGACCATATGTGGCAGCAATATTCTAAGCATGGGCAAATGATAAACTTGTAAATATGCATGATAGACTCAGGTTCATGACACAGTGAACCAACTTTTTTAGCTGTTGACCTAGCATTGGATGCAGTATAGTCATTCCACTTCATATCAGCTGAGAACGTTTGATATAATCATGGCATCAATAAACTTTGTATAGATTTCAATGCTCTGAGAAAAAAGAATGAACTATGAATGGCAACAGCCTGTAAACGTTTTTAGTAACATGAAATATAAACTTATTTAATATCAGATCACTTTTTAAAAAAGCATTGTGTAAGTTTATCTACTATACAAATTTAAATTAGGAACAAAGGCTGCAATAGCAATCAGTTGAATATAAAAATAATTATTTAAATACTCAGTTGCTTTCAATTGTGTATGTGTCACTTAAAGATTCACCTAATAAAAGTTGTTTTTAAACATTTGACAGATTGTTTCAAATATGTTAGGTGCTTGAAGCGCTCCGACTAAATCTGCATAAAAAAATTCAGTAAATAAAACAAACAGAAAACAAAAATACTAATTTTGTTCATATGTTTTTATTCTTGGCTATTTTTATTCTTTTAATTGAAAATCTATCCAGTGTTTCACAATAAATTATGTTGCTTTATTTATTTCTAACTAATTTTTTTATTTATATTTATTGTGGATAGTTAAGCAAAACAATTCCAAAATGCAGAGGGTCAAATTAGTTGTAGGAGTAGTAGCCATTTGTCAAATTGCTGGCAAGCTTAATCTGTTGGAATCAAATGAGAAACAAGAGGCTTCAAATCAATCTCACTAAATAGTAGCATGGTAGAAGATTCAAAGAAAGTTGACAGATCAAGAAACCAGGAACTTAATTCAGTTGAAACTTGTATAAAACAAAATCATAAATTAACTAAGAATTGGAAGTTTTATCTGCTTTTGTCCCTGATGGACATATGGCACCACAGAAGACTATAAATTCTTATCAGTGGTAGGCTGCTGACAAATCTACATATCTCCTGTAACAGTCATATAACCAAGTGGGAATAGTTTAAATTTTTGCTTATAATATCAAGCACAAGTATAGCTATTTTAGTTTCCAGGTTGTTGTTGATTTAAGTTCTTCACCACCCTACTTCAGTGTGTACAAGGAGATTGGTTAGCAAACCAGTTGGATGAAAATTAAGACTTATCAAAGGGCAGATGTACTCCAAAAATAAATTACCTTTAACTAGATACAGTGTGTCAATAAAATCATCATCGAGAATACAACAGGAAACTACTCCACTATCCCTTCCAAGAATAATTATGAATTATGGCAATGAGCAATGTACAAATATCAAATAATAGCACAAAGCAGATTGATCCCTGTCTACTAACTACTTGCCCAGTAAGATGACAATCTATCATCCAATGTCTCTCTGCAACAAAGTTAAGGTTGTAATCAAGTCATAGAAATTTGGACACTGTGCCAAGCTAGAAATGTAAAACAGGAAATAGTAATAGGAAAGTCACCTTCATATGTCCAAAACACTGCCCACTTCATGGAAATAATCAAAGATACTCCCAGGAAGAAGTCCAGCTACTACTGGACCATGTGAACTCAATAAGATCATCGATACAGTTCACAATGTAGAGAGAAAATGACAATAAACTGACCTTGCTAGTTGTACTAATATCTCTGCCCTGTTTCATATATTAACATAAACAAAGACAATTTATTTAAAGAAATGGATTAAATCTGAAATTTTTATTTTTAAACTATTATTTTTATCTATTGTATATATATGAAATAGCTAGGTTAGTATCTAAGCACAACATAAGCCTGCTGAGGAAGAAACTCCTTGTCTTCATTGTATATATATATATATATTATATTTTAAGGCATTTTTATACATTCTTTTTATAGATACAAATATTTAAGTAAATTCTCTGTTTATAATAAACAGTATTAAACAACATTTACCAGCCTGAATATCTGACAAATTTTCATAGAAAATATTCATCCTCCAACAGGAATTGAACCTGTATCCTATAAGGAACCATCATATAGCCTGACATGCCTTTAACTGATTGGGCCACAGAGGAGCATTCGGTTAGCAAGGTTGATTTTACTGTCTTTAAACTACAATCTTCCATGATTCTCTCACGTACATTCATATCTGCTCATGGCATATCCAAATGTAAACAAATGATGTCACACGTCTATAAAAAGAATATATAAACATAAAAATGTCTTAAAATAATTATCGAACTTTGTCCATTTCATAATATGTGATGTCATTCATTTATATTTTGGAAAGATAGTCAGCTCAAGAACTTTTCAGTATCTCTTCATGTTTAGAATCTTTACTTAGATGGGTCAATAACTCTGCACTCCCTCACACAGACAGACATAAATATAATCATTTAATATAAACAAATAAAAGTATTAAGAACAAGAATTATATGTATGAATTGTTCCTCTATCAGTAATAAATGTTGTTATTTCTTCATTATTCCTTAATTAATTAATCCTTTTTACCTGAAAGTTATGTAAACAAGTTTTAAGAGAAATGTTTCAAAGTTTTGTGCTCACTCATAAATGTTTTCCCTGTCACTAGAAATATTTACTCTGTTAATACATTTTCCAATTTCTAACTTAGTTTTACAATATCTTGTTACTCTTTTCAGATTATGTCTTTCTTATGACCATAGAAATATTTAAATATCTGAAATTAAAAATTAAATATCAATAACTACACTATTATAGACCACCGAACAACAGCAATTTTGCAATCCTTTCACTAATTTTTATAGCAAATGTTCAGATGAGCTCCATTCTTTAGTTCCACCAGTTCAGTTGTTTGTTTACCACAAGGAGATGCCATGCTATTTCCATGGAGTTGAATCACCCTTATTTCCTTTGTTCCATATGTAAGAAGAAAGTTTCATTCAGACAGCTTTTTTTCTAAGAACTATCTTGTTGCTAAACAGACTCCCACAAGAACATCATAACCTCCTCAATTGTTATCTATCCTCATTATCCACTTAAGCACCACCTCCTACTACCACCACTTCCATTCATGTCACAGACCTCATTCATCATTACCATTTTTACTATAACCCTCTACCTCGTGTGGCTCTCAAGTCTTCTATCGGGTGAAATTTAAGAAAAAAATATATATATTTCTTGAAAATTTGAATGAATGCGTCATCTCTCTTTGAATTTGGAATGCCACAAATTATACTAACATATGTTTAACAAGTCGAATGTACATGAAACATGATCAAAACAAAATCAAACAACACAAAAGTAAAAAATAGGATAATTTTCTTCTTTTTCTCCATATCTCATTCTCTGATGAAAGATTAATAAAAGTGAAGCATGTTAGAATGATAAATATTTCCTATTTTTTCGTTAACTTATCATATACAGTGTAACTCCCCTAAACCGAACATCCAAGATGTTCGGTATTGAGGGTACTGTTCAGATTCGAGAAAGAAAAGGCTGCTGTGGCAAGCTTAACATTTTTATTAAGTATTAGAGTTTAGGATACAAAAGGTAGTTTGTAATGTTGATTCGTTTTTATTTAAAGTGTAGATTGAATACATAAATGTACAAAAAATAATAGACAACCAATAGTAATGAAAAAATTTGTGCTAAACAAATATTGTAATTTGTGAAAAACTAAGTTACTATGAAATGTTTAAAGATTTATGAAATATCTTATTCAAAAATAATTACAATATTTAAAGGAAGTTAAAATAAGGATATCTGAGATGTTTGGTATTGAGAGTACTTTTCTGATTTGAAGAATAAAAGGCTTCATATTTATGTCAATACAAAAGTTTTGGATTTGAAGATGAGCCTAAATCCAAGGAAGTCTAGATTATGCTATGTTTGGATTTGGGTAGTTCTACTGTATATATTCGTTTGCAATATAGTTCTACTGTATATATTTCATTTTGCAAAATAATTTCATATCGTAAGATAAATTAGTGCAAAAACAATAAAATCATATATTATAAACTGAAATACATATGTTATATTTATCATATACATATATTCAGAAAATATCAATTGTTTAATAGCAATTTTATTGCAAAAAATTGACTTGCATAATAAAAACTGATACAGCATATAGTAGCTTAAAATCTGGCTAATACAATAACTTCCAAATTTTTCTCTAAACTATATGTGTTCTGGAAATGTTCACTGATAGACAATCCCTTCTGACAGCAAGTCTCCTGATCTTGTGTACTGATGAAAGGGCAGCCATGGAAATAAAGAGAAACACTAAAGCCTGAATGTAAGATTTGTGCCATAAATCCTGATAAAATGCCATTTTACTTCTTTGAAGATTTGAAGAAAATGTCTGGCTAAGGTTTTTAAATGAATTTCATTTACAAGAAATGTAAGGCTGAATAAAGCAAGTTCATCTCCACTAAAACTGAAAGAAACTTTTTTTCTAAAGCATTGCAAAGTTTATTGTAGAAAAGGAAATGTTCCTCCGAGACTGGGGCTCCTGTGTGCAAGAGTCAAAGAGAAAAAAAGAGGAAGTATTTAAGAGAAGGACATATGGAGATTTTGTGATGGAATGGGGTTGTTCTTCAAAAGGAGGACAAGGGGTATAAATATATCAGGTCAGGTGGAAGGGGAAACAGTTAGAGTAACGGATGTGAAACTGAATGAAAGCCATTGATAAAAGCAATTCAAAAGAGACAGAGCTTGGCAGCCACTTGGCTTTTTCCCAAAATGCAAAGATTTTACAAAGAGAACTGATTGGAACATCATCTTTAAACTAAATTTGCAATGTTGAGTTTATTGTGACTCATGTGACAGTGAACTTATTCTGCAGACTGTTCTATTTTAATCTGGTAAAAAAAATATTGTTTTTTTTTTACTTTTAGTGCATATCTTTATATTCAATCATTGATAACTAAATTCTAAAAAGGAAATGTACTGTTTTCAATGGCAATCAGATGTAAACAATACATTGATATTTATATCAAAAGAAACAAGTTTCAATCCAAACAACTGATACAACCCTGGTATTTTTTAATCATTCAACCATAACATAGCTTCCCTATGATGTTTTTATAAATATTTTCATGATAATTGTTCTTATAAACTTTCTTCTATGGTACTGAGACTTTATGAACTTAAGTACATTACTAGATTGGTAGCAAGGTCTCAATATTTTACTCTTGAAATGGCTAGATGCAATCATAAGTCTACACTAAGAGTTTCTTCTATTGCACTTATCACAACTGGAACTCTTTTCTGACTTCTTGCTTCCCATTCAAAATTGATGTTGAAAAATTTAAATACAATGTCAGTCATTAGCTTCTGTCGTTTTAATTCTTGTTCTTTTATTGTTCTTTCTCCTTAATAGTAGTTATTTTTTCTCATATTCTCTAACAATCATATTCTCTTTACATCTTAGTGGCTACAGTACCTTGCTTGGGGTGAAATGAACAAAAATCAAACTATTTTTTATTTATTAAAGTTTATAGATTGATAGAAGCAACAATGAATATTAATAGATTTATCCATATTATCTCTGATCTGATGAAATGAATAATGATATTTTTAATCATTTCACACGAAGCAAGGTGATAATGTCACTAATATGCAAAGGGTTACGGGGAGTGGAAGAAAATGAGAACATTTTAAATGACAATAAAAGAACATGATTCAGGAAGACAGAAGATGGCAATTAACATTGCATTTACATTCTTGAAAATTATAATTGGCTTGGAAGCAAGATATTGGAAAAATGTTCCACAGGAAGATATAACTAAAAAAATATATATAAAGAACACTGTAATATCAGATTTGCATTTTTTATTCCTAATGCAGAAAAATAATTAATCTTAGTTTTCAATAAATTTCTTAGATGAAACATTATTAGTAATTTTTAACTAATATTGCTTTCAATTTATTTTTGTTGCTTGATTATAAAAATAGTAATAAGGAGCATGACAGTCTTACATTGTTTGAATCTCTTAAATGACACATTGTCAGTCATTACTAATTTTTAATGAGTATTTCTTTAGGATTTATTATTGGTGGGCACAATCTGAACAACATAACATAAGGCTGAGTTGATAGCAGACACAGAAAGAAAACTGCAGGATCTCCTAGAGGAGGTAATGAAGGAAAGCGGGAAGAAAGAACTAACCTACAATTGTAAGATGACTATGTATGGTCATTAGCAAAAGGGACAGTTCAAGATGTGAGCTACAAATTAGAGATGTCAAAATCAACTAAGTACAGAGTTATAACTAAGTGGTGTTTTAACAAATAATAGAAAATGTGACACTAAATTCCAAAGGTACATTGGAATAGTAAAAGGTGCCTTTCAAAAGCTAAACAAAGTATTAAGAAACAGGAAAAATTTCATTAGAAACAAAGAAAAGAGTGCTGAACTGCTATGTAATATTGATCCTTCTATATGACAGTGAATGTATAACAATTTTCTCATGAATGAAGAGAAGAACTGAGGTGGCAGGGACATCTTCTACAGATGGATGTTAGGAATACCATGGATGGAAGTATGTGAGTAATATGGGAGTATTCAAAAAAATGGAAACAAAAAGGAGATTTTAAGTATAAATCAGAAAGAGGCAACTGAAATTTCATAATGAGAAAAAAGACTTGGAGAATATGACACTCACAACATGTGCTGAAATTAAGAGAGGCAGAGGAAAACAGTAAAAAAGGGAAAATGGATGGCAAAACAGGGACTTGGAGAGATAATAAAAAGAAAAACATTGCTAAGAGATACAAAGGATAGGAAATTGTGGAGAGCCAGGATCACTTATGCCTTGAAGGAACATGACATAAAGAAGAAGTAATGAGTTATCCTGAGGTGAAATCTGTTTTTAGTTTCAAAGTGGGTATTTCAATGCCTAACTCTTTTGTAAACAATATCTCTTAGACATTACACAGGAGCAGTGTTGATTAATGCATCTATAAAAAAAAAAAAAAATACATATAAATGATAAAGTCTGTGTATCTAATTAGTCATGAGCTGATTATCATAGAGTTTTTAGCCTATCATAAGAATTAATGATTATGTTGCTGATATCTAGAGGAATCATCATGAATTTATGGATCAAGTAAGTCATGAGCCAATATTTCTCTCATTTCATGTGCTGGGCTCTCTTGAACCAAGGGAAGTTAAACCGTTTAGATCAATATTTTACCTCCACTGAAAGATCAAGGCCGCTCACATTCTTCTCTCTTGGTGTTGTAGAAATAAAAATATTCTTCCAATGATGTGTAACAAAGAAACATGAAATGGTAAAAGAAAAAGAAAGAAATGCTAATTCCAAATTGAAACAGTATTCAAGGTTTTGTTTTTACATTTGAACACATTTGCAAAATAATTACGTATTTTAGTGTGACATTGTGCCCATTTGCCAAATCAACTGCCTTCAAGAAACAAAAAAATGAATAAAAAATATTAATGTGGCCAACAACTGTGAATTCAAGGCAGAGGTAAAATTTTATCACGGGAAAGTGTGTTATTTGCCCGATTGTTAGATTAAATTTTGAACTGTTGTATCTAAGAAATGATTAAAGATATCTTACTGGAATTCTCTGAGCTTTTTATAACACTACTGGACTCTTCTTTGAGTAATAAGAATGTATAATGAGTCTCCAAGCTTAACAGAAGAATCATGATGAAAATTGATCATAAATGAAAATGACATGTTTATCTTTAATTAATCATAGTTAAGGATTGGAAGCTCATGAAGAATTGAAATAAAGTTCAAATATATATATATTATTTCAGGATCATTTTCTAACGTATTCAAGATGATTTTCGCCCTCTCTAATCTTCTAACTTTCTGTCCTGTAGTAACAAGATGCCTCGTACATTTCACATACGATTTCATTTTCAAGTCTTGTTTCACCGCTCTTTGAACTGTCTTAGGTGAAACTCTTCTCTCATCTGCCAAACTTCTTTTGAATTGAGTTGGATCTTTTCTAAATGATTTCTTTAGCAATAAGTTAAACTGATTATCCCTCTTTCTGTTGTGACATACAGATCCAATTTTCCTCTATACTGTTCCCTCTTTTTTAAAATTATTCACCATTCTCTTGATGCTCCTTGAATGGACTTTGAAGATGGAAGCCAGAGTATGAATGTTAGTGCCATTACTAAAAGTCTAAATGATTTTTTTCTCTTACCATTGCCCAGTTGAGAAGACTGTGGGTCTGACACAAAATGATTTTAACCTGTTCTCTTTCTAGGTGAATAACTCAAAGGGCTTTTCGGTGATTCTTATGATAAATGATGTCAAGATGGCTAAACACCTTATCGAATTGAGTTTCTTTTTTCCAGGTTTCAACCTGGAAAAAAGAAACTCAATTAGTTTAGTGGATTTTTAGATTTTGCAAATTTTATGGGATGGACAATTATGTCGTTACACAGTTTTGACAATCTTACTGTTATACCCGGTATATATATATATATATATATATATATATATATATATATATATATATATAAATATAGATAACTAGACTCGTTTTGAAAAACCCTCAAATTTTTGATTTGCAAATAATCAAATCAATCTCGAGGGAAAAAAGGTTTTAAAAAAAGAAAGAGCTACAAACATGAACTACTGTCGAACAAATCACACAGATGCAGGTCTGAAACCCCCCAAAAAAACCCCGATACGAGTAGACAACTAACTAACAAAAGTGCTCAATACAATCGTAGAGCAGACCTAGATACACCTAGTGAGCCAGACAAACCTACCTAGGTTTCACCTAAACGGATCGTCAGGGAAAGTATGGCTGACGAACCGTTTAGGTGAAACCTAGGTAGGTTTGTCTGGCTCACTAGGTGTATCTATATATATATATATATATATATATATATATATATATTTATATATATATATATATATACATACAGGGTGATTGAAAATTTCCTGCCAGAGGATGCATATTTTTCTGACAAGTTTTCTTGAATATTCATGCCAGTAGATGTATTTGTACAAAAAATATTGTTTAATTAAAAAAAAACAGACCTTCTACTTGAATATGAGTATCTTTCAAAAATAACATTTAAACAAAATAAATTAAAAATAACATATATATATATATATATATATATATATATATATATATATATACATAATATAATTTTGTACACAGACAGTATATTTCTTACTAATGAGTTTCATTTTCATTTCAAATTATTTTTATCTAAGCTGAGAAAACTTTGGTTATCTCAAATATGAAAAATTTGAGGATTTATATCCAAAGTTGTAACAATAAAAAAAATCTAATACAAGATAAAATATTTCCAGTTATTTCAGAGTCTTAAAAATAGTAGCACTGTTAATATATTCAAGATTTAAGAAAACTTGATAAAATGGTACTAACCAGATGGTTACATTCTATCACTGGCAATCAAACCTCAAACTACCTCCAGTTATGATGAACGTCCAAGAGGATGTTTTCCCAATCACTACAATCTTAACCTGATCAAGTCTAGAGTTAACCCCTCCTATCTATATAAACTACTACTTAATGTAACCCTCTGCCTCGAGTGGCCCCAGGGCTTTGTAAATGGTGAATCTTGCTGTATAAAATTAAAAATAAAATAAAATCTATAAAAATTGTGTTATATTTTTTAAAAAATAAAAGCATATTTTTGTTTAATATATTTTCCTTGTGTTTAAATATATTAATTCCTATTTTACTATGCCTCATTGTTTATATTGTTGGTCACAGTAAAACATATATTAAAAAAAATGGCTTCAAAATCATTAATTCTATAATTGGATACAATTTTCTTGTTTTTCTTCTTGAAACTTGGATAGCTATCATAATCTGCTAACCCTGACTCTGTGATCAGAGTGTGATTGGCCTTGACTTAATCTACTTGAAAGAACTGCTTCTCTACCTTATTTCCCCAGAGATGCATTCTGGGGACTACTTAAAGGTTGGGAAAGCGTTCAAAGATCTCTCTTTATGTAGACCAATTTTGCTCAGGTTTCTTCCTTCTCAAATTGATCCTGGTCATAACTCTTACCCAATTTCTCCAACCAAGGTTTCCCCTGGCAAATCTCTCGAGGAGAATCAGTAGATATGCCATTTCTCAATTGGAACCATATCTCAAATTTTCCTATGAAGCAACATTGGCTATATGTCTTTAATAATCTTCTTCACTGGCCGACTGTATCTATGTTAACAGTTCCCATCTTCCTCATTACCAATTTGAGTTACTTTCTCTCTGCGTGCATTTCATAGCAGCTTAAACTGAGACCTGGGATTATTTATCTTGGATTAACTGCTACTGTCATTTTTATTATTAGTACCACTGCAACTCTCATTTCTCTAGAGGTTAGATTTATTGAAGTCAGTTTGACCACAAGGATATTTATGAAAAGAGCGATTTCAAGGTTTAAAAAGCTCAACAATTATTTAACAATATAATGCTTCTCTCTACTAAGAATGTTTAATTATTTCTTCTTCTTCAACATGTTGTATCAATTCAAAATGTGGACAGTCATGGCTCTCCATAACTTCCTATTTTTGTATTAAGTTTTTTTCTTTTCATCACCCCTCCAAGACCCTATTCTGCCAGCCATTTGCACAAGCTTCTTATGTAGGTTACTAGCTGCTTACCTCTGCTCCTCTTTCCTTCATTATGGCCTTCAGTCAATTATGTGCCATGTGTGATCACGCTTAGGTGATCATGTATCTTTTGATACATGACTGATGAGGCAGATTTTTTCCCACAGTATGTTGCCATTTCTTTCTGTAGTAGAGCAGTTGCCATCCAAGGCTATAGAATCTGGTTTATCCTGCTATTTACCCATAGCTGGAGGGAGAAGAAAAGAGGATTCATACCTTTCCATAGTGTGTTAGCATATAAGTGAATGTAATGGACTCGAATGGAATTCGAACTCAGCTCACCGATTTCTCAATGCAAGCCACTATCCATGACTCCACTGTCTTCACTGTGTCAAATTCTTCAAGCTCTCTTTCCTCATTATATATCCTAGAAATTTCAATCATCTCTTTCTGATCAGTACAAGTGTATTTTTTTGCACACACTTTTCTTAAAGCTTCCTTGTTATTCATGTGTTCAGTCCATGGCATTCTCAGCATCCGTCTGTAGAATCACATTGTTGTTGCCTCAAGTCTCTTATTCATCTAAGAGATTATCCAGTATACACTGTCATGGGAAGGAAAAATATTATATAATAGTTGCATACTTTTTTCTTTGTTTCTAACAAAATATTCCTCCTTAATAATTTCATTTTTTTTAAAATTAAATCTACAAAATAAAGGTACATCCTAATCTTTAATATATTTGAAAATAAAATGAAAATATTAAATTTATAAACACTTTCATGATTTTTCAGATGTCCTATATATACACGTAATTATACAGTCAAACACAAAATTACTGTCCTCATGGAAATTTTAAAGTTTTTTAAGAAAAGTAATTTTTCATGTGGCTAAAAGCCTAACAATGGAACTGAACATAGTAAATATTTAAGCTATTCTATATCTAATGAGAAATAAGGACATTTTTTTTTTATCTATGCACAAATTTATAATAAGATATAATGGCTGGACACTCATATTCAACTATGCCTGTCTATTAACGCTTTCATTTTTAACTCATAACTCTGAATATACTGATGGGGAGATAAATTTCTTATATGATTATAAGCAAATCTGGCAGTTCTTATATGATTATAAAAATGTATTTATCAAGCTACAATTCACAGGAACCCATGAGAAAATTCTGGTTGAAAATACTAAAATTCTATATAAATCATATTCCTGGAAACATTTTGGTATTATAAAGGCCTTGTTTATTAACATCTCTCTTCTACTATCAAGCTCACCTTATTTAACAGTTGAAATGGAGTGTTAAAAATTTTAAAAATAGAAATATGCTCATGTGAATAACAACCATGCTCAACCACAGATGCTTCAAATAAGCATTCCTATTCAAAATAAAACATATCTAAAATACAACTTAAGTAGTCAAAAGGTGAGGTAAAACTACCAAAACCCAAAACAAAATCCCTTGAAAATAAGTGGTTGAAAAAGTGCTTGGGACAATGATAAGTATGGAAATTTTATGTACTCCCTTACTCCTACAAAACAGAAAAACGTAAAGATGCTGAAAAAACTAAGTAAAGAATTAAACCTTCCTTGTCTACCATATTTAATGAAATATGCTTAAAAGAAAGGTTTCTGCCTAAATAAACATTAATATATATTCCGGGTGTAACAGCAAAATTGTCCAATTGTTAGATTAAGATTTGAACCATTATATTTTAGAAATGATTAAAGATATTGTTGTGGAGTTATTTCGCAGTGGAGGCCTGTATTTGTATTAAATCGGTCTTGAATAAATTCAATGTACAAAATGTTAGGAACTTGATATAATAGGTATTACACAAAGTAATCTTGTTGTGGTCGCTGACTACTTTCATATTTGACTGTTAACTACTGTCGTCCGACATCAACTGACCCTCGTTTCTTTTACCACTCCTACTTATATTAGGTGGGAGAGTCTATTAACTATAGAATAGGTGTGTTTCACCATAACAGATATCTTACTAGAATTCCCCAAAGTCTTTATAACACTATCGGACTCTACTTTGAACAATAGGAAAGTATTTAGCTCTAAGTTGAAATGATGATCCCTCTTGCTGTTGTGATTTTCTGATCCAGTTTTCCTCTCTACTTTTCTTTCTTTTTTGAACGTATTCACCATCCTCTTGATGGTTCTTGAATGGACTTTGAAGATGGAAGCCTGAGTATGAATATTGGTACTATTACGAAAGGTCTGAATGATCTTTTTCTTCTCACCATTGCTCAGTTGGAAAGGCATAGTGGGGCTGATACAAAACGATTTTAACCTCTTATCTTTCTAGCTGAATAACTGAAAGGTTTTTTCAGTGTTTCTTAGGACAACTGGTGTCAAGATGGCTAAACACCTTATCTGAAAACCTGTAAAAAAGAAATTCAGTTCGTTTAGTGTTTTTTAGATATCAAACATTTTGAGGGATGGATAATTATTGCATGCTGTCACACAGTTTGGACAATTTTGCTCTTACACCTGGTATGTATATATATATATATATATATATATATATATATATATATATATATATATATATATGTATATATGTATGTATATATATATATATATATATATATAGAGAGAGAGAGAGAGAGAGATAGAGAGAGAGATAGAGATAGATAGATAGATAGATAGATTAATGCATGATTTTTTATTTTTATTAGTAATTAGTTATAAATACATAAATTTGTATTTTTATTAGTAATTTATTTTTAAATTTATGTCAAAAACATTTATAAAAAATGAAATTTATGTTAAGACAGAAAGCAATGAAGTAAAGAAAAAGTAAAGTGTTAGCGCAAAAATCATGGCCTTAATTGCAACAATACATTATAATTTATCAATCAGTTATGATATTTTTATAAGCATTGCAGCTATGAAACTGTTTATACTCCAGGTACTATCATAAATATTTAACAGTATGATAGCAAATTCAGCTTGTACTCTTATAACAGTAATGATTAGAGACAGATTTCTTGAATGGATGACTGGTTCCATGAACAAGGAAGGCATTCTTGAGGCAATTCTTCAAAATTAACAGCACTTTGGGATTTATTTGCCAAGTTTTAAATACTCATAGGAGGAATTCATTGAGTATCCTGATGTATAATAGGATCCATCATCCACAACCTGCCAATGGCAGAACACTGGACATGCCATAACAAATTTCAAATATAATTCATACAGAGATTTCTTGCTGTTGCTTGGATTAAAATAGCCCACCACGAGGAAGTGTTCTAAATTAATCTTTGCTCAATGTTCTATTTTATGGAGTCTGTGTTTAAAATTGTGTAAAAATAGTTTAAATTTGCTCTGCCGCAGACATTTTCACATACATTACTTACACTGATTAAAGTTAGATTCTTGTGCAAAAGAAACGTTTGGAAATAATAAATCAATATTTTCATTAAACCTTTATTTATATCTTTTTTGGTAGAGGCTTTAATCCAAACCAAGTGTATCACACATTGTGACCTCAGCTAAGTTTTATATTTGCATAGATCGTCTGCTATAGACTAATGGTTAACAAGCAGGTTTTAAAAGTTATTGCTAGCATAATGAATTCAGTTCTCACTGTTTTTCTGACTATTGTAACCTTGTTTCAGAATAAGCTAAACCTGTCAAAAAGTGAGTCTTGTCAATAGGGCCTCATTTGGGCTGTCCCGAAATGTTATTTAGATATTTATAAATGTCAGAACATGTCAAACTTTTTATATTTTATTTTTCAAAACTTAGATTAACACAGAAAAATTCAAAACTGAAAATTAAATCAAAATCATGGAATTTTCTTTTGAATTTAACCAAATTCTTTATTACCAGATAATTTTGCAAAATTCTGAAATTTTGTGCTCATTATGTTCTCCTGGTTTGTTACCACCTGATTATTTTCCTTGGGGTTCTTTAATAAACCACAAACAATCCAGAAACTCTAGGATGACATCTGTATAGAATTTGAACAGCTGCAGACATAGTTATTAACCATTGTTATTGAAAGAGTGCAGACATATGAAGTAAAAAATGGAGAGTATTTATGCCAGATAACTTTTAATAATTAAATGGAAATATATTTCCAGTGTCTGAATTTTTATCTGTATAAAACTATTTTTGAATAATAAAAATTTCAAAATTATTAGGTTTTTAAATCATTAGGAGAATGCAACTCTAGTTTTCGTATCCCACATGTTGTTTGACTTTACCTTGTTTGGTCTTCCATTCTATATTGAAGCAACTCCATATAACTACAATTTTCACTTTTTTACTTTGGTGGCCATGGAGAGATACAGATATTGTATTTCACCATTTTTAAATTGCATGGAAGAAGCCTAATAAATTTTGTTAGGTAAAATACTAGCAAGATAGCTGAACTACCATCTTTTGGTCACTGGTAATTGTAATCCAAAATGAAAGGAAAAAACAATGACAACTCAGATGGAGAAAGTGAAATATCTAAAATGAAGAAAAACAATGGAGGTTCAAATTCTGCTCTAGTAAATGAAATTTAAGTAGACAACGACCAAAGAAATTCTCATTCCTGTTATTTTGTTGAATAATCACGGATGAGATAAACTCTGAATTATGTCTCAAACCACGTCTGACAAAGTGAATTGCAAGAGTCTTAAACAAAATCAAAGTAGAAATACTCTTGCTGTCTTGGACAAAGTGAATTGGGAGTCAAGTCCCTTCAGTCTGTTTCCATGTTTAATGAAACCACATATACAAATGAAGTCATGAAATGCAAAAAAGAATCAGTAATATTATAGGCCCTAAAATGGCATCTTTGCTTCAGTCACTTTTCCACCACCATAAAGTTTACCTCCCTGTGCCTTTTCTATAAATGGTAATTGTCCAGATGAGCTCTACATAATGGTATCCAGATTTTATGATTTGCAGTACTAGACTGGTAATGAGGTTTCATCAATTTACAGTTGAGTTGGTTAGATGTAACCGTAAGTTCTATGCCAACAGTTTCTTTTCTTACACTTCTCACCTGTGGAATTCCCTTCTGACTCCATGCTTTTTAGTCAGCATTAATTTTCAAAAGTTTAAATGTAATGTCAATCACTATCTACTGTCCTCCTTCTTTTGTTTCTGTTTTCTCATACTTCAACACTTTTATTGCCTTGCTAGGAGTGATTGCAATTTAAAATATAAATTCTTACACTGCTGCTGGATAATATTCCAAGAAATAAATGGAATAATAAAAATACATTAATATTAAATACTTGAGAAAACATTTAAATAATCAGTAGTTGCCAAAATCAATACATTTGGTTTTAGATTAACAAGAATTGATTCAGTGTTAATCTGATAACCATAAGACTTGTGATCAAAAGCAAATACAGCTGAAATAGAAAGACTTATCTAAACTTTGACAATCATAATTATTTATAACTATTTATAAAGCTAGGTCAGGTTTAAGACAAGGTCTGTTCAAAAAGTATACAGCAATTTAATATTAAAAAATCATTACATCTACCACAAGGAAAAATAGTTCTCTGTGTCATGCGAGAAAGTTTTTCTTGTCTGAGTTCATCCTTCAAATCTACAAATCTAACATTCATCCTTGCATTGAGTACTGTTACCATATATGGTCTGGTGCCCCACTGTTCATCTTGAGGTTCTCAACAAAATCCAAAGAGGGATATGCAATGTGATAGGTCCAGACCTGGCATCCTGACTCCAGTCACTTTCTTACAGATTTGATGTAGCTTCTCTCTGTCTTTTCTACAAATATTTACATGTCACTTGCTCTGATGAGCTATTTTAACTGGTGTCCCAACTGAATGAATTTAAGTGCACTACTAGGTCGTCATCTAGGTCCCACCCTTTTACTGTTGAAAGTTAAATGTAACCACCTCTTCTACTCCAATAGCTTCTTCTCTTGCACTTCCCAACAGTTGAGCTCTCTTCATCTTACTTGCTTCCCTGATAACTATAATCTTCAAAAATTTAAATGTAATGTCAATTGACATCTTCTGATGTCTTGATCTTGATCCCTGTCCTTCTTTTTATCCTTTCCTCAAACAGCCTTCTTTGCATTTATTTGCACTTTATGTAACTAGTGCATGCTAGTGGCACTCCCATTTTGCTTGGGATGAAATACTTAAAAAAAAATACAAAAAAAAAAAATGGTGCTTTTAGCTCTTCAAATTACTGCTCTTAGAACCTCACACATTTATTCTTAGCATCTTGTGGGGGAAGATATTTTCCATTGCATCTTCTTTCCCACAGATACAATGACGCAAGCCTGTCACTATTTTATTGCTATTTTCAGATGAGCTTTATTCTTTAGTTCCTCCAGTTCAGACATTTACAGTTAGGCCATGTCATGCCACTTCCTCAGAGTCTAATCGCCCTCATTTCCTCTATATTGTAAATGTAATGAGAAAGTTACACTCAAACAGTTTTTTCCAAGAACTAGCTTTTTCCAGCAGACTCCCATATGGATACTCCCCTTAACGTTACAATGTTAACTATTTGCACTATTTACATTGTTCGCGTGGTTGTCCTCATCATTATTGTCATATTCACAACATTTCAGCTGTTGTATGCTCTAGCCTTCTTCAGCTGATATATATTGGAATTCTGAAATGAACCCTTTATTTTATAGGGTGTTCTAGTTCCCCATGCCATGCCTTTTATGGCTATCTCACTTTCAGTTATTTCTCTTAAGTAATTCAATTCTCTAAGTTTTTGTTCAGCTCTGCTGTGACCAGGTATTGAACTCATAACTCTTTGGGTCAGGTCACTGGATTACTACCAACCAGCATTTTTATCCTTGGGACTTACAATTTTAACCTCTTCAAATAAAGGGCCAATTGTTATCTATCCTCCTTATCCTCACACAGTTTCATTCCTATAACAAAGCTCGTTAATCAACATTTTTAACAGTTATCATTTACCTTGAGTGGCTCTAAAGCCTTATACTGGGTGAACTGTAGTATATAAAATATAAAATGTAGTATATATTTCAAAACAGTCTACAAAGTTATCTTTTGGGCTGTCATCATTTTTATTGTTCTGTTCTCTTCAATCTTGTCTGCCATTTTTGAATTGTGATTTTAATGTTGGTACAAGCCACAAGTTGCAGGAATCTGGATTTAAGAAACGTTAGCATACCTGAAATATATTACATTTTGTTAAAAATTCCTGTCCAGGACATGGAGAATTTATAGGTGCCCTAACCATCGTGAATATAATAATTATACAATACACAAGCTCACTCAATAGCATCTCAGTAGAGACAGAGTTACCCCACAAGAGAGTTTCTGTTCATTCTGAGTGGATAACCACCGCAGAAAAGTCTGTTCATAACAGTTTGAATAAGGCTGCTTAGTTGACAAATTATATCATGAAAGTCCAAATGGTTCTTGAAATATTCAAAATGGCTGCAGACAACAAATCGGGATCAAATGAAAATATTTACAATCATACACAAGCCGAGCATCAAATACAAAGATAATGATCCTTTGCTTAAATTGTTTAATTTGTGTCAGGATATTACCCAGGACAAGTATACACTTCATTTTAGCCTTCCCCAGAGGTTCATGTCATCTTTTGCATTCATTCTGCAAGTGGAAATAGCAAGATTCTCAGGCAATGCATTCTTCCCCTGCATGTCTAAACTTTCTGACAGTTTTTAGTTATGATTACCTCTTTATCTCCAGCTTTTCTTTATGCCATTTGTTTTTTTGTTTTTTTTTTGTGCCTCTTCTCTGGTTTCTCCTGTCTTCATATCTCTATCTCACACAATTGTCCTCTGAGTAAAGGATCTATTTGACTCAACGCAGTCACCTGCACACAAAGAGCTTCTCTGGTAAAGCTCTTCAAAAGATATATACATTTCAACTGAGAAGGGAAAACTTGGCAGTTTCATCTGTCACCCATCTATACAAACCTATGGATTCTTCAGGCAGCGTTTACTTTATTTTTATTTAAAATATAGGCAACACTTAATTTTCTAATATCTCTATTTTTTGTTTTTTTTATTTCCATGAAAAATAAATATAAAACAGTATTACATAAAAATTACTTCATATTAAAAAATATGCAGTAAAAATACCATTGCTTTAAATAAATAAAGTCTCCATCACTTTCTTCTTTACTTTGGAAAATTAGAGACTAAAAAATACAACTGAAAACTGGTTTCAAATGATTTGCATTCAGTATTCATTTATCTTATGTTGAGGAGAAAAAGGAAAGAAAAATATTGACTAACAGATCAGATACATATTCAGCACTACATGTTCTTCCTTTCCAAGTTGGGCAAGAGAGTATCAGAAGCAAAGAAGATGGTTGATGAAGCCTATGAACATGCTTGAGTTGGAAGCAGTATTCCTCATAAATGGTTTGTGAAGTTCATGAAAAGGTAATTTCATTTCAATGACAAACGACACAGTGGCAGATTACAAGAAGCTGGAAGTAATAGATGATATGTGGGTAATGAATTATTTCCCAGCCAACAATTATTTTCCCATCCCAAAGATGAAACATTGTGAGCCTCTCCCTACTCTATCTACAGGTTGGTCTGAAAGTCATGTCAACTCTACATAATATAATTTTATATTTCAAATATCTGGCATGAACTCATACAGTTTGGAAGAGAGGTAGGCTATGACAAAACTTTCGGACCACCCTATACATTCCACCAATTCAGAACTTCAAAGCTAAAACCTGCCATTCTACATGCACTGGGAGGAATCATTCTTATTTCCTTCTGTTAAGAAGGAATTTTATTCAAACAATTTCTTCCCAAGAGCCACAACTTTGTGGAACAGACTCCAAGATCAATACAAACTTAAGCTTGTCAAGTCTAGAGTGAACCATTATCTTTTCTTTATATCCTCATAATCTACACTTTTTGTCTCTTTTACATTTATACAACAAACTTATTTAATAACTGTCTATCTTGAGTCAGTCTTGGACCATGTATTAAGATAACAATAGTAGAAAAAATCCAGAGGAGACTGCAGCATTAACAGCAAAGCTTAACCTTTTTGCAAAAAAAATGTTATTGCTCCATATTTGGTGTGATATGAAAAGTATAAATAATGGCTGGCTTCTCATTTCTGAGTATACAGGGTGGTGCAAAAGTCTTATCACCCCTACCTAAAAGTAATGAGAACAATAGAAGAACAAGTAATACAATAATACAAAGCACATATACTGAATCCAGTTTATTTGTTTTCATTGACACTGTCTAATATCGATAAGGTCTGTAGGAACACCATCATTTTTGTGGCACAAAATGACGTGGCACAATGCCCTGTGTGATATTTTATGAAGCTGTGCTTTGTTGATTGTTGCAAAGGTTCTCTAAACAGCATTGTTCAGCTGATGAGTATTCTGGTATCATTCATGTGAAACTTTCACCTTGATAATACCCCACAGAGCATTGAAATAGAAAATTGTTATCTAGAAGTAACAAAACTTTAGGACCACTCTGTACATTATTTTCAAAAAATAATCCAGCTGTTTTGTGGAACTGACTCCCTAATAGATGATTCCCCAATCAATACAATCAGAACTTGTTCAAGTCTAGGGCCAATTATCTTCCCCGCATATCTCTATAGACTGCACCCTCTTACTCTGTAAGCCACTACCACAAGTGGCTCCAGGGCCTTGTACAGGATGAACATCTTTGTAAAAAAACTGTACAATGAAACATCTGTTTGTAGATAAAAATTCCTCAACTTTCAAACATTTATCAAATAACAATCAAGTAAACAAAAATGAAATTTTTATTGTTTCTCTGTCATCGACAGGGCAGGCACACCATACACATTGGCTATTCTGCATTGCTAAAAATAGATCCTTATTTAAATAAAAAAATAAAGTCATATGTGAGACTTTTGAAGATTTCAAAATAATTTTGTAGAATTATAACAAGTGTGTATTGCACAGAGCCATCTTTTTAATTCTTTTTGTGCTTCTCTGTTTTTTGAATTTTGAACTATTGTCCATTCCAAGACTGTATTGCACTTTTGAATTTGAACTTAAAAATTAAACCAGTACAAAATCAGTGGCTGATGAAAGGAATAGAAGTCCCAAAACAAGTACCAACATTCAATAGAGAATATGTTAAACATATGTAAACATATAGGGAGATATAAACAAATTGAGATAGATAGATAGATAGATAGATAGATAGATAGATAGATAGATAATGAACAGTCTGATAGATAGATAGATAGATAGATAGATAGATAAATAGATAATGAACAATCTGATAGATAGATAGATAGATAGATAGATAATGAACAGTCTGATAGATAGATAGATAGATAGATAGATAGATAGATAATGAACAGTCTGATAGATAGATAGATAGATAGATAGATAGATAGATAGATAGATAATGAACAGTCTGATAGATAGATAGATAGATAGATAGATAATGAACAGTCTGATAGATAGATAGATAGATAGATAGATAATGAACAGAGATAGATAGACAGATAGATAGGTAGATAGATTGATAGGCAGAAGGACAGATAATGAACAATCTGATAGATAATGAATGGACCAATATATATATATATATATATATATATATATATATATATATAGATAGATAGATAGATAGATAGATAGATAATGAACAGTCTCATAGATAGATAGATAGATACCAACATTCAATAAAAGATATAATAGATATTACCATCATTCCATGAATTCTGGTATTCTCATCGTTGTTGTTTTTATCGTTATTTTTTGTAAAAGTTTTAAGATGAAACATTTTTTATTATTACATTTATTTCCATCAGCATCTTCTCTGTTATTGCTAACAACCATATGTTTTGTTTTCTATTGTCTGCTAAAATATATCCAAGTCAAGAATGTTAAATATCAGTATTTGTTTTCTTTTGATATCTCCAGTTTGTAGCATGCATCTTGGGATGTTCCTCTAGCTAATAACCATATGTTTTGTTTTCTTACAACTGATGGTTAGTCCTTCTTCCCACTTTCCTTTATTAGCTTGACTAGAATTTTCTGCAGTTTTCTTTCTCTGTCTACTATTAGTACAATGATCTTAACAACATGAAAATACTAATCTGATTAATTGAATAATAGCAACACTTAACATCAGAAATTTCAATTCTAACTTAAGGCCAAAAAAATTCCCAAACCAAAATATACTGATCATTATAACAAATTTAAAGATATTTTCTGAATAATTCATCAATAATAACAATGCCCCAACTCAGATGTTTAGACACTGGAAGGAATCTAATGAATGTACATAGTGATCAAAATAAAAATAAAATGAATATTAGTTTGAATTATTCATTAGCTAGTGACTTCATCTCAGAACTTCATTCATTATGAAGATGGTCAAAGAATGCACAAGCTAAAAGGTTTTGGTCAAAATAACAAGGATAATGATACATTATTTACATCATTCAGACTATTGCTCTCATCTTTGTTGCCATATTTATCACAATGTTTCAGCTGAAGAAGGCCGGAGCATACAACGGCCGAAACGTTGTGATAAATATTGCAACAAAGATGAGTACAATAGTCCAAATAATGTAAATAGTGTACATAATACCTCATCTCAGAAATATAGACAGATACTGAAGGATAAAGATATTATTTTGGTATTATGTATCAGATAATGACAATAGTGATATAATTTCAAATAACACTTTTATTGAATCTGTTACCAACTCCTGAAGAACCAACAGATTGATCATTTTAAATTCTTCACTTGGCATAATTTTGACAATATCCAACTTATTCCGAGTTAAAAATTTACCAGACTTTATGATTCCACAGAATCATAGAAATTCCAGTAAAAGATTCTATCAATTCAAAGGCAATTCTACATCAAAGCAATAACATTGATCTGCTTATTAATGTAAACAAGTCAGTGAATGTCATCAATCCTGACATTGCATGTCATCAAACATCAAGTATTTGGCCTGATCTGTGACCTAGAATGAGAAAACTGCTAGCATAGTTTAAAAAGAAAAATCCTCCACTACAAAGAACTGATCAAGTCATCATCATTTATCAATTTGGTTTCATTTCCCATTGACTTCATTTCTGTAAGTGGCCTACTTGCTTCCAGAGGACTAAATGATTGACATGAAGTTTTAACAAAATGGATAACACAGTGAAGGCTATGTTGCTCCTGATTCTGTCACTGAAATTAATGTCAAATTGAATATTGCAGTAATCCTTGCCTCAGAAATATAATAAGATTAACAAGCACTGATTCTCAGCTAACACCTTTAATTCTTGGGTGAATGGATGTTAACATTCTTAATTTTAATTGAAGATGAGATAAAATGATTGACAAACAGCATTGCTATCCCAGAAGGCTTTGTGAAAGAAAATTTTAAAGAATAAAGTGTGTTACACTTGTTAAATGAACATCAATTACAACAAGCAAAGTAGTCAAGCTTAGGTTACAGCATGTTGGGTTCTATTCTTATTAAAGTGTTGTTTGAGACTCATTATTATGCTAATTTTAAAATTTTCTTATGTCTATTTGTGATAGGGGATTAAAACAAATCTAAAATGTAAAAGGAATTTAAATATTCTAAGCATATTTTGCCTGTTTTTATATTGTTTTTTATTTAAAATACCATTTCTAATCAGAAGTACTTCAAGAGTGTCTTCAATATCCGAAATTTCTCAAAATGTTCAAATTTCTAAGATGAGGAACAATTTATTCAATCTGATAATGAGCAAAGAGGGCTTAGAAAACTTAACCCTCACAGGGCATATTTAGGGCAAAACAAATAAGGGAAGGCAGTGTCACTTATCTGACGAGCTTGTGTGAATGGATGGCAGAAAGAATGGTGTGGCAGAACCTTAGCAAAAGGAGAAAAGTGCTGAGAGCCACAAGGGTGAGGAAGTTGTGGAAAGCCATGATTGCCTATGTTCTGTAGTGATGCAGCACACAGTAGAAGATGATATCTTCATCTTCAGTGTTATAATCACTGCATTTCCGATATTGTAATCTCTAGCCTCTTCCAGGTACCTGTCATATTTAATAACTTTCTGGAAATTTTAAAACAAATCCTTTCATTCATGCTTATGGCTATGATAATTCATTTAAATTTGTCTTTGTGCTGTCCTTTCTGCTCATGTCACTGAACCAATAAATTTCACTACCTGACCAGAGATTGAACACATAACCACCATGTAAATGTATGCACAGAACAAATGCTTATATCCACCAAGCAGTCAGGTTGTAGAATGAGAACTATCCTCATGAACTGAATAAAGTGTTTGTTGTTAAATTTGCAGTAGGTTATTAAATCTAGCAGGTACACAGAAAAAGGGTTGAAATTACAACAGCCAAAACATTGTGGTTATCACATCCAAGAAGAAAACATTGATTTGAATAAGTGTATAATAAGTGGATACATAGCTGAATGGTTACAATATTAGCATTCTAATCATGAGAACCAGGTTCAAATCTCAATATGGTCAATTTGTTAATGAAATAAATTCATGATAATATGAGCCTGGGGATCTGCAGAAATTATTCCCATTGCAGCACTATTGGAAAGTAACAGAAAACACAATAGGCTGACAAAAGCTTTGTGAATGAAATTTTTTAGACAAGACTGTTCAGAAGTCATTGATGGTTGTGCTAGAATAAACTAAGAAATTCTTATAACAGAGACTTTGAGTATACTGGCCTTGTTTGACCACTAATCACTCCAGATTATGCGCTCACTTTCAGATAGTGCAATTAAGATTGACATAGTTCATTATAAACGATAAGTTGGGTCTTACAGTGTTGATGAAACAGAAAATGTACCGAAGCAGACAGCTGAAACAGGGATTTTTCTAGACACTTTAGTCTTCTGAGACTGATTGATGCCTATTACTACTATTACTAATACAGAAAACTATATGAGATAAAGCAACTATACATTTCAATATAAACTAAATATTTCCTATAAGGCTGGAATCTATGTATATATAAAAGTCAGTGCTTTTTACTTTGTAACATACAAAATATATTTTGTTTATATCTAAGAATGGAGATGCAATACACTTTGTATATTCTGCCTGCATAACCCAGAAATGTTCTCATAAAATGGTATCAAAAGAAAATTACTCATATATTTAAAGCAGCTTTTATACTGTAATTATATTGTATTATATTGTAATTATTGTCTCTGTACATGAAATGAATAATATGGTAGATCAGTTGTCTATTTTTAAGTAAAACTGATCACAGATTTTTATGAAAATTTTAAAATTTATTGAAGTAATTTAAATATTTTCTTTGAAGTTTTCAATTAGGCTTTAGTTTGAAGAAAATAGCATAAAATTGTTTATAATAAAATTGAAATTAATCTTGTATGCTTAGAGCGGGTTTTAGACTGATTTAACATCAATTTTTGTTATCTAAAATTAACTTTGATTTCACTATGACTGATGTCTGCCAACGAAAAGAAAAATTAATTTCGTAATTAATATCCCCTGAGAATAAGATAACTGCTATAGAAATATAGGATCTGATAAAAATCATTGCTTAACTGTTTTTTATTTTTTAATTGTTATCATCCCATGCAAGGCAGTAAAGCTGCAAAGGCACAAGGAGTTACAGGTTGTGAAAGAATTAGGAACAGAAACATTAATAATGAGAGGGAAGAGAAAAAAGTAATCGGGAGGACTGTAGATAGCGATTGACATTGCATTTAAATTTTTGCAGATTAAAATTGGGTAGAAAACATGGAGTCAGAAGGGAGTTCCACAAGTGAGAAGTGCAAGAAAAGAAACTGTTAGCATAGAATTTATGGCTACATCTAGCCAGCTCAACTGTAAATTGATGAGATATTGATGGCAGTCTAGTATTGCACTTAAATTCAAAAAGTCTAGTACCATAGCAAAAAGCTCATCCAAACAATTACCATTAAAGTATTTATAGGAAAGACACAGAAAGGCAACCCTATGGTATTGCAAAAGTGACTGAAACCAATCTGACAGATTAGGACAGTTTGAAAAAATATTAATGTTACTTATTAATGTTTTAGAAGTATATTGGCATTTAACGAAAAAATTGGCAGTTACCAGTTCTGAAATTCTAAAGAAGGATAACAAAAATGATAGAAATCAAAAGAATGAGAATATAAAACCCCTACTTCAACTAGGTGGGAGTCTTTTTCAAATGAGTTAGGGGTCTCATATATATTTAATAACAGGATAAGTTAAAAAAAAATTTTAATTACATTTAATTATTTAATTATATTGAGGAAATACATTTGTTTTTTACAGCTTGTGTCTTTTACTTGTTAAATCTTTAGTCTGCAGTTGGAGATTTGTCTTCAGCTGGGATGGTTAAGCTCTCTACCTCCGGGCAGAGAGCATCCCCAGATGGGGCTATGTCAAAGGGCAGAGTCTCGTCCCAGAAAATACCTACCCGATCTATATTTATATGGGGTCTACAGGGAAATTTTGGCTGAGCCTATGGACTTGGGAATCCCACATTAAATTCGGCTTTGTGCCACATATGACTGTGTGGGGCAGTTGGTAGATACAATCTTTTACCTGTTAATCCAGTTGAAATGGAAAACAGGCATTCAGTCACCTTTCTTTACCCAACAATATGATGAAAATTTTGATTATTTACATTTGGACTAATATCCTCATCTTTGTTGTTGTTAACACAACATTTAAGTTTTCAAGTTCTAGCTTCAAGATTGTCCCATGTGACACTAGCCTAATGGATTATTATTATCAGCAACCCAACATCCAAATTACAAATAAGAGATTCTAAAATCAAATTTAGTGTAACAATTTAAATATCTGGGAAGCATTTTAACAGAGAATGGAAAATGTAACACTGAAATCTGAAGGTCCATTGGGATAACAAAAGCTAAGCAAAGTATTAAGAAATGGGAAAATTTTGTTTGAAACAAAGAAAAAAAATGCTGAACTGTTACATAATATCAGTCCTCATATGTAGCAGTGAATGCCAGACAATCTCCTCAAAGATGAAAAAGAGACTTGAAGCAAAAGAAATGTGGTTCTACAGAAGAATGCTGAGAATATCCTAAACCAAACATGTCAGCAACAAAGAAGTTGCAGAGAAAATGGAAATAAGAAGTATGCTTATAATTAACATCAGAAAGGGGTAGTTGAAATTTCTAGGGAACATTATGAGGAAAGAGGTCTTGAAAAATGGATATAAGAACAGGGTTTAGAAGAGATAACGAAAAAACAAAATTTATGAAGAGCTATAAAAGACAGGAAGTTGTAGTAAACCATGATTGCCATCATCTTGAGGGGATACACCATATAGAAGATCATTCTTATAAGTTCAATCCCTGAGTGTGGTAGTACAGATTAGACTCAATGGAATCAAGCCAAACAATGACTGAGCAGTAATAAAGAAAAGAACATCCCTAGATATGAATAAAGAAACAATAACATTTACACCTTTAGATTAAATAAAGGGTTATGTTTCAAATTTTTTGAAGGCTATTTATATCAAGAGACACCTAAAAAAGTTCAGGGAGTATATTAATCAGTCATGCTAGCTCGGACATTCATTAGTCTATCAACCCAGCCATCATGGTCCTGTATCGAAAGATACATGATTGCCTAAGCATGTATCACGCATGGCACATAACTTACTGATACATATACACAATGCACACACTTGCATGCATGCACACAGATACATACACATATCATTGTTGGCTTTATCTCATATCCAAGAATTTAATTTCTTCTTTGCTGATTGCTTCCTTTATGATGATGGTGTTAAATTGACTAAATTCGCTGCGATCATTCAGGTTCAGGACTAGAAGCTTCCAGTTTCACCAAAACCTGCTCCTGTCATTCATTTCTGATTGTTGTTTGACTTTGCAATATTTGGTTGGAGGTGAAAGAAAATCAAGAGTAGAAGAAAGTGCCAATGGCGTGAATTTGCTTAAGGTGGACCTCAACTTGCCAGGAAGTGACCCACACACTTGATTTCATGACCATATGGCACATATAGAATGAGACATGCAGAATTCAGTTATGAAACTGTAACAGACTACTGCTGACTCGGTTATAATTTCGAGTGGCATTCTGTAGTATGTCCATCATATGTAGCCCTCTTCATCCACTGGTTCAACCATTGAGATCACATACATACACATAAAGATAATCTACATATATAAAATACAGTATGTATCCATAGTTACAAGGGGCTGCTGAAAAGTACTCTACCCACTGAAGAAGTCCTTCCCCACAAAAAAAGTATCTGATGTTCAGTTGGTCAGATTTTGGAAAATGAGTTGTATCACAAACTTTTCAGAACCACTCATATATATTTTTGTGTGTAACACTTTCAAAGAGTGAACAGTTACTACACTCTGATCCTAAGACAGAAATATCAAGGTCAGAAAGCCATTAGGGAAGCATTCTGTATCATAACATAGCTGGTCAATTGCTAGGTGACCAGCCTGTCTTGTATTGTGGCTAGGTGTCTAGGGCAGTAGATCACTTGCAAATGCTTGTTTTGCTCACCAGCAGTGTCCTACAAAGCACATTCTGCATTTGTATAAGATTGCAGAAATATCAGGAATGTTACCATAGAGTTGTGATTTAGTTGGATGTTGTCTCCAAGAGTTTGAGTATAAGTTCTATCAAGCTTAGATTCAATTTAATGTCCAAGCAGTATACATTAAAACTGACTCTACAGTGGCTGAAAAGAGTCTCTGCTACAGGTTGTCTGGTAGACCAGATTTCCAGATTACATCCATTTTTATTCAAGGTGGCCAAAGCTCTAGATATGTTTATTTTTATATTGTTTTCAGTAGAATTTATTGCACTTCTTTCTTAGATATATAAAAGATTCAACAGAGGTTATTGATTCATCTGTGACACTTCATGCAACTGAAATGTTGTCATAATAACAACAAAAATGATGAAATTAGCTCAGCTGTACCTAATATAAACAATGATAACTCACGATGACAAAAATTCATACAGAAATTTAATAGTAACTGCTTCTTAATATATTGAGAAAATAAGGTAAGATTGAAAGGTAACAGATAAAAACTGTAAACAAATTTACAGCTTCTATCTGTTACCTTTCAATCCATTCAGAATGTCAAACAGGCATTGAGTGACCTTTCCTTAACCAATACTCATTGATTGTTTTTTTATGATTTATCAATACTTTGTGAAACATATCTGGATTTTAAGAATAATTCTTTTTTCTTTTGCTAGTGAATTAATAATTTTTTTAGAATAACATTTTTCAATATGCAAGTCATACTATTTAACCCATAGCTCGTAGGGAGATGGATTCATGGATTCATACCTTTCCCAAGGTCTTCTCTTTCTGATCCATTATCCATTATGCCACCTGCACATGCAGGCCCCCAATAATGATGATGAAAAATAAATTTATCAACAATATTATGAGGCAACTGGAGTATGGATAACTAAAATTAACAAAAACTCATATTATCCTCAATGGCAAAGTAATATTCCCAATATAAAAATGGCATTATATGATGGATAACTGTAATATTCTGATAAAGCCAGGAAGGATATACCATGTTTCCTGATATCAAAAGTGGATATTAATTTTGACAAGGTAAATGTAAAATTTTTATTTTACTAAAATATATTGCATTTTGATGAGTAAGTTTTTACTTCTTGTTAACAGGAATAATTTTTCTGCATGCAAAAATTTAGGTTAGAAAAAATAGATTTAATTCCAAATGTAGGCTATGGAAAATATTTCAGTTAGAATTTTTGAGTTGGGAATTTATATTATGCAATAAATCTTTCAGAGAGACATTTTCAGTTGGTTGCTTTTATCTCCTGTATTCATACCCTTCACTCTTCTTTGGTAAGAATTTTTTTTTTTTAACACAGCCTGTTATTTCATTCTGTCAAATTAGGTAGGAGTCATGATATTCACATTCCCTTTCTTTCTATCATCTTTGTTGCCCTTTGTTGGAATTTCAAAATGGGTAGCAGTCAATTTTTCCTTATATTACCATTATGTTTTTAGAATGTACAAGTAACTTCTTATCATGACTTTTTCTAGATTATAGCAAGGGAAGAAAAAAATCCCTATTATTAAGATCCAAAGTGTCAAAAAAATCATGATGGATATCATAAACTTGAATTCAAGAATAAAATTCATATTCATTTTTTCTTTTTTATCCTCTCATCCTTAGCAACTAGAAGAAATTTTTGTTGTTAATAGTTACTTTGTTTTCAGTAAATTCATTTCATCCTCTGCCTGGAATATGTCACATCGGACAAAACGCATCAACTTATACTACAGTTTTCCTGTTGTCTTATACCTTTACATATATATATATATATATATATATATATATTTGTAATTGTAATAAAAGCTAGTCACTTATTTTTGGTAAAACATAAAGAACTTTAATGTGCTTTTTTTGTCCAAAAGTAACAGTAAAGGTTTCTTTGCACAACATATGAGTTTATACTAAAAACAAAGGAAGCATTTATAAGTTTTAAACAACAGTTGGCAGCTTGTTTACCTGGACAAGAAAATTATTTTTATTTTTTCATATTTTCAAGTTCACAGCATTTTGTATATCTGATATCTTTACAGATGTTTATGCAACATAGAATTATCATACGAGCAGCTTTGCTAAAATGTTTCTTGTCATTTATATATTTATCAAATAACACCTGCATCAAAAGAACCCTTCATATTTTTTAAAAATGTTTGCGATAGAGCATTTGTTTAACAGATATAATAAAATCTGATAAGACCAACAAATACAAAAAAGCATGTATCTAGACATATATAGGTGTGTCATATATATATATATATATATATATATATATATATATATATATATATATGTGTGTGTGTGTATGTGTTTGCTCATATGTACACATTTTACATATTTATACACACACTCTCATATATGTCTGCATGTGTGAGAGTGCACTTGTGTGTATATATATAAATATGCAAAATATGTGCATATGTATTTATATGTTTCTCTGTCTTACTGTGTGTGCATGTATTTGCGCATATGCAGATATGTATATATTTGTGTATGTGCATATATAAGCATGCCAATATAAATGAAAATAAATGTGACGATATTGATATTAAATGTTAACATGTTTGTATACATATAGTTGATCATATTCACACATATACACACACTTACACAAACACAAACACATACAACTATACAAATATATAAATTAAAATAAACGTATGATGTACCTGGGTAAAAATATGAGTTCATACTTTATTATATGAACTGATATTAAAAGTTTGCTGAAATGTGTTTATATATAAAGTAGAAAACTTTTACATAGCAAGTGAAGAAATTAAAAGAAGCTTATGTTGGAGGAAAAATTTTTTTCTTTTGATCTTATTGAGTCAGTTTGAAGTCAAGATGCCAAGAGTTAAAGTCTTTTTCTGTGTTTACCAGTGAAGAGATCATGTTAAAAATTCAGTGTGAATGCAAGAGTTCTTTAGAAAATAACGAAATATCATGACAGAAAAGTCAATGAGGAAAAAAGAAAATAATGGACAATATTGGAAGAGGAATGAAAAACAAAAACGAAAAAGGAAGAAACCAAAAAGAGGAGAAAAATGACCAAAATATGAAAAAAATAAGGAAATGAAGAAAACATTTCACAAGAAAAGTGAAAGAATGAAATGAAGAATTTAAGAAAAAGTCAAACCAAATCATGCATGTGTGTATTTGTGTGCAAGCATGTAAATGTATGTGTATGTGCATAAGCATGTGTATGCATGTGTCTATACATGTACGTGTATTCATGTGTGCATGTATGTGTGTATGCATGTATTTTCATGTTTGTATGTATATGCATGTGTAAATATCTATGCATGTGTGTATATGCATGTGTATGCATGTGTCTATACATGTACGTGTATTCATGTGTGCATGTATGTGTGTATGCATGTGTTTGCATGTTTGTATGTATATGCATGTGTAAATATCTATGCATGTGTGTATATGCATGTGTATGCATGCGTCTATACATGTATGTGTATTCATGTGTGCATGTATGTGTGTATGCATGTTTGTATGTATATGCATGTGTAAATATCTATGCATGTGTATGCATGTGTCTATATATGTACATATATTCATGTGTGTATGTATGTGTGAATGCATGTTTTTATGTATATGCATGTGTATGCATGTGTAAATATGTATGCATGTGTGTATATGCATGTGTCTATACATTTACGTGTATTCACGTGTGTACGTATGTGTGTATGCATGTGTTTGCATGTTTTTATGTATATGAATGTGTATGCATCTGTAAATATGTATATATGTGTGTATATGCATGTGTCTATACATGTACGTGTATTCACGTGTGTACGTATGTTTGTATGCATGTGTTTGCATGTTTGTATGTATATGCATGTATATGCATGTGCAAATATGTATGTATGTCTGTATATGAATGTGTGTGTGGGGTGGGTGAGAATATTTTTTTTCAGAGTGCCAGGAAGGGAGGCAGAAATTCTGGAATGTATAGGTCAAATGAAATAACCAAAAATGTATAAATGAAAAAGACAATTCATAGAATGAAAATAAAAAAAAAACACACACACACATTAAAGTAATACAGAAGGAAAAATGGAGAATGAAAAAATAATTGTTGGACAAGAAAAGAATGAAGAAGAAATTCAGTTTGAAAAATAGAATAATAAATAAAAGAGTAAAAATGAAAGAAAAAAATTAAGGATGGAATAAATTTAAGCTAGGAAAAAAGTAAGGAAAAAGGTTTATAGCGAAGAAGAAGTGAATGAAAACCAAAGTTTCGAAATTAACAGAGAACAAATAAAAGTAGAAAGAATAAGAACAAAAAGACAAAAGTGTTACAATTAAAAAAGTGCAAAAGATAAATCAAGTCTATAAAAAGAACATATCTGCACAAAGGACGGAAAAGAAGATTGCATTCACGAAAGGAAGAATAAATGATGAAAAATAGGAAAAGAGAAAATAGAAAAACAAGAGCAAATAACAAGTAGAAATTTCATAAAGATAAAGAATAAAGGAAGGAAAGACAAATAAAAAAAAAAGGGAAATTGCTTACAAAGATAGATGAAAAGAGAGATTAATTGCTGCAATGAGACTGAAACAAACAAACTTAAAGAGGTCTACATATTGATATACTTGATCCCAGGAGCAATATTTCCATTAAACATTGGAGAACTTTCTTTTCAAAACAGGATGAGAAGAAAAAGAATGGAATGAAAAAATGATCAGGAAAAACAAATTTACTATGTAGAAATAAAAAATAATGTTGATTGATCTTCAAACGACAGAAAATTGTATAAATGTTTGATAGTCATCCAAAAAAAGTATAAACTTAGATGTAGATAACATTAAAAAAGAAACAAAAACATGTATATGCACATATATATCTATGTATCAAGCACCCTAAACACACAAACATAACAGATCTTAAGATAAGACCAATAGATACAACCCTCCCTCAGTGACATATAAACAAACATCTTGATATTAGAGTTTATGCAAAAGCATTTACATATATATATATATATATATATATTTACATATATATATATATATTTACATATATATATATATATATATATTTACGTATATATATATATATATATATATATATATATATATATATATATATATATATATATATATATATATTCACAGGTACAGGGTTATTCAGAAGGGTAGGTACTACAATGTATTCTTTGAAGAAACCTATAATTTTGCTACTTCCAATGACTAGTGATGTATCTGAGGTATGCCAAGCAGGGTGTATACCATAGCCACCACTGAGTGGTGGTGCCATGACACCACTTAACACTGAATAAATAATTTTGTAATATAATATTCATTAATTAATCATTAAGCACTAAATCCTGGCAATATTTCTGATTGGAGAATGCTGCCATCAAATCAATTTCAAACTTTTAAGACTTGAAGAATTTCTAAAATTTATTATTCAATATGGAGATGATAATGTGTTTTCAAATCAAATCTTCAAAGAATTACAATTTCTACAGCAGGCTGTGAGTGAACTTTCAGTAAGCTGAATTTAATTTTCTCCTAGTTAAGTGCATCCATTGGCCAAGGTAGATTGTGTGGCCTGGCATTGCAAAGTGTGGGGAGAGAGGAAACTGAAAATGTTGATATTGAAAGACATGATTGACAAATTTACATCAATGAAAGCAAGGAAGTTACAGGTTTAGGCCTAAATGACACCTTTAATTACTTTTTTCCACTTGTCTTCTCACTGTACTAGTATATGCATGTATGTATATGCATGTGTAAATATTTATGCATGTGTGTATAACTAATTAAAATGTCTTCTTATGCTGCCTTTGTACTTTCTCAATGAAAGTTTATTAAAACTACTTTTCTTGTCATGGATAATTTTATTCATATTGTAATGCTTTTTGTAGATGACTTTGTAGAGTCATACTGTGTTAAAAAACAGTCTTCTTCTTGTGCCATTATGTCGTATTTTAATACTTTTCTCTCAACTGGAAATGTAAAGTACAATTAAGGCCCATTTTCCTATAATCTGAGGATATGTACTTTACACAACTTTGTTTTTGTGATAATTGTATTGTCATGTCATAAAAATACATTCATATTATATCATTATATTGTCAAAATTTAAATTCTTTTCAAATAAAATATAGTTATCCTGTTCAAGTACCATAATTTATCATACATATATTAATGGTCTTGAATTGTAATTTTAAACTAATAGTTTTACTTTGCACAAATAGGATATCAGACGTTTAAATAGGGACACAATTTTAGTGCTTTGCCATGGTCACCACTTTCACGAATATTCTTCTGACAATGATTACCCAGAACTTCAATTGATATATCTCTGTTGTCTTCAATGTCACTACCCTATTTCTCACCCATCTATTACATCAAACCAATGCAGCTCTACATTCATCAATAAATATCAATTACTTATTTACTTTTATGATTCTCTTTGTGATTTATATTGTGATTCATATGTAAAGTGTGATAATTTGGTTGCTTTCATGTGTAACCAATGTGATTAATATTCTGTATTTTTCTCTCTGTTTTCATCCACACCATCAGTTTCTTGAAATAATTTGTTGTTGGTCCATCCACTTTTCTGGCTTATTACTGTTTTAATTTTTCTCAAATGTCTTTTTTGTAACATACTTGAAGTCGATTTTCTCTTGTTCTACCCAATGTTTCCAATATCATTTTCAGCTGTTTAATGACCTCTGTTCAAAATTTCTGTCACACTTTAGACTATCTTGTTTCTCCCTTGCAGTTATATCTTTTTTATCACACAAGGTAATCTTTATATACCGAAAATTAAAAAATATCAGTATATTACACCATTATATTTATTCAATAATAATATGACAAACAATCCTTGTGTTGCATAATGCAATCTTGCACAACAAATCATTATTATATGCCTTTCAATTCATATTAATACATTCATTTTGGTTGCTATACTCAATGTTTTGACAATTGTACACTCTCTTTCTTTAGGTATTTGTTCTACTCAATGACTTCTTCAGAATTTTGAACCAAACTTTTTATTCAATCCACAAGAGCTGATCTTTCTCATTCTGTTTTCTATGCTCAAGAAAGATCATCAGATTATTCAGCTTTTGTGTTGCTTGCCTGTTTCTTCTACTGAAACAGAGTATATAGGTTTTTCGCACTGCCTGATGCAGAGATTGAATTCACAACTGCCAGTGAATAAGTTTCAACAAACAAGGCTATATACCTCCTCCCTGACAATCCACTTGTGTTATTTTGGATCCTTAAACCTAATGTTAGTGTAATTTTGCAATGTCCTTTCTTTGTTAAACTTGGGTTTCCAGATTGTGCTCATCTCTATGCTAGCTCTACTGAAGGGATTATCAGAGCTTAACACGTGTACTGATTCTTTCCGTCATGATATTCTGTCTGTTTTCTTGACTTAATTCCACAGGGCCAATGAAAGTATAAAAAGGAAAAAATAAAAAAATATATAAGCAGTAAATTGCTGATACTTCCTGAAGAGTGGATAGACATTTCCACCTATGCAACTCTGGAGTTGGAATGCTGAAGATCAGCTAATTCAGAAAATTTTACACATATTAATGCTATATATATATATATATATATATATATATATATATATATATATAAGGGTAGTAAAAATCTTTTTATCACAACCAAGAAGGGATACAAAAACAAATTCTGATGGGATTTCTGCATTTCTAATTCAATATTAATGGTATCCTTACAAGGAAACATTTGTCATTCATTGACTGAGCAGCCAGTACTGCTTTCAGTTGAAATTTATCAGATCTTTCTTTTAATCTTTATCACTCTGTATGTGACTTCATTTGTGGCACAAAGATTTTATACTGCCACTGAAGATGACTCTGTTTCCTGAACAATAGTGTGTTTGAATTCCATACTTGTGTTGTTATATTCTGCTATGGCAACAGAAAATAACTTTGAGTGAAATTATCAATAAGGTTAGTGCAATTGATAGGTTTGAAAAAGAATGCAGCGGAAAGGGAAGCAGTATTAATAATTCCGACTGCTAAAGTTTAAAACAATTTTTTTTAAGAAAACATGTTGCCTATGTCCAAAAAATTTTATCACTCTTTTCAACATTCATGGAGATTTCCTTCCAACCTCTTATTTCAAGTTGCATGTGCTATCCATTTTAATTGTTGCTGCTGTTGGTAGTCATCAAGTGATGAGGTTTCTGTTATTTGGTACAGTTTTTTGTTTCAGAAATCTCACTTATTACAGATTCTGCACATTTTTTTTTCTATTTTCTGACTAATGTCCTCATCTTTGCTATTATATTCACAAATTCTTCAATCTACCCTTCAGCCTTTTTCAATCCAGTTTAGTCTCAGAGAACTTCAAACTGAACCCTTTATTTAATAAATGGTAGTAGAGTGTTTTCATTCTGCTGCCCATATCTGGAGATATCTTGTTTTGTTCTCAGTTATTGCTAGCCTGGTATCCAGTGAGTCTAAGTCTGTACTAACCAGCTCATAAATACACACAGAAATGCTTCATTCCTGTATGTTATTGTTCTGTAGCCATATGGACAATAGCTTAGAATAGTTCAATGGCTAGGCCAGGTAGTACAGACTCAGATTCAGTGAAAATACGGAGAACAATAAACAAGCATATCTCTAGGCATGGACTCCAGAACAAGAACAAGCTAAACTTAAAGTAAGATTAAATAAAGAAAGATTAAATAGAAGGTTCAGTTTGAAATTTCTTGAAGCTAATCTATGTAGTAATGCAGAGCATAGCTTACCTAGTATGAAGTGTGTTCAAATTGCTGCAGCTGTCTGGTTCAAGACCTACAGGCTCATGTGCACAATGACCAAAATGGACATCACACCTATGTAAATATATCAACATCTGCCACTTACTACATAAGTGGCTACATTGCTTGCTAGGAGAGTAGTAGTAATTATTTAGTTGATGCTCATGGTGTGTAGTAGAAAAAGAAAGAGGTTCAAACAACATAAGCAGAATACTCAGTACTTAACACAATGTAGATCAAGAGACACCAAAGGAGAGGATAACTGAAACTTTGTGATAATAGCAACAAAGATAAAAACATTAGTTTGATTGTAAATAACAAAAATAATGATAACTCCTCATCCCAGAAATATAGACAATAGTCATTAATAATAAAATTACCTTGACTATGCTGCATACACCTGTAACCATATTTCTTTCTTTTAAATTCTGTTATTTCAAATCTGAGAATGATGCAAATAAACATTGGAATATTAACAAAGAGACTTATGAAGTCAGTGTTTGTCTATTGAGTTATCCTGTATATTTGTATATTGACACAATAGAATAACTTGTTCTTCCATAATTGGATTATTCACGCAGAAATATTTCAGCAGTGATAAAAACATATATATACATATATATATATATATATATATATATATATATATATATATATATATATATATATAAAGAAAACATGTTTTTCGTTATTTTATATTTTATTAATAACCAAGAGTCATGGATGATATTTTTATAGTTCACTGTTTCATTTGTTTGACCCTTGGTGGATTATAAATGGGAACAACTTTGTCTATTTATAAAAATACAAGGCTGCAGAATAAGAAAATAAATTGTCTGAATTAAATGGTGTGTGATTTGTAATGTTATCCACTGAAGCCATAACTTTTGCTAAATTGTTTCTTGGAATTCTCTTACGAATACAAAATAAGAAAAATAGAATCAAATGGAAAAAATGCCATAGAACTATGGCGGTAGCTAGAATTAAGTGGTAAGTGTAAAGCAATCAGTAGTAAAAGGATAAATGCGTATGCATATGTACCAAAGATGCATATATGTAAATGTACATGCACACATCCATCCTGGGTATGGTGATAAACTACATCTGTGTCCAGGGTAAGACGATAAACTACGTCCAACGATAAACTACGTCCAACAGTAAGTTTTGATCATGAGGTTTTAGGAGCATGGAACCATTTCTTAAATTGCTGGTGTTCCCAGGTCCACCCTGACCTGGGGTGGTAGCTCCTGTTAGGGTCCCAGCTATGGGCAAATAGTTATCCCTGAAACTGAGGTAAAAAGCATTATAAAAGTGTAAAAATAGGTTTTAATACCAGAAATAAATTTTTGAAGAAAAAAAACTTACCAGCAATATATCTATGCACACCCATACATACACATATATATATCTATATAGTCATGGTTGGCAATCAGTATAGGAGAGGGACAACTTGGAATTCAGAATCTGAGGTGGGTCTTTGGGTGGCATTGAGGCAAACTAGGTGTACCAATTCTTTTTATTTGGTTTGGTTCTATCAAAATGTGTAATTGGTTCTGCACAAATCTTCACCTCTATAATGAAATCATATGTGAGGATAGTTTATCTGTTTGGTTCTAACAACTGATCTTGTATATCCTCATACATCATAAAGGATGGGAGAATCTAGTACCAGTGTGTGTGTGTGTGTGTGTATATATATATATATATATATATATATATATATATATGATGAAATGGACAAAGTCCGACAATTATTTTAAGACATTTTTATGTTATAGATTTGTATCTATAAAAAGAATGTATAACATAAAAATGTCTTAATATCTGTATATATATATATATATATATATATATATATATATATATATATATATATATATGCACATTACATTGAATATGAGAGAGAAAGTGCTTTGATTAAGTTTTTTATACAATTTCTCATGTGATCTAATATTTTTTTCTTTTCAGATGATAAATGATATAAAAACTGTTAAACATTAAATATTTAACTGTTATAAGAGTTAAAATATTTCATCCTTGAAAATGGCTAAATGTATAGCCGAAAGCACTCAGATTAAAAGAACATTCGAACAGTTTTTATATAATTTATCATCTGAAAAATGATTAGATTGCATGAGAAATTTTATAAAAGACTAAATCAAAGCACATTGTCTGTCGTATTCAATGAAATGTGCATGAAAGAAGGATTGCTGCCTAAATACACAAATATATATATATATATATATATATATATATATATATATATATATATATATATAAATAATTGAAGTCTATACTTAGAGGCAACAGGCTGTTTCATGCTAGACGCAATCATCAGGCCACGAGTGTTGTTTTTTTTCTCGGCTATTTATATATACAGGTTAGTGGTGCATTGTGTGTAGTCTATTTTGCTGGGTATTTTGCTGGAAGTTGTTTATTTGTTTATTTAGGTTAGATTATTTGGCTTGTTTTATTTACTCTTATTTTTTATTTTTATTTTATATTTTATAAATTTAATTTTTT
>OZ010596.1:62852891-62857891 GCA_963932145.1 Acanthosepion lycidas | reverse complement strand
AGATAAAGCATGAAACAAACACGTTATTCAAATTAAATATAAATTAAATCTTTATTTCACTCTGATGCACTTCCAATACCCTATGCATCCACTTCAGCACACTACTGCACAGGGTTCAATACTATTCTTGCCTTTTGTCAAACTAGAATAATCATAGTATCTTCTATGAACATAAAAAAATCCAACTGTTGCATAATCCATTACTGGATCCTTGCTCAACTCTTTAATGAGTTGCTATTTAGTTAAGCCCTTTGGTTGAAACCTAACAGAGATCTTACTTAAAGTATATCTATCAGTTTTGAATTCAGGACTTACATCAAGTTTAAACACCAGTTCCCATATGATCACAGAAGTTAAGCAATTCTGAGTTAAGCAGTTCCTAGATGGTGGACTTGGGAATACCAGGTCCTGTAACATTGCATGTGTGGGTAGTGGCTCAGAATTTTTAATTGGAGAATTGAGTTCTAATTCCTATTGAGTTTGTTATTTTCACTTATACACAAATATCATTGGGAAAGGTATGACTCCACCTCTTCTCCCACCAGCTATGGGTTAATTAATTAGACTTGTATCACTAAACCATTATCACATCAAAAAAAATTCTTACAATCTAAAAATATTTTCTGGCTTTAAATAGACTGCAAAAGGTTGATAAACCATAGAAAATGAATGAAGCAAAAAAGTTTTGAATTCAGAGTCATCCTTCTCCTAGACTGTTTGCTAATTCTACCCTATTTAACCCATAGCTGGGGATAAGAGATGGATTAATACTTTTCCCAAGGTTATTTGCACATAAGTTAATATAATGAAGTCAATCAGAATTCAAACTTGACTCTCCAATTTTTCATTCCAAGCCACTATCCTCTTGGGAATACTAATGCTAGTGGGTTCAATCCTATAATCAAGGCCTTGTACCAGGCGTGGTTAAGCTTTTGACTTTACTACAATGACAGATTTATGAGAAACATTCTTTCAGTTCTGGTAAAATTTCCTGCAAACAGACATTGAATCAATGGCAAGTGTTTCCTTTAAGGCAGATACTTTTTCTTAATTAATAATTAATTTTGAAAATGTTTCAGGATTCAATTTCAGATTGGCTTTTCTGCATATTGATATATTGATAGAAATAGGTCCAGTTGAATGTAATTTCTGTTTTATTTGGGTTGTCTCAGAAAATTCGATGCATAATTAATAAAAAACTTCAGGATTCTGTTTAATTAATAAGAAGCATTTTGTTTTTGTTTATTAATGTATGGAACTTCCATTATCCATTGGACTAGAAGGGAATTCATTTCTGTTTGCATAAAGATCATTTCTCATGATTTATCATTATTCCAAATAGACATAAAGAAAATGCGTATCATCACTAATATATATATATATATATATATATATATATATATATATATATTGGGCACCTCGAGGCGCTGTAATGGCTAGCAAGCTTGTCTCATTTGAACAATTAGACTCAGTACAGACTTCAATCCTCACTGGGTGCTCCATACTTTCAACCACATCTAAGTTACATTTGGAAAATTACTATATATATATATATATATATATATATATATATATATATATATATTATTGAATAAAAACAGACCACGTTAAGGTTCCATGTAATAAATTATTTCACCATAACCCCATTAACAGGGCTCTGGATCATCAGACTTTACTTCCAAAAATTGAAATGAAAAATGAAAAATGAAAAGAAATTCACACATTTTTGACGGACCTCATCAAGTATACGTAAAATTAACGAAGTGAGGAAGTGAGGTGGGAAAGAGGATATGAATGGGTCATATGTATCATTTCAAATTCTTATTTTTAATTTTTAACTCCAATGTCCTCGTGAAAGTAGTGTAGCTTCTTCCTTTAAAGTCAGTCTCCACCCCTCCACCCCTTAGCCATCTATATCTTGAGACTAGACACAATAAATCTGAACAACATCTAGCCGACACATTGGAGTTAAAAATTAAAAATAAGAATTTTAAATGCTACATATGACACATTCATATGCTCTTTCCCACCTCACTTCCTCACTTCGTTAATTTTACGTATACTTGATGAGGTCCGTCAAAAATGTGTGAATTTCTTTTCATTTTTCATTTTTCATTTCAATTTTTGGAAGTAAAGTCTGATGATCCAGAGCCCTGTTAAAGGGGTTATGGTGAAATAATTTATTATATGGAACCTTAATGTGGTCTGTTTTTATTCAAACATATCTACTCTGAATTTTACATTGAGCTCTCCGGATATCATCCTCCTCGGGTCTACCCATACAAATTACATAAGTTTGCATAAACTATATATATATATATATATATATATATATATATATATATATATATTTTACAGCAATAAACCAAAAATTTCCTCAACATATTGATAGTCTATTTCAAACCATTCTGTGTGCTGCTATCATCAGCCCATCAGCTTGACTATCTGTATGTTGAGGTAATTTTTGTTTTTAGCTGTAAAAAACATATATGCTCTATTAAAATAAAAACATCAAGCTCTCTGTGGATCAGTTTTAATAATTAACATTATTATGATCCACCAGGATTTTATATCAACGGATCGATTACCTGTACTATATTCATATATATATGTATATATATATATATATATGTTTGATGGTATGTGTTGGAGTATCAATGACATCATTTGTAAATATCTGATTGTGTATATCTATCTATCTATCTATCTATCTATATATATATATATATATATATATATATATATATATATATGATAAGAATTTAGTTTAATGGTATGCTATATTTATGAGTAAAAAAGTGCTCAGTATCATGCATGTAAATATAAAAGTAGACACTGAAATCAACACTGAGTAGAGACAGTCTGTTTCATGCTTGAATACAATCTTCAGGCCATCTATATATATACAAGGTGTGACATAAATATTGCTAGAAAATTTCAAATAAATTCTCCATTCCAATATTTGTCATTACTTGTCGTTTATGTTTTGATACTTGTCCAGCAATGTCTTTTAGTATTTACTAGCAAGAATGTCTATAGAAATTAAACGAATGTATATAATTGAGTAACATAAAAATGGTCTGACTACATCTGAGATTTTTAAAGCTGAAGAACAACTTGGAAACAATAGAATATTTATCAAAACTTCACTTGATTGACACAACAAAACTTTTTCTATCAAATATGGTTTGAGACCCGGGCACCCTTGCACCTCCAGAACACCCAAAACTTATTAAACTGGTGCCTGAAATCTCAGGTGTAATCCAAGAAGTTCAATGAGAAAATTGTCTAAAGAGGTTGGAACATCAAAGAGAACCATGCAGAGCCTTTGTCGAAATGATTTAGGGATGTTGACCTACAAGATAACCAAGAGACAGCTTCTTTCAGCAGCCACAATGAAAAAGAGACTTCAAAGAAGCAGTTGCTGAAACAGATTCACGATGGCATGCTGCAAAACAGTAATGAGAAACTGTTCACTGTTGAGAAACTATTCACTGTTGAAGAGTCTCATTGACAGTTCAAATAATCATAATAACTGGAGAAATTTCAGTGTCTGAAAGGTGATGATGAAATGATACTAGCTTGGTTTTTGAGGCATTAAACGTTACAAGCCAGTTGTTTTCCCATTTGAGCTGTCAGAGCAAGGAGAGTAGTGAGGTTGGCTACAAGGCACAGATCATTTTGGTTTTCAGAAGTAGATCCATGAACAGTGGTATTATCTACATAAATTTATACAAACTAGTTTTATTATCAGTTTACAATCTAAAAATGTTATGATTAACTTCCATCCTGTCAAAATAGATTTAGTAAAATATTCTTCTCTTAGCATGAAAGCACATAACTGACTGACAGCATACTTTGGTTATTAAATCTTTAATTTTTAACACATTTTTAAAATGTCTACAACTCTGGTAAAAGATAAGGGATTTGTGCAAAAATGTATGTTATATACATATATATTTATGTAATATATTTATGTAATATATTTATGCATATATATATATATATATATATATATATATATATATATATATATATATATATGTAAATATATATAAGATAGAGTTAAAATTAATTATAACAACTTGTCAGCTAGTTCATGTTCAGCTTGTCGGATTATCCTGACACTTTTAACCTGATTAACTAAGAGACAAAAGTGAACTAGCCAATGACTTGCTATAATTATATTTTACCTTGATTTTAGATGAGTGTATTTCTTTTTCTTAAAGCACTAAGTACTTTTCTGAGTTTTTTTTACTATATTTTACATATATATATATATATATATATATATATATATATATATATATATATAAAGGGTGCGATGTTTAAATTGTCGCCATATATATATATTTTTAATTACATGCCTTCGTGCTGTTTGTTTTTGATTTTGTTGACTTCACAGTACAGTAGGGCCAGATGGGGACCACCTGTGAGAAAAAGAGCACCATCATGCAATTCACTTTGCCAAAAATTTGGAAACAGCATGCTGCACTGTTTGGCATTTGTACCGGAAGCTCTAATACAAAAATTTCAGAATGTCTGGGTGTCAATCTGAAGACAGTCTAAAGGATTCAGAAATAGTTGGATGACTCTAATGGTGATTATGAAGATACAGCAACTCAGAATACTCATTCTAATAGTTCTGATAAAAAAAGAACCTCAGACTCAACACAGTGGCCTACATCAAGTGCCTTGTGAAAGTTGTGTGGCCTTGTGTCATGATGGTGGTTGCTGGAAGAACCTATATCTAGTAACAGGACTGTGCTCCATGCCGCACAGGCAGGAGAACCCGGTTGTGGCTCTCAGACAATCTACATTAACAACATCTATATTTACATTTGTCAATAAAATGTACATTAACAAGACAGAAAGTATAGTTTCAGCATAAACTGCATGTTGGTTCTGTGGGTGTTGAAAAAAATACACATGTGCCTGAGTGGGTATCTACAACAGGGATAAATTAGTGAACAGAAATAATATATGTATATCACCATGGA
>OZ010596.1:62820391-62847891 GCA_963932145.1 Acanthosepion lycidas | reverse complement strand
GAAATAATATTGAGAAATATTCAACCAAAGAAAAGATTGGTCATAGCCAAACAAACCAAATTCTTAGCATTGTAACAAGAATTTGGGGAGCCTATAAGGAAATATCTAAGAAGTTTAAGAGACACACCAGCAGATATTGTGAATTTCATGAACTAGGACAACAAGAAAGAAGGACAAAGGAATCAATGGACAATCAAAGTTCTTTGGAAGACTCGGAGTACAAAACATGGGACCCCGAGAATAAAAAACTAGATCAAGGTCTACCATAATGAGAAATACTCGTGAAATCTGTGAGAGGGGGAGGGAATGTAGGAGAAGCCATAGATCCATGCAGGGCATGAAACATGAAAGATTTCACAGTTTTTCACTCCCCATTTACAGTAAACGCCTCTAATCTGCCCGTCAACATCCAACTTGAAATGATTGACATGCAGTGTGATTCAGATTTGAAGAACAATTTTACCTTGATGAACTTGGACACATTTTATCAGTATCTCTTGCCAAAGTACCACAAATTGACGGCCCTTGCTGCGAAAGTTTTGTGAATGTTCGGGACTACCGACCTTTGTGAACAAGTTTTCTCTGCAATGAGCATCAATAAAACAAAGCTGCCCTCAAAGTTCACACACAAGCTTGTCTGAAATGATTGTCTGAAATTGGCTGCTACTCTATCTACTATAACAGGTTACTATACTATACTACTGCTAATATATCAGGCAACTATACTATACTACTGCTACTATAACAGGCTATTATACTATACTACTGTTACTATATCAGGCTACTATACTATACTACTGCTAGTATATCAGGCTACTATACTATACTACTGCTACTATAACAGGCTATTATACTATACTACTGCTACTATAACAGGCTACTATACTACTGCTACTATATCAGGCTACTATACTATACTACTGCTACTATATCAGGCTACTATACTATACTACTGCTACTATAACAGGCTACTATACTATACTACTGCTACTATAACAGGTTGCTATACTATACTACTGCTACTATATCAGGCTATTATACTATACTACTGCTAATATATCAGGCAACTATACTATACTACTGCTACTATAACAGGCTATTATACTATACTACTGCTACTATAACAGGCTACTATACTACTGCTACTATATCAGGCTACTATACTATACTACTGCTACTATATCAGGCTACTATACTATACTACTGCTACTATAACAGGCTATTATACTATACTACTGCTACTATAACAGGCAACTATACTATATTACTGCTACTATATCAGGCAACTATACTATACTACTGCTACTATATCAGGCAACTATACTATACTACTGCTACTATAACAGGCTATTATACTATACTAATGCTACTATAACAGGCTACTATACTATACTACTGCTACTATACCAGGTTACTATACTATACTATACTACTTTACAATATCAGGTTACTGATTTGACTCCTGATATTGACGCAAATGTAAAGAAAAAACGTGTTAAGTTCCATGAACATATTTAAGGGGATTTGTTTAGCTAATATAGGTAATTAGCATAACGAGAGCTATAACTTTAACTCACAGGCATCTTTGAGTCAGTGAACATAGGATATGTACAGCTACTAAGTTTGATCATCATAACAAAAACACTTGTACAAACACAAGGAAAATAAAAAGATTAATCACAGGGCCTTGTCAGTCGTCTTTAAAGAAACTTGTAAAAAAGAGGGTAACTCCCCAAATACGCCATAACTATATCTATCTATCTATCTATATAGGTATAGTGTTAGGTAAATGAGATAACTAGATATTAGTGACGGTATACACGTGTGCTGGCATGTATATGTTGGTAAGCAAATAAATAATTACCAAATTTAGCCAAGATATGTGGACATAATAGTGCTCAATGTGATTTGACAGAGCTAAGAAATATATATTGCTAAATATACATATACCTACATTTGTTGTGTGACTCAAGTTTCTTTGGTTACCCAACTCATCGGGAAGCTATATCTTGTACCCAGTGAGTTGGGTAACCAATAAAAATCAAGTCACTCACCAAACGTAGGTATATGTGTATTTATTAATCTATCTATCTATATCTATATCTATATATATATATATATATATATATATATATCAGAAATGTTTCAGTGATTCTGTAATTCTCTGAAATTCATACAAAGTACACAAACTATGCTATGATATATAATATGTTTGCTTTGAAAAATCAGCATTTACATATCTTGCCTTTAACTGGGTTTGAACACAGGCTCTGACACTTGTGAAAAGTGTACAACTATTTAAATCACTGAGTAGCACATCTGATGTTAAGGCACTCAATTGGTATTGCACTCAATACCATTACAGTGGTCTGTTAGAAATCAAATTATCCAGCATGCTATGAGTTGCATTATTCACGCCCCATATATACTTCAATATTTCAGATAAAATTAGCAAAGAACAATGTAGTTTGTGATAAATTATTTCATCTGCAAGATTACATCTGTCCCATAATTTTAAGAAATAGGAAACTGTTTCCTGCCATAAAATTACTTTATTCCTGAATCTACATGATTAGAGCTGATAGGAAATAAAGTATTTCAGCAAGATGGTGAACTTTGTCACTTTGGACAGTTTCTGAATGAAAATTTCCCAAACAAATGGATTGGAAGAAGTGGAGAAATCTCTTGGCTCACATGATTAACAGACTTGAGTTGACTGGGTTTCATTTTATAGTAACATTGAACAAAACCTTTCTCTGGAGATGACCTGCAGGCCAAAATAACCAACAGCTGTAAAAACATATAACTTCAAGGTTAAATCATGGTTTCTATGCATAATGATCGTAGAAGATTGACAATCTCCAAAATAAATCAAGTTGAAAATGTAATAAATTCTCTCACTTTACCCATTTTAGAGATTGATTATTATGGATAAAAATAATGTAAGGAAAAACAGAAAATTGAAGAATGACCTGATTTATATATATATATATATATATATATATATATATATATATATAGTTATCCACAGACAGACTGTTTCGCTGTGTCACAGCTCATCAGTGTCTCTCTCTCTCTCTCTCTCTATATATATATATATATATATATATATATATATATTAAAGAAAAACAGACCACTTTAAGGTTCCATTATAATAATTTATTTCACCAGAGTCCTTTTAAAGGACGCCGGATCATCAGATTAGCTCTGGATTTACATTGAGCCCTGAGGATTTCATCCTCCTTGGGATTACCCATACGGATTACCAAGTTTTTCATAACTTAAATATATATATATATATATTTAAATATATATATATATATATATATATATATATATATATATATGATTTATACTAAAAAATCTTTTCACTAAATTCATTTTTACTTCATCCTTTCCTTTGTTTTCTTTTTCACTTTACACTTTCTCTTTAGCTTTTCCTTTTTTTACCTTTTTCCTCTTTTCTTTCGACAGTTGGCATTTGTGGCAAGTTAGTAAAGTCTCTAGTTTTTTTTTTTTCCTTAGGGAAGTTTATTTCATTTTTACATAACTAATTGATATTAATGCTCCAATGTTAAATATTTTATATATGCATACATTCATATATATATATATATATATATATATATATATGTGTGTGTGTGTGTGTGTGTGTGTGTGTGTATTTCTTTTTTTTTAAGAATTGTGCCCCGAGCAAGGCATGAAGCCACTAGGATGCAGGGGGGTTGCAGAAGATTTGGAGCAAGAGCAGATAGGACTGATAGAAGAAAGGATGAGGGGAAGGATAGTGGGTAGATCAAGGTAACTGGAGATGTCGATTGACATTACATTTGAATAGTTGGAGATCATAGCTATCAGGGAAACAGTAATTGGGAAGGGTGTTCCACAGGCGAGAGGTGCGAGGTATGAAGCTATTGGAGTAGAAGAGACGGCTACATTTAAAAGTTTCTACAGTGTAAGGGTGAGAGCGGAATGCCAGCCTCGTAGGGCGCTTGAATTCATGGAGGCTGGGAACCAGTGAAAGCAGCTCATCGGAGCAATTACCATGAAAGTATTTGTAGAAGAGACAGAGAGAGGCGATGGCGTGTCTGTGAGATAGTGACTGCAGACGAGACGTCATATCAGGACCAATCACATTGCATATCCGTCTCTGGATCTTGTCAAGAACTCCGAGGTGCCCCAGACCATATATGGCAGCAATACTCCATGCAAGGGCAAATGGTTGTTTTGTATATTTGAAGTATCGATTCAGGGGAGAAAAATTTCCTGGCACGGCACAGAGCGCCAACTTTCCTCACAGTAGAAGAAGCAATTGACTCAATGTATTTGTTCCATCTCAGGTCAGCAGTCAATGTGAGACTGAGCAGACGCAGGGAGTTGCTCTCAAGAAGTTGACTATCAGACATTCTAATGGGGGGCAGGGAAGGTTAATGGAGAGTAGTTTAGTTTTTGAGGCGTTAAATTTGACCATCCAATTGTTGCTCCAGTTAACAACCGATTGGAGGTCCATTTCAAGACGCACAGCCAGGTTAGTTTTGTCAGCGCCATTAGATTTGGTTTTGAGGCAGAAGAAAATTGTAGTGTTGTCCGCGTAGATGCCAACTTGGGAATCTATGGCATCAGGAAGGTCGTTGATGAAAATAAGAAATAGAGTGGGGCCAAGGATGGAGCCTTGGGGAACACCTGCATTCGTGGGATAGGAACTGGAGGAGAATCCGTTGAGAACGACCTTCAATTCTCGACCAGTAATACCATAACCTTGGAGCTTACAAAGAAGGCCGGCATGCCAAACCCTATCAAATGCTTTGGAGATGTCTAGGGCCACGGCACGAGCCTCACCGTTATTTTGAAGTGCTTGGTAGACGGTTTCAGTGATAGCCATAAGCATATCAGCTGTAGGACGGGCGTAGCGGAAACCATATTGCTTGTCTGAGAGAAGGTCGTGTGAGGTAAGGCGGTTAACCACTTCTGCGTTGATTACGGCTTCGAAGACTTTGCTGAAGAGGGGTAGGAGACTAATAGGACGGTAATTAGAGGGGTCAGAGGGGTCTCCAGAGTTCTTAAAGACAGGAACAATGGATGAGGACTTCCAGCAGGATTCCTTGAGGCAGTAATTATACAGTTTAGAGAGTGCGGGTGCTAGCTCAGGCGCACATTTCTTCAAGATAGTGGCTGGTATGCCATCTCCACCATTAGCCTTGTGGGGGTCTAAATTGGAGATAATACCCAGTACCGATGATGGGGTTATGCGTAGGCCGCTCAATAGGGCCTCAGTTCTTAGAGGGAAGTCTGGTATGGGTGCACCGGTGGAGTCGAGCGTTGAATTAAATGAGAACTTCCGAGCAAGGCATTCAGCCTTGTCAGTTGAGGAGGTCAAGACCTCGAACTGGTTGAATAAAGGAGGTATGGAGGGTTTTCTATTGTTCAGGACACTCTTGCAAGAACTGCCAATAATCTTTGGAGCCAAATTTGCGAGATGCAATATGCTCCCTCATCCGAGCAGCATATTATTGACTAAGCTTCGTTGAGGATACGCTTACACTCGTTACGGGTGGAAGCAAAGAGACATCTATTGCAGTCCAACATGTCGCTACGAAATATGTGAAAGAAATGGTTCCTATGGGCAATGGCGCCTGAGCAAGCAGCGGAGAACCAAGGGGAGGAGTGCGACTTGACCTTAAATTTCCTTGAGATATATATAATATATATATATATATATATATATATATATGTATATATATATATATATATATATATATATATACACAAATATATATGTATATATATGTACAAATATATATATATATATATATATATATATATATATACAAATATATATATATATATATGTATATTTCAATTAAAAGGTGCAAATATAATTTATAAATTCATGAATCATTTATACATTCTATATTTGTGTTTTGTATAAATGATTCATGAAATTATATATATATATATATATATATATACATATATACAAATATATATATATATATATACAAATATATATATATATATATATATATATATATATATATATATATATATATATATATATATATATATATATATATATATACAAATACAAGGTTGGTATAGATGAAATAAAATTCCAGTAAACAAAACCACTATTTAAAAAAAATGCTCAATACAAAGTAGAGCAAATAATATTTATTTAAAAATTATAACATAAGTATGTTATAACATCACTGTGTTATAATTTTTAAATAAATAAAATATATATATATATTTACATACGTATATATATATATATATATATATATATATTATGGGTACATTGCCAAGTAGTTAGAAAATTTGCATTCTGACCATAAGGACCAAGTTCAAATCTCACCATGGTCGATTTTCAGGAAGTCGACATCCTGATATTATCGGTCTTGAGTGGTTGATCACAGTCTGTGACACCTTTCAAAAGAGCCTGAAAACTATAACACAGGTTGCCCCAAGGTTTGTGAGTGAAATTGGATAGAAAGAACCCTTGGGGACTGTTGATAGCCATACTAGCACAAAATCACAAATCATTATGGCCAAGTTCAAATTATTGATCATGCTCAATAACACGCTCTTTCCCAGAAACTATAACTAAGGGCTGCTCAGCATAGTTGCAGTATATACCAAAAGTGAGCTCCATGAGTGTTGGATAAACACAAATGCACCTGCTCATGTGTCTGCAATAGGGATTAGCTAGCCACCCTAGTAGACAATTATCATCGAATACAAGTGACCATTTATTTATATATATATATATATATATATATATATATATATATATATATATATATATATATATATTCTATTTATACATTTTTTGTGGATACACTTATTTGAGTAAATGCTCTGTTTTTTAATTAAACAGTATTAATTACATTTACCAGCCTGAATGCTAAAGTAATTTCATAGAAAATATGTGTCCTGCAAGAGGAATTGAAACTGTGTCCAATATGGAACTGTCATTTAACCTGATGTGTCATGAATGTTCAGCCACAGAGGACTTCCACTTTAGCAAAGCTCAAATTATTGCTTTTAAATATATATATATATATATATGATACTGAAGATATTAAAGCTTAACTGATAAATACTTACACACACACACACACATATATATATACACGCATGCAAACATACACATATACTTATATATCTTCACTAAGCAATTATTTTGTTTTTTTATTTGGTTTGATGATATAAGTATTAATTATAGGAGGTTAGATTTATAATTTATTATTGTTTCAATTTATATGCATATATATATATATATTTATATGCCTATTTATATGCATATATGTTTTAGCCTTTGTTTTATATATTGAGGTATTAATTATTGGGGGTTAGGTTTGTTTGTAAGTGTTTGTGCGTGTGTTTGTTTAAATTTATATGTACATGTGACCCATGCATATAGGTGTGTATGTTTAATATTTGTTTATTTATTTATTTATTAATAAATTAATTTTTGTTATGTTTATATTATATTTATTTATTTAAAGTTTATATTATATTTAGTTTATTTATATTTATTTTTATTTTTAATTAGTGCTTAGATGGCAAATTAAGTATTTCTTCATATGTCTATATTTACCCATTATTTTAGTTTTCTTGTTTATTTTGGTTTTTAAAACTAATTATTGCTAAATTTTCCTCTAAGCATAATTTACAATTTTTACTGTTAATACTGTATGGGGATACTCTTTTAATAATTTCTCATTTGATTTTGGTTCCATATATATTTTGATAGGGTTGTATTTGTGCATTTTTTTTCTTTTGAATAACATTGTATAGTTATAATAGTTCTGTGGTTCCTAGGTAATTTTTTTTTTGTCTGAGTTAATGCTATTAGTTATCATAATTTTGTTTAATATGGTTTAAACATTTATTTTCTTTGTTCCTTCAATTACATTTAATGGTGTTATTTTGCTGGATGTTATTGCTTTTGTGGTTGAAATTGTTATTGGTTTTGTTGAATATTTTTTTATTGTGCTTATTTATTATTTTCTCCATGTTATCTATGCAGCTGTAAGTAATTTTGATTCTATTTTTGTTGATAATTTTTGATAATTTGCTGATTTAGGGAAGTGTTTGTCAATTATTTTGAAGAATATTTTCCATATTGTTATTTTTATTGGATTGTTGTGTGGGGTGATCAAAAATTATGTTTCTTTTTCTGTTGTTTTTGTTTGAATTGTTTTCATTTTTGCATTCTAGTTTGTTTGAATATAGTTTCTCAGGGCTAATTTATGTTTCTTCATTGAATATTTTATGCTACTAAAATTTGTTGAATTTCTTTTATTTATAGATGTTTATTTATTTGTATGAATATGTTAGGGGATAGTTAGAATTTTTGTTAAGTATATTGGGTTATTGTTTGGTTTTCTGTATTGACTGTCAGCACTTCATACTATCTTTGACATTGCTATATATATACGTAGAGATAGATAGATAGATAGATAGATAGATAGATACCAAAATACACATTTTATATACATATATATACATTACAAAACAACTAAAGTCAGAATTAATCTGTAGGTGTAGGCATAGCATAAAACACTTATTGTGCCACCTGCCACCAGACTAGTGTTCTGCCCACCTTTTTCAATTTGTGTAGTCACCTGGTGCTCAACTAAATTCACACATGGATTTTTTTTCTTTATTCTTAAAATTTTTTTCTCCATGATGCATTAAGTTACTTTGTATTACAGTACTTGAGCATAAAGGCTATGTCCCTCCTTCTCCCATCTGCATTCTGGTCATCTGAAGATCAAAAAGAGTGTGAAACTTGAGTATGTTTAATTGAGGGTTGACAGAGTGAAGCAATTTTTCCCTGTCTGTATAGCCTAGGCATCGTGTGCTGTTATTTACTGCTGTGGTAGGTGCTTATATATATATATATATATATATATATATATATATATATATATATATATATATATATATATATATATATATGATGAATTAAAGAACAAATAGAAAACGTATATCAATCTAACATGTTTCACTTTTATTAAAGCTTCATCAGAGATTCAGAGAAAACAGATCAAAAGACAGAAACTTTGGTATTTTTAATTTTGTTTCAGTCAATTTTCATTGGTTAGTCATGTATACATGCATTAAAATCATAGATAATTCCATATCTGTGTAAGTTTACAATCAATCTGGTGATGGCACAGTGGCTGTGGCGATCCAAAGTCCTTATTCATGCAGCCCAGTAACCATATTCAGTAGACATTTTCCTCTAACCTATCTCATTGACCAAGTACAATTTTAAAAAATTCTTGTATCTGAAAGAAGATAAATATCTTTCCTATCAACTCACCAGAGTTCAGATTAGGATCAAAGACAACATTATAAATCCCTCACTAAAACCTCTAATCTCAATGACATCAGAAAGGGATCATCCTGCCAAAATAAAAAAAATCTTCTTTTCCCTGCTGTCAATGGGCACACAAACTCCAATAAAATGAGAATTTTTCTTCCCCTGACAACATCCAGCACCAACAACCAATCCAACAGTTCCATAATGATAAAGAATGATTCTGCAGCCAAAAAACACTTCTTGGGTGACCATCTAGATATGGTAAGAGGCAAAAACTCCTTGACTCTTTGCACCAATGATCAGATGGAACTCTTATAAACAAGACACATCTATACCAATATTGATAAATCAATATCTCAACATAACAATATTATATTAAATAAATATATGTCTAGCAAAGGCAGAAACATTAACCTTTTTAAAAATAAATGCAACTGAGAAAAAATAAAATCTCTCCCTCAAATGGCAACTTTTTGACTGATAATATTGTATACCAAGTTAAAATACATTCCATTTACAATGTCAAATGTTTTTTGGGTTCCACTGAAAATCTTTGAAAATGACTTTAGGCAATGTAATATACATGAACAGCACTGCTCTCTCTAAATATTTTTGGCAATTAAAGAATGATGATAATACATCAATTATTATGTGGAATATTGTAGCAAAAAACATTATAATGGAAAAGGTAATAGATGTAACTTATGCTTTGTAGAAAAATTAGTTATCTTAAAACACTTAAATAACCCTAACTTATTAAACAGAAGAAATGAATTGATGGTTGCATGTAGGCATAAAAATAAATATCTGTTGAAATAAGTTGATCCAGATTAATATTTAATGTAAATTATGACCTTTTTCTTTTTTAGCTATTTTTATGGTCTCTAGGTCCATTTAGTTTATAAGAAAAAAAAACACAGTAATCTTCCTTTATGTTTAATATAAAATAATATTCCCAACTTTAAATAAAAATGAATATTTTTTGTAATAAATACCGTTTATCCCTGTTTATTTAAGCATAAAAATATTTATCCCAGTTTATCTTATATTTATATAATCTATTTTAATGCAGCATATGTTTTTAAAATAAAACCTGTCATCCCCATATAATACATGGACTGCAGCAGCATTGCATTAACCAGATATTTCTATTAAAATTTAAATTATGTAATGGCCAGTCACTACTCAGCACCTAAAGATTACATTGCACATGAAACTCCAATAAATATTTAAATGTATGCATACACACACACACACACATATGTATATATTTATAAAATATAAGAGTGGACTGAAATCAACCTCAGCGTGGCTACTGTCAGTTTTAAGATGTCAATTATCAGGCCATGTGTGTTTTTATTGGCTTAACTATTTATAAATGATGGCCAGTGGTGCCTTATGGATAGTAGCAAAGTTTATCGTATTACCCAAATGATTATTGGGTAAGTGGTAACAGTTACATATAAAATAATTGTGTAAACAAATGTGGCTATTTGTAGCTATTGTATAGTGTTGTTTGTAAAGTTTTTACTCGTTATTTATTATTGTTGATTGTTATTATTTGTATTTATCTGTGTATTTGTATTTTGTTAATTTGTGTTGACTTCAGAGTCCGCAATTATCCCTTTTATTGAGCACTTTTACCAATAATATAGCATAACATAAAACTATATTTTTATCATATATAGATAGATAGATAGATAGATAGATAGATAGATAGATAGATAATATTAGTGGTAAATATACACATACATATGCAATCATATATCTAAAATATCTAAATATATATGCATACATACATATACAGACATATATATTTGTATAAAAAATAAATCCAAGAGGATAGAATCCAGGTAGAACTCAATGTTATTATATTTTATTATATATATATATATATATATATATATATATATATATGATAAAAGTTTCTTTAAACTGATACAAAAATACTAACAGTATTCAACCTTGAGTATACTTTAATTGAATAATGAAACTTCCCAAATGAATATGAACAAAATTGTCCTCATTTGAAAATATTCCCTACTGAAACCAATAGAATTTGTGAAGAGCAAGCACTCATTTCTAGTTGATATTGATTGGTTTCTTGGGTAACCTTTTAGTAACCCAGTCCCATAAATTTCAATAATGATTTTATCAATTCATTTCGTTGACACACAACACAGCAAATATTGGTCTACTTTTGAGTTTACTGCACTTAGGAACCTTGGCCAGGTACAAAATATATAAAACCTTTTATACTCAATTAACATATCAAAAGTAGAATGTATATGCTATATCTATATATCTGTTAGTCTATCTATCTATCTATCTATCTATTTATCTATCTATGAGTCTGGCCATAAATTTTGATTTAAAAAATGCTACTTTAATTTAAAGAGAAAACAATTTACTAAGATGAAAGTATATAGAAAGTGCTTTAATTACTAGATCATCCACAGTAAATTTCTGTTCAGGTTCTTACATTTCACCTTTCTTGGCAGGTCTTCTGTTAACACAATGTGCGATACTTGACAATAAAAGTGTTGAAAACAAAAACGAAAATATAAAGAAACTAAATGAAATTGGTTAGGTACATAAACAAAGGAAATTAATTATCTATGAATAATTATAACCAAGCATAGAATAAATGTATTTTTCATACTAAGTCTAAATTTGAAAAATGCATTTATTTTATGTAAAATATTTACTTTTCAATATCTTATTGTTATGAATAATCAAGAGTAGTCTCCCCTTGTTTTGTTACTCCCCTCTTTGAGAAGCTATTTCTGTTTACTGGGACTATAAAAGGACACTATATGTGAACCTTGTATCCTCAGCTGAATAAAGTGTTCTTAAAGTCTACACCTACATACTTTTGTCATTATACTTTTGTCCACACATTTTATACTTTGATGAATATAACTAATATAGAACACTATACAATAAAAGTTTTAGGCTACAGAATTTTTATTACACCCTTGTATATTGATAAGAAAATTGTAATTCAACAAATATCCTATAATATGAAAAACAGGGTTAAAAAAGGTTGTTATTACTACTGATATTTTACTGAGATTTGTGTGGAAAAAGAAGGAATCACTAAAAGAAAAATATCATTTGTATTGTTTACCAAAATTTACCAATGTTCAAACTCCATTATCATCTTTGGGGTTAAAGTGATTAGAGCTTTGGAAAATTGTTTGTCACATAAGAAGAATATTTACTGCATGTGAAATTGAGAAGGGAAAATCAAAGTAACAATGGAAAGAAAAAACTAAAATATTCATTGCATATATGTGTACATATGTAGTCTAGCCTGACTTCTATCTGGAGACTAGCCAACCATTTAATATTAATGAAAAAAAAAAAAATAGCCAGACAAAAACAATCCATCTAAGTCTCCTCCAAAGTATTCCACCTGAGACCTCACACATTTTTTGCAGCGTCCCTTTCACTTTTCAAAACAATCTGCAAAGTTCACTTTGGGGAGAAACATCAAGTGCATTGTTCTGTTTTCCTGAAGGCTTTTGCTACATGACATTGAAACACTGATTCCTGTACAAAGTTAAGCAGCATCCAGCCTGGTCAGTACCTATATGGGTGACCACTAGGGAATATCAGGTGCTGTAAGCTTGGATGCTCAGGTGGTGTAATAAATAATAGCTTGGTCTTGTTAACTGGAGTGCTGAGTTCTAATTCCTGTTGGGTTCATTATATTCACTTATATGCAAATACTCTTGGGAAAAATATAAATCCCCCTCCCAGCTATGGGTTAATTATTAAGACTTGTATCATTAAACTATTATTATCTCAAAAAAACTATTTTCTGCAAAAGGTTGATATGATGTAAAAAACCGAATCAATCAATATTCTCCTTAATCCCATCTGTGTTATTTCAACTGCAATTCAGGTTTGAGTTTGGAAAAAAATAGAAGTTGCAAGGAGATCAATCTGAACTGTAAGAAGCTAACAAATCCAACTAAAAAATCCTTGAATGCAATATGAAGAATCTATTCATTGAGTCAGTATAAATGTAATGGTGACTCAATATATAAGCTCAGTAATTCCACAAGAGGGTGTTGGCCTATGTACCTGATCAGATGCTAAGTCACATCAAGGCTACTCAACCAGTTATCAAGATATTCAAACCTGTTTCATTCAGACCACACCATGTATAGAAAGAAATTATAGAAGTTGCCAAACAGGAAAACATTGAAAGCTAATATACCAAGGAGTTTGGCTCATTCCCAGCAACATGAGCCACACAGATGATAACACTATCAGCAACCCTGTGAGATGCAGATAATCCCATATTATACATTCTCTCTTCGATCTTTCCTTACAGATTGAACACTTAAAGAAGGCTGGAGAATATTGTAGTTACAACAAAATCAGCAACAAAAAGGATTTGAATAGTTTAAACAAATTTCATAGTTTTTGAGTTATATCATTGTTGTTTTTATCTGAAAGGTTTGGCCAGTGTGTTTCTTGAGCTTCCTCATTTTATTAGCAAAGAAAATATAACCATAATATACGTCAACAAATCTTAATATTTAGCATCCTGTGTCTATCCTCAGAAGGATGTAGGTAACCAATCTCACATCATGTGACCTGTCAAAGAAGATTAAACAAGACTCTCTCTAGCCAGGCTAGCTTGGTACATGTGAGTGTAAGTACTGATCATTGGTAAAGAAGGAGAGGATAAATGTCAGAAACACACAAAAATTCTTCTCCAACCAAGCACCAGGACTACACTAGACGCTCAATATCTTTCATTGCCATCCCTCCAACTGAAAGGTTTCAAGAGAGAACAGCTTTTTCATGAGCTCAACTATATTCACTGAAAGTCAATAGATTAATTGCAATTAGTTTGGTCAGTTAGGTGATTTTGTTTTGCGGCATATCAACTTCAATGGGTTAATCAAATCTAAATAATTTAAACAAAATTTTACGGATTCAACAAAATATATTTTGAACACAATTATATATCTTCAACTACAGATAAAATATATTGCTGATCACTTTGCTTTAAAAATGTATTATTGGTCATTTAACTATAAAAATGTATTATTGGTTATTTAACTAAAAGAATGTATTGGTCCTTTTTTATATAAAAATGTATTGCTGCTATTTTTACTATAAAAATACATTTTTATAATTTCATAGAGGCTTGTTTAGGGTTCACTTTTTGCCCATAGCAGGGGCCCTAACAGGTGCTACCAGCCCAGGTCAGAGTGGACCTGTAAACAACAGTAATTAAGAGGTGGTTCCAGCCTTCTTCAAAACTCTTCAAAGATATTGTACCAAACAGTGTTCAGGTCAGTATTACTAGTGGAAAGAATCTGATGATAGTCATAAAATTTCACAGTGATGCCTTCATTTGAAATAAGAGATCATCTATCTGGTGACATGACAATGGCAATATACCAGTCTGTAGAAATCTGAATTTCTTTTGCACACAATTTTGCGACTTTATTTTTTTGCGTTAGCAGATATTCTTTTTAACTGAGATTTTACTTCACAACACTGTTTGCTCCTATTTGCTAAGCAACGATGCCAGCTCAAATTTAGCTAGAACTTCTTTGTCTACTCCAGATTTATTTGCTGTTAATTATGACCAAACAGCAATGGGCAGCAGTATGCCCCACATGGGAAAGACCATGCTTTTTATTGTCTGTTCTACACTTTTAATAATGATTTACCAATACGGTTTTGTGAACTTGACAATTTTGTTAGATTTCCTGTTAACCCTTAGTTTCAATTCAGATAGATCAGCCAACAATTAATATTCTTTCTATGTTTATACACTTCTTTTTTATGCACCATATCATTCCAGGGCATAGGCAAGCATTGCTCTCCACAACTTTCTGTCCTTTGTAGCTCTTAATAAACCTTGTCCTTCTGCTATTGCTTCCAAGCCCTGTTCTATCATCCATTTATTCAAATTCATCAAATATGTCATGCAATGTCTTCCTCTATCCCTATAGCACTTTATCTGTCTCATGGGTATCAGATTTTCCAAGCCCTCCTTCCTCATGAAAATGTCCCAGAAACTGTCCCTTCCTGATGTTAAGTATCAGTTTCATTTTCGTTTCCATTTTCTCCCAATTTTTGTCATTAAGAACAATGTTCAGGCCACAATATCCTCAGCATCCTTCTGTAGAACTACATTTCTGTTACTTCAAGTCACCTCTTCATCTTTGAGAAGATCATCCAGCCCTTCTGCCATGCAAGAGGACAGATATCACATAGAAGTTTGGTATTCTTTTCCTTGCTTGGCCTATTACATGAATTCTGTAATATTGCTTAAATATCAGAAAGTTAATTTCAGTAATTTTCAAGAAAGCCATATTTATTTTTTTGTTGGTTATTGTTGGTATTTCTTGTTTTTTTCATTCCATTTCTTTTTTTTCCAAATTGCTCTCCACTCTTCTCATAACTTTGTTGGTTTCTTTATCAACCATGTTTTAAAAAATGGAGGCCTATATTTATGCTATCAAAGAAATAGCTGTTCAATTGTGTGCATTCTCAAAAAAAAAATTCCTTTTAGTTTAGTATAGCACTTAATATGTTGTAAATCCTTTACTCCTACCAGAAATTCTACACTATGTCCCTTCTCCTTTCTGGATGTTGGCAATCATGGCTCCCCACAATTTCCTGTCTTTTTTAACTGTTAATAATCTTTGTCTTTTAGTTATTACAACTGTGTTGTGATAGTGATTTTAAAAAACACATGTGAATGTGCTCTGTTATAATTATTTTAAAATTTAAAATTTATCCATTGTAACAATGGAATTTTTTTCAAAACAAGCATCTGAATATAAGTTTGTCTTTGTAATTCACTCCTGAAGATGATCTTGGAGGAGATCAAAAGTACTTGGGTATGAAAAACTATGGCTCCTTCTTTGACATCAAGAAATTGATTAGAGAATTGTAAAGGATTATTATAAAAATAATATGTCAATATTATTCAATGGAACATGTTTGAATGAAGATATGCTGCTGAAATATATATATATATATATATATATATATATATATTGTTATATTCCATGCTAATAGGAATATGTACTTGAAAAACAAGGTGGATTAAATAAGAATAAAGGTAACAGTTATACACAAGGTCATTGTATGTCAGTCTAGTAGTGAGTGCTACTATTGGAAGGTCAGTAGTTCATGCATAAGTCTGAGTCATACTCAACAGATTCCAGTTAATCTCTGTAGTCCGTCACTTACAGATACTTATAGGCAGTTACTACCTATAGTGTAGTCATTCATGGGGGTGACAGGTTATTCCATTACATCATATATATATGAATGAAGATATGCTACCTAAATATATATATATATATATATATATATATATATACATATATATATATATATATATATATATATATAATTATTATTTAAAAATATGATTCCAACTCGCTACATAAGAGGTCTCATGTTTCAAAACAAGAGCCGGAAACTTCAAAATAATATTTGAATTAACTTGAGTTAAAGTAGGCTCTGTTCCATCTTCAAGCGAAATTTTTTTTTGGAATAACTTATTTCTGAAATTTACGAGTTTTAATAGTATATTCAGAATTGAAGTCAAAATTTCCATGGTAACATCAAGGGCGGATTGTTTAGAATAGGCAGGGGTCGGGTGTTAATAATTTGTATCAGTATAGAGTTACTTTCATAGATGCCGGGTCAGGTTAAGGTGAGGTGGCTAAATTAACGACGGAGGAAGTTTTTGCATAGTCTGGCTTGAGCGTCTATGGAGATTTATTTATTTTTTTATTTTATTCTTTTATATAGAGATATATCTTTATGAAAGGGATTTGTGTATATAAAAAATCCGTAACGTTTGTTTTTTGACGACTTCATAAAGGGTTATCTTTTTTTGTAGGGTATTAAAACTATGTATATGGGCTATGGATTTTAAAGTTTATTTTATTGTATGCGTGTTTTTAGCTAGTTATTCAGAGCGTAAGTTTGGTAGTGTCGGCAGAAAACCGTTAATTCATGCCTGTTGTTTAATAGATTTTTATTGTTTAGAAGCTTAATAATGTGTAGTTTCTCATGGAGGCACAAAGGGCATGGGTCATCCCAAGTTTTGCAAGTTCTATACCTTTTAATGATTTTCTATTTTACTTTAGGTGTCCTATTTTTTTCTCTCAGGTGCCAAAAATATTTAGATAGAGAGGTCTGATGTCTTTTGTTTATGTTGTTGAAGGAGCATTTATGCTGCCTCCATCTGGTTTTAAAAGCATTTTTCGTGGTCCCAATGTATATCATATTATTGTTAGGGTTCTCAGTAGATGATATAGTGCATTGGTATACCACAGATTTGATGCAGCACTTATTTTCTAATGGGCAGTCTTCCGGGTTTCTACAATCGCATAATTTTTCCCTATTATTATGGGATTTAAGTGTAGAGTTTTTATTAAAACTATTCAGGTATGGGGGTTTGTTCAAGATTTTATTATTGTGTCTTCTTATTATACCTTTTAGATTTTCAGTGCAGCTGTAACTCAATTTTAGTGTGTTCTTATATATATATATATATATATATATTTATATATATATATATATATATATAGCATATTTTCATTTAATGTTACCATTTTATATATTTAATTTTGTGCTTGTGTGTTATTTGTTTTTGATTTTGTGATTTTGCCAACAGCACAGTATGGCAAGGTCAGGAACTGTGAGTAAAAGAACACTATGACACAACTCACTCTGCCAGAAATTTGGAAATGGCATAGTGTACTGCTTGGCATTTGCACCAGAAACTCTAATACATACAGTTCAGAGTGTTTGGGTGTCAATCTGAGGAGAGTGTAGAAGATTCAGAAAGAGCTAGATGAGTGTAATGGTAATTACGAAGGTGCAGCAGCTTTGAAAACACACTCTAATCATTCTAGAAAAAAAAGAACACCCGTTTGTTTACTGCTTATAAACTTCAAACTTATAAAATTCGACCTTGCCTACCGAACGATCCTTTGTGGCCAAATCGGTTAGGCACATCAGCGTAAATGACGGTTCCGTATAGGATGCAGGTTCGAATCCTGTCCAAGGACGAATATTTTCTATGAAAATTTCTCGGACATTCAGGCCGGTAAATGTTATTTAATACTGTTTATTATAAACAGAGCATTTACTTAAATACTTGTATCTATAAAAAGAACGTTAAACATAAAAAAATGTCTTTAATAAATAAATTGTCGGACTTTGTCCATTTCGTAATATATATATATATATATGTATATATATATGTATATATTCTTACACCCTTTTATTCAAAATTACTTTTGTATTGTAAAATTTTTCTTATCTTCAGTGCTTTAGAAAATAAACATTTAATTTTACCAGGATATTACCGACATTAATGCAACTACTGATGAACACTTATTTTATTGTAGTCTGTTATGAAGTCTGACATGACTAGAATTCAAATCAGGATTACCATGGCCACAACATGATGCTCTAACCACTAATCACACCAATAAATCAGAAAACCGAGTTTGAATTCCAGTTGGGTTCATTGCATTCACTTATATGCAAATACCCTTGGGAAAGATATGAATCTATCTTTTACTCGCAGCTATAAGTTGAATAGCAGAATTGCTATTGGGTCGTTTAGGCTTAAATACCAGTCTACTGTAGAAAATCTTCTGTCTAGTCGGTTATGACGAAAGAGACATGATTACTGAAATGTGTATAAAGTATGACTTTTGACTGGCTGAATGAATGCTTAAAAATTTCTCATTCACTTTTAATTTAGCAAGAATTATTTTGGAAAAATGTCTTCAGCTGATGATTCATCTTGAGTTTAGCAAAATATATTTATAAAATGAGATAGACACAGGTTAAATTCACCTGGTTTATTTTTGATAAAAATTTGAATTTTTCTGAAAATTTTATCAACATGAGTGAAGATAACAAATTTTATCATGCAATTTGACAGATTGTATATCTTTGGGGTTTATTCATAAATAAATATTTATGTTGTACATTTTGCATAGGAAAACTTCTCTCACCAAATACAGGTTATCAATATTTTTCGTAAGAATAAATATTTTAAGCTGAAACTTATACAATATATTTCTTTTATAAATATATCATAAATATTTTACCTATACCAACTGGTTAATATATATATATATATATATATATATATATATATATATGTACATACACATTTTTATATTTACCAGCTTTTCATTTTTGTGTTTGTGACAGTGATTCCAGAGGAAATATTTTTATATATTGTAACTAAATATAAATGAAGTTGGTCCGGTCAACTTCATTGAATTGAGACAAACTTTGTTCCATGTATTCAATATTTCTGTTTGCAATGCTGGTTAAATAGCTCCCTCTTATCACCATAAAAACTTTTACCAGTAAATCTTTCCCATGACAAAAGGGGATTGAACAATCTTTTTAGAAGCTCTAGACAACCCAAAAAAAAGTATTTTAAAGATGTTTTCATGAAGAGATTCAATTTAATAAATGTCAATTCAAGTCTATCAATGTTGAATTCTATAAAAATAGTTTGTGGCCGTTTCAGTAAATCATCATTAAAAGTTGTTATTGAAGACTGCATGTTTGTATTTGCTTGGCAGAATCTAGTTTCTCGAACAGTTGAGTCTTTTCATCATATTTTTGAAGAAATTAATATGATAGGAATTAAATAAGTACAATCAATACAAACTATGTCGCTTCTAGCTTAGAATTTCAGTTTTCCTATTGAATGTGTAGAATATTTATATCTGTACTGTTACGTAGATAATTCATTCTATTTTTGAATCCTACCAAATACAACAGAATATAAATGGGAAAAATGCTCTTAAGATTAAGATCCGTTGAAGATTAGCCGCACAAAGAAACATGTGTACAATGCAATAACTTTGTTAATAATCATGGCAATCAATTCTGCCCAAAATTTAATTTAGTTGATTAATTACTACATTTAATTATCAGATGTTTTGAGCCTATGTTAAAAATTTAAAAATTTCTATTTACAAACTTAGCATAAAATAATTTTTTTATAAAATTCATGAATATGTAATCTCATTTTAACTATCATGTCTTTTAGGACATGGGCTATCATGGCTCTTCGCAACTTCCTGTTCTTCGTAGTTCTAAACAATGTTTGTCTCTTTATGATTCACTGCTTTTCTATCCTTTTACACAAGCTTGTTAAATAATTTACTTAATGTTTCTCTCTGTTGCTCTCACCTTTAATATGTCCCATATTGTCAGGTTTTCCATGTTCTCTTTCTTCCATATACTTATACGTGTGACAGCAAAATTGTCCAAATCGTGTGACTGCAAAATTGTCCAATTGTTCGATTAAACTTTGAACCATTGTATCTGAGAAATGATTAAAGATATCTTACTAGAATTCTCCAAGGTTTTTATAACACTACTGGACTCTGTTTTGAACAGTAAAATGTATTAGTTAAAATGATGATCTCTCTTGCTGTTGTGACCTCATGATCCAGTTTTTCTCTTTACTTTTCCCACTTTTTTAAACCTGTTCAGCATTCTCTTGATGGTTCTTGAATGGGCTTTGAAGATGGAAGTCAGTGTATGAATGTTAATAGACCTGAATGATTTTTTCCTTTCCCTATTACTCAGTTGAGAAGGCATTGTGTGTCTGACACAAAATGGTTTTAACCTGTTCTCTTTCTAGCTGAATAGCTCAAAGGGTTTTTCAGTGATTCTTACAACAAATGGTATCAAGACGGCTAAATGTCTTATCTGAAAACCTGCAAAAAAGAAACTCAATTAGTTTAGTGGGTTTTTAGATATGAAACATTTTGTTGGGTGGACAATTATGCTGTTACATGATTTGGACAATTTTGTTGTTACACCACATATATTCCAGAATTTTTTACTCTTTTTGATTCTTAGTACAAGTGTCCTTTTTGTTTCCATTTCAATTAGAATATCCTCATATGCTCACATCATATACCAAGTGTTCCAAGAAATCAAACTCAAGATCAACTTTTCCAAAACAGAAACTATGATCTATGATCTATTTTTTCATAAAATTCATGAATATGTAATCTCATTTTAACTATCATGTCTTTTAGGACATGGGCTATCATGGCTCTTTGCCATGATAGCCCATGTAGCAATGGCTACACTTACCCTAAATCCATCATAAAAATTCATGATGTGGAATTAGTATATATTAAACAATTCAAACACCTCGGTATATGAATCACTGATAACAAATTTAGTACAGGAGAAAAGGAAACTGGATATAGAAAAGGCCGTGCAAGTGATAGTTTTGCTAAATACTGTAAATTTTTACAAAACCAAAACACCAACCTGAAAAGTCATGTTCTTAAATATAGACATTCATGTGGATACCAAACCCATTCAGAAATATCTAAACTGTCAGCTGTATACAATTGCTTTCTAAAATCAATGGTTAAAAAATCCTCTGAGTGTGTAAAACCTATGAATATTGGCAAAGACTATCCTTCTTTGATCATTGTAGATTAGGACTACAGAATTGTAAAGAACTGCACCAAATGGCATGAACCACTTCACTTGAAGACTGCCAACAGTAGCAATAATTAAAATGGATAGCACATATAACCTGAAGAAAAAATAATGACATAATCAAGATGTTGACACTCCACACTACTTTAAATAAAAGGTTAGGGAAAAAAAAACCTTCAATAATGAAAAGTGTGATAAGAGCTGCTGGACTTGAAAAATTGTTATCAGAGAAATATTTTATAAATTTCAACAGCAGTACTGGCTGCTTGGTCAATAAATGCAAAATGTTTCCTTATAGGGAAACGGCTAATATTACCATTACATCTGTCACTTCAAGTCTCCTGTTCATCCATGAGGAAATTATCTAGAATTCACTACCATACAAGAGGATTGATATTTCCATACTGTTGATTGTACATTTTCTTTACTTCTATTAGCCTTCTACGTCTTTTTGGGAAACTCCTAGAGGCTCTAATCAATGCTGAATTGGTTCATCATCTCTCATTACAGGACCTTTTCTCAGACAAGCTTTTGCTTCTCTAGTTCAATTGCTGATGTACTGACAGTATTTTCAGAAAAAGTTTATTATACTCTAGAAGCCTGGGCTGTTGCATTGGACATCTCAAAAGCTTTTGACATGGTCTGGCATTCAGGTCTTCTCCACAAGCTGAAAAGTTATGGTATCTCCAGACAATTGTTTGAACTGATCCAGTCTTTCCAATCAAATAATGAAATGAGAGTTATCCTAAAGGGTCACTCGACTAGATCCTTTCGTATTAACACAAGTCTCCCCCAGGGCTCCATCCTTGATCCTACTCTATTTTTAATTTTCACTAATGACTTTCCTGATGATATCAACTCTCAACTTGTTATCTATGTGGATGACACAACAATTTACTCTTCCCTCGATAGTAAGGCTTATCAGTCTGAAAAAGTTAACCATAGTTAACTGGGGCAAAATATGGCTTGTTAATTTTAACCCCTCCAAAACTAAACCTCTCTCCATTTATCATCTGAGAGACCCCACAACTGCCTTCCATCAGCATGGCTGATGCTATCCTCTAGGAAAGCAACTCGTTGTGGCTTCTAGGGCTCACATTCTTTGCTGATATGAAGTGGAAAGACTATATTGAATCCATTGCTTGGTCAACTGCTAAGAAAATCAGTTCACTATGTTGAGCAAGACATTTTTCTCTCCAGAATTTATCTTACATATCTATAGGTCTACCATTTGATCATGCTTAGAATATTGTTGCCACATATGGTCTAGTGCCCCTCTATTTATCTTTAGCTCCATGATAAGATTCAAAGAGGAATCTGCAATATTATTATTCCTGATCTAGCAGCTCAGTTCCAGTCACTTTCCCACTACTGTAAGGTTACCTCTCTATGTCTTTTCTATAAATACTTTCATGGTAATTGTTCAAATGATCTCTTCTCTATGGTACCTTGACTTTATGAATTTAAGTGCAGTATTAGACTGGCATCAAGATATCATCAAGTTACAGTTGAGCTGACTAGATGTAACTGTAAATTCTATGCTAACAGTTTTTTTTCTTGCACTTTTTGTTTGTGGAACTCCCCTCCGGCAACTTTAATCTGCAAAAATTTAAATGCAATATCATTCACTATCTACTGTCCTTCTGATTGCTCTCTTCTCTTTCCATTCATTATTAATGTTTCTGTTACTAATTCTTTCAAACCCACTAACCCATTGTGTTTTAGTGGCTTGCTTTTTAATCAGTGATACTGATTAAAAATAACATATATATATATATATATATGTGTGTGTGTGATCAATTTACAGTTGAACTGGTTAGATGTAACCATATATTCTATGCTAAGAGTTTCTTTTCTTGCACTTCTCCCTTGTGAAATGGCCTCATAACTCCATGCTTTCCAGCCAACTTTAATTTGCAAAAATTAAAATGCAGCCTCAATTTCTATCTTCTTTCCACCTGATTACTCTCTTCTTTTTCTGCTCATTATTAATATTTCTGCTCCTAATTATTCCACATCCTGTAACTCCTTGTGTTTTAGTGGCATTACTGCCTTGCTTGGGGTGGGGGGGGGTTCCAATTTTTAAAAAAAACTTCCTGTTTTTTAATATTTTGCTTAGTTTTTGAAGGCATCTATTACTATTCCAATGTGCCTTCGAATTTTCTATCAACTGTTAAAACACATCCTAGATAGTTATATTTCTGTACTTGATTGATTTTGACATCTTGAATTTCTAGGTTGCATTTTGGCCTGTCCTTCTTGCTAATGATCATACATTGTATCTTTTACAATGATTAGTCCTTTTTCACTACTTTCCTTTACTACCTTATCTAGGAGTTCCTGAACATTTTTTTCTATGTCTACCATAATCTCACTGTCATTTGCATATCTTAGGGTGTTAAAACTGTGTTCATGAATAAGACATGTTGGTAGGACTTCTAATGTAGTTACTCAATACGTTTTATATCCACGTTTATTATATATACTGCGTGATTCTAGTATATTTCCCAAATTGATCAAGTTTTCCTCACAGTTCAAATCTACCTTCGTCATATGAAATACATAGGTATACATATTTTTGCATCTGTATTGTTTGCTCGGATATCATTATTGAAGTGAACTTTGCAATATTTTGTCATATCATTAAAGAAATCATAACTTACACAATGTCTAAATATCATAGTTTAGTCCTTATCACGGTATCAACAAATTTGTGCTTGAGCTTAGTTGATTTAATCAATCAATAAATTTTTCATGTTCTTGTAAACTACTATATATGGGTAACTACATTTTTTTTTTACAGTGATGTTAACTCTGCACAAAGCTCAAAAGCCACATGAGTTAGAGGGTTACAGAGTAAGAGGCATTGTTTGTAGGGTTATATGAGAAAGATAATGGTTAATCCTAGACTTAAACAACTTTGTAGAGATTAGAGATGCATTCTCTTGGGAGTCGGTCCTATAAAGAAGCAGTTTGTGAGAAGAAGGTGCACAAGTGGAACTTACATCACACCAATGGAATACAAAGGGAATGACTGTGGTTCACTACAATGTGCATAACCTGCCAGGTTTTAGTCATGAATGTTAAAACTGGTGGAACTAAGGAATGTAGTTCGTCCGAACACTTTCTATGAAAATAGCAATAGAGCAATGAACAGCTTGCAACGTTTCATCAGTGGGAAAGGGGTTGTATGGTGGGAAGCAATTCCCACCCACAAGGACACAGAGATGCTTTTAAACTCTATCAAGACTCGAAAGTGAAGAAGAGGCAGGGTAACACTTGTCCATACACAGCAGCATTATTCCATTTTCAGCTTGACCTGGCTCTTTTAAAACATAGAGAATAGCAGACAGAGTCAGGTACTTACTGGAGGGGTACAGGGAACTGAAAATTTTTCCAGTTAAATTTGACCTAATCCAAAAATAAAGTGTTTTCATGGTCTTGCAAACCAGTGTATATGAGATCAGATTTTTCTATTTATTATAAAAAAAATAATCCTTTTGTTTATGTTAAAAATTTCACAATATAAAACAAGTCTTTATAAAAACAAAAAATGGCTTCATTCTCAACATTGATCTTCCTCTAATGTTTATCTGGTATTGATATGTCGCTTTTGACTGCTACAAAATGTTATTTTTTAAAACCTCTATCAGAGAATAATATAGGAAAGGATATATTAATTCCCTTTGATATCTCTCAAATGCGTCACAGGCAAACATGAAAACATAATCTTTCATCTTTACTAATACATGTTATGAGTTTGTGAAGATTACAAATGGAAAAATTGGATTAACCATTGAAGTAGCATCCTGCAGATATCAAAAAATTCAGGGTTTCTTTCTTTTTCATTTGTTTATCAAGAAATCATTGGAATTTACCTGAGGGTATAGCTGCTTGTTAAAGGCTTCTTGTTGTAAAGCCAGAATGGGTTTTCTTGGTTTTTTTTTTTTCTGTTCATTCCAAATCAGAATACCAAAGAAGAATTCTATGGATTCATGACAGCAGTGTTCCTTAATCTGATTTCCCAATCTGTGGAATTTATCTGAACTGAGATTTTAAGAGTGTTAATATTAAGCAGAACAATATTTTGGGGAAAATGCAATCTGCAGAAAATAAATAGCCTAATGAAATATTTTCATGGCTCAAATAAATGTAACACTCATTGATCACAAATGCACACTGATCATACTATCACTGATCGACAAAGTACTTGACTGAAATAAGGTTCAAGCAAAGTGTCTTTGAAACAAATACAATGGAAGAAATATAGAGATAGATCAAATGCAGTTATCTATTATTTAAACAAGCTTTGAGACATAGCCAAATTAATCTAATACCAAGTGAAGAATCAGTTCATTTCCAATGGTTTTTGCAATTTTTATTATCACATTATGGGGAGTGCCCTACATTTTTTTAAATCATTTCACCCCAAGCAGGACAGTAAAGCCACTAAGACACAAGTGGTTACTGAGTGTGAGATTCTATGAGAAAAGAAAACATTAAGGGGAGAGAACAATAAAAGAACAAGAATTAAGAAGACAGGAGATAACGATTAACATTGCATTTAAATTTTTGAAGATCAAAGTTGAAAACAAGAAGCTGAAAGAGAGTTCCACAAGAGAGAAGTGTGAGAGAAGAAACTGTTAGCATAGAACTTACGGTTACATCTAGCCATTTCAACTGTAGAATGATGAGAACTTGCTGCCAATATAGTACTACACATAAGTTTGTAAAGTCAAGATACCATAGTGGAAAGTTCATCAGAAAAATTATAATGAAAGTATTTATAGAAAAGGCACAGGGTAAGATATGTTAAGTGAGTAGTAAAGTGACTAAAGCAGAGATATCAAAGTGAGAATATATTATAATCTTATATATAAAGTACAGTGTATGTGTGTCTGTGCATGTGTGTGTGTCCAAGCAACTCCTCCGCTCCCACTGGTCTGATTCAAAGCTCATTCAAAAGCCCTAGGAAGGTTAGGTGCAGTGAATGATTTTCATTGAGCTCAGATTCTGAGTTGCCAGATTATGCAAGGTTAAAAATATATATTAATATATATTATCATTGCTTTCATGGTTCAAGAGGAGTAACTTATTTTCCTTTTGTATCCCATACTGCAGTGCACATTTTATTATAAACTAGTTTATAAGCCACCCTATTGGACATCATTTAAGCTAGCTCCTGTGGAGGACTCTTGGTTTGGCCATCATCACAATAGCTAGAGAGGAGTAGATGTGATAGGCATCAATAAACTACAGAAACTCAAAGTTGATCGCTGCATTTAAGTATTGAATTAATGTTTAAGCTTACCTTTTACAAGTTCAATGATAATTCTGCTGCCACATAATTTGAAGATGTATATAGATCCTTATTTTCCATACAAACAATTATTTTTATTTCATGGGGGACAGAACATGGACAATTTATAAGATAAAATTAATATAATGTAAAGATGGAAGAAATAGAATTAGTTATACATTCAACATTTGAAGAGTTAGAGAAACATAATAACTAATTGAGTAAAACATATATTATGGATTCTATATAAATAAATAAGTGCAAAATTGGAGCTCAATTCTCTTACGAATTCTGAGATTAAAAAGCCCCAGCTCTACTTTATAGTAATTTCCACACAGTATTTACTCTGTCCC
>OZ010596.1:62657891-62810391 GCA_963932145.1 Acanthosepion lycidas | reverse complement strand
CGATTGGTCTAGGAGATGGAAAACTCTTACACGAAAAGCCTGAGGTATATTGTCTGCTTTGTCTGTGGCATTTATTTGCCCCAACTAAGTTTATCAATAGTTCCGAAAAGTGTGGATGGTTCTGCACAATCCTTCACCACTTTAATCAAATCACTTGTGTGGGTTTTCTGGCGGTTTACCTTGATTCGTTCTTATCCACACAGTTCACTTGCAAGGACCACTGGTGAGAGCATGAAGGCGACAGGGTCAGGTAAAGGATATTACTGGAAGGCTCTAGCTGGAGCTCTACACAGTGGCAGACCGATGGGTGATGGCCATTCTTTCACAAACCCATGATAATATACCACATAACACCCTTGAGTGCTTAGCCTTGGAGTGGGTAGAATGTAGATAAAAATGTTTTAGTGGACTTAGCAATTTTCAACCTGCTTGTCTGAATCATCTTCAAAAAGCGAGAGCAAGATCTAAAAGGTCAGCTGATCTAACAGTGATCTCGTCTCACAATCCTCACACTTGCTCCATATGTGGCTTCCTTTGTAAATCACTAGCGGGTCTTAAATGCCACTTAAGATTATCGCACAAACTTTCATAACTGAATCAATAAGCTGTCAGATCTTCATACGCCGAAACTGATGGGAGAGTCCATTATTATTATTATTATTATTATTATTATTATTATTATTATTATCATCATATATATATATATATATATATATATATATATATATATATATATTTGTTTGAATAAAAACAGACCACTTTAAGGTTCCATGTAATAAGTTATTTCACCACAAAAGAATAAGGAAGAATAAGGAATTGAAATGGTACACCTAACCCACTCATATCTTATCTTCTCTCCCACCTTACTTCCCCACTTCGTTAATTTTACATATGCTTGATGAGGTCCATCAAAAATATGTGAATTTCTTTTCATTTTTCATTTCAACCTTTGGAAGTAAAGTCTGATGATCCATAGCCCTGTTAAAGGGGTTGTGGTGAAATAACTTATTACATGGTACCTTAAAGTGGTCTGTTTTTATTCAAACATATCTGCTCTGAATTTTACATTGAGCTCTCTGGATATCATCCTCCTTGGGTCTACCCATGCGGATTACCTAGTTTTGCATAAACTATATATATATATATATATATATATATATATATATATATATAGCATAATATATTGATCAATATTTGAGGGACAACAACTTGTGGTAGTGTGTTACGGAGGTTACCAATTTCCAGTTATACGGAAGTTCTGAAGCCACTATTTTTGAGAAACAATATAATAATTTGTGCAAAACGAAAAGATGATGAAAGCAGAATTAAAAATGTAATGAATGAAAAAATTTTTTTGCTTTTTAACATGTCTTCTTGAGATGATTACTTTATAAGTGGTTAAATTCATTATGTTAGTGAGAGTTCCATTGTAGGCTGATAAGTTCAATATGGATGAATAGTTTTTTTTTTCCTCTGGAGGTTACATGACACATACATTGTGATTTAGAGAAAAGGAAATTTTATTACATATAATTTGACATTAATGTCACAGTTTGACTCCATTGAGAAAGAAACAAGTGAAGATGTAGGTTTGTTAGTTGTTCATAATGTATAGTCTATCTGGCAATATTTATATGAGGAAAAAAGTGGATCTGGCATGCTTACCTGCAGCTAAAACTGATTAGTTAAAGGAGATATTTTTTCCTGCTCCAAGCTAGTAACATGCCAAGGATTCTTAAATTAATAAAATTCTTCAGGGGTTATTAATTTACCCAGGTTTCTCATTCATTTTATTTCTGTTACTATATATCAGAACACCCAGTATATTATTTTTATATTCTACAACTATTAACTTGAAAGAACTGAAAAAAAAAATATCCAAATTAAAATTAAAATTAAAATTACTAGTAACAAATTAATAATGACAATGCTTCATCTAATAAATTCAGACACTATTTAAAGAAGTCATTTTATTTTGACCCAAGTTTAATTTTGAGATTCAGCTATATACAAATTCACTTATACAGAAATGCTCAAACACACACACACACACACACACACACACACACACACACACACACACACACATATATATATATATATATATATATATATAATATATATATATATATATATATATATATATTTTCTTTTACACCTGGTATATATATATATATAAAAATAATGAGAGACTATCATCACTGTCATGTCCATATATTGCTTAATATGTTGTAATTGACATCTTTGATAATGGCTTATGTAAGCCAAAAGCTTAGATTGTATTAAAAAAAATATGGATCAATATTGTGAATTTCTTTCTTCGTTCAACAATAATGTTATTAAACTTATCAGACGTTACGGAAAAAATTTACATAAAATAAATAGACAACACTTGTCTATATCATTTAATGAAACGTTCATGAATATATATATATATATATATATATATATATATATATATATATATATATATATATATATATATACCAGGTGTAACAGGATAATTATCCATTTCACAAAATGTTTAATATATAAAAAATCACTAAACTAATTGAGTTTCTTTTTTCCAAGTTTTCAGACAAGATGTTTAGTCATCTTGACAACCACTTGTAAAAATCACAGAAAACTCCCTTTGAGTTATTTACCTAAAAAGAGGACAGGTTTAATATCATTTTGTGTCAGACCAACTGTTTTCACAACTGAGCAATGGTAAGAGGAAAAAGATCATTCATTCCCTCAGTAATGGTACCAATATTCATAATCTGGCTTCTATTTTCAAATTCCATTCAAGCATCATCAAGAGAATGGTGAGTAAGTTGACAAAAAGAGGGAACAGTAGAGAGAATAGATTTAGCTATGACTGTCCAAAGAACAGTGAAAAAAGACTTGAAAATGAAATCATACATGAAAATGTGAGGCACATTGTTACTCCAGGACAGAAATTTAAAAGGTTAGAGAGGACGAAGATCATCTTCAATAAGTTGAAAAATGATCCTGGAATAATATATATGTATGTTTGAACTTCAATACTTCATGAGCTTCTGATCCATAGCCATGATTAAATAATGATGAACATGTTATTTTTGTTTGCGATCGATTTCATCATGATTCTTCTGTTAAACTTGGATTATACATTCTTATTGCTCAAAGTATAGTCCAATAGTGTTATAAAAACCTGAGTGAATTCCAGCAAGATATCTTTAATCGTTTCTAAGTTATAATGGTTCAGAGCTTAATCTAACAATTGAACAATTTTGCTGTCACACCTGGTATATATATATATATATATATATATATATATATATATATATATATGCATACACACACGTACACACACATACAGACACACACACACACACATATATATATATATATATATATATATATATATATATATATATATATATATATATTATGTGTTGGAGATGCCTGTTCAGGTAGATGTGTGCTCCTTTAAAATCCACAGAGCTAAACGGGTTTGTGCTGCAATTATTCTAATTAGACATTAGTTACAGTTTCTAGCATGAGTAGTAGATAAACAAGGCAAACCCTCAGTCACGCTGACTTATGACTTCATGCTAATACAAGCATCAATGACTTCCAAACAGTTTTATCCAGTAAATTTTACTGACAGGGCCTCAATCAACACATGGTATTGTCTTAAGGAACTTGACAATGGTGCCTCATGCTGGTACCAATTCCTCAACTAACATTATCAAGATGTGACTTCCCTGAGAAATAGATTACAGCGAGGTTTGAACATGGATCTCACAGTCAGAATGCTAATGTTCTAACCAACCACTCAGCTATATGTATGCATATGCACACACACACACACACACACACAAACATGCACACACGCACACATTATATATATATATATATATATATATATATATATATATAAAGTCTTTAATGAGCCTGACAAACATTGATGATATAGATTTGCCATATATATATACATATATATATATATATATATATCAATGGCAAATCTATGTCATCAATGTTTGTCAGGCTCATTAAAGTCTTTAACAAAATATACTATTGGCATAACTTAGATGATAAAATGTTTCCTTTAATCTAACTAAATTATATAATTTTTTTTACTTACTTTCCTTCTTTGTTTTTTTCTTTTTTCTTCTTTCTTATGAACACTATTAATGAAATGTATTTTGTTGAATATTTTTAGGTCTGGAATTAAAACAATTAATTTTGGATCCAGCTGGTCAAGAATGAAAACAACACACACTACAAAAGATTTTTGTTGCTTTGAAATAGATATATTTGAATGTTGAATCACTTGGACTGAGTCTGACAAGCCCAAGTCACCACTGAGAACAATATATATATATGGCCTGTATATTACATTATATATGTATATATACATTATATATATATATATATATATATATATATATATATATTTTAAGCATTTCACCCCAAGAAAGGCAGGAAGCCACTAGGACGCAAGGGGTTACAGAAAATTTAGAGCAAGATCAGATAGAAGTGATAGAAGAAAGGATGAGGAGAAGGGTCGTGGATAGATTAAGGCAACTGGAGATGTTGATTGACATTACACTTGAATAGCTGGAGATTATAGCTCTCAGGGAAACTGGAATAGGGAAGAGAGTTCCACAGGCGAGAGGTGCGAGACATGAAGCTATTAGAGTAGAAGAGACAGCTACATTTAGGAGTTTCGATAGTGAAGGGGTGAGAGCGGGATGCCAGCCTCATAGGGCACTTGAATTCATGAAATCTGGGAACCAGCAAATGCAGCTCCTCGGAGCAATTACCATGAAAGTATTTGTAAAAAAGACAGAGAGAGGGGACAGCGCATCTGTGAGAAAGTGACTGTAGACAAGATGTCAGAGCAGGGCCAATTATATTGCATATCCACCTCTGGAGCCTATCAAGAACCCTGAGGCAAACAGAAGGGGTACCAGACCATATATGGCAGCAATACTCCATGCAAGGGCGAATTGTTGATTTGTAGATCTGGAGGATCGATTCCGGGGAGAAAAATTTCCTGGTGTGGCACAGGGAGCCAACTTACTACAGTTCGAAAGTTTGAGACCTTATTTGGTAATTTGTCAAATTGTCCCAAAAAGTAGTTGTTTTGTACTTTTAATAAGATAAAATTATTATACATGGTTGAAAAAATGTAGGACATGATTTTTTTTAGGAATTTTATTATAACAAAAAATGAAAAAGTATTTTTTGATTAAATTTTGCTCTATTCAAAATATTTTCCTTTAGTTTTGATTTCTGCAGAACATATTTTTGGCATTCGTTGCAAAAGCTTCTCAAAGTATAAGTTGGATAACTGATTCCATTGTTTTTTCAGTGACTCTAAGATATGTTTTCATTTTTTTCACTCTTTTGTCAAGTTCATTCTATGTTAATTCTGGGCTTGGCTTCAATCTTTTGAATTATATATATATATATATATATATATATATATATATATATAATGCACATATTATAATATGCATATGTTATTGTTATGGTCCAGTTCCTTGTACCACCGGTGATAGTCCAAGGTAGAACCAATAAAGAACGCAATGGAATAACACAGATATATTACAAACAGGAATATATACAGAATATATACAGAGAAGTAGAAAGTGTTAGTACGAACAATCAGGTTTTAGTAGGGAGGACAATGTAGTCTCGACCAGTATCACTATTCCAATGTCTTGTAGTAATTGTCTGAACACGACTCTGTTTCCGACTGCCTCTGACTTGACTCTTGACTCGACTTGAACTACTGACTCGACTTGAACTACTGACTATATTTAGTCTCCGCCCCACATGGGCATCCTGTGGTACAAGGATGGTTTAAAATATGCCCATTGAACCCGTATAAATGGGTTGAAGGTCGGTTTACCTCCCCGAAAGAGAATCCGCCCTTCAGCGTAGCCTCTTTCGGGTTCCTCCCTGCCCGAAGGCAGAGGGTCCAACCAAACAGTTGGTCAGGAGGTGAACGACTGACGATATTCAGTCACACCCCCCACCACCACCACTAGGGCGTCATGTGGCACAAGGCCTTTTTAACATGGGATCTCCGAGCCCATGGGCTCAGCCAAAAATATGCCCATTGAACCCGTATAAATGGGTTGAGGGTCGGTTTACCTCCCCGAAAGAGTATCCGCCCTTCAGCATAGCCTCCTTCAGGTTCCTCCCCACTTGAAGGCAGAGAGTTCAACCGAAACAGTCGGTCAAGAGTTGAACGGCTGACTCCTTGCCTACTTCTGAGGCGCAGTATTTATTAAGTATGGAACAGTCCATTATTATTATTATGGGTAATGTCCCATAACAGTTATAAAATGCATATGTTATAATTTTGAATAAATACATATATATATATATATATATATATATATATATATATATATATGGGCATATGGCTGAGAGGTTAGAATAAGAGGTTAGAATAAGAGCTTTGCAGCCCAGGTTGAAATCTATCTATCTATCTATCTATATATATATATATATATATATATATATATATATATATATATATATATATACATATTTGAACACACACCTGCATGTCTGTATATAGATATATCATATGTAGCTATAGCAATTAATCAATATCATTCTAATGATGAAAATTCTTGTATTTTATACAACAAATACTTATACTTTTTTTAAAGATAATCGCCTTCCTTGTTAATATTAATCACGCATTTCAAAAATTATACAGGGAAAATTCCAAATCAAGATCCAACTAATAAGATTGTCTCAGACTACTTACTTATTGATCTAGCTTTTTTGCAAATACAGAATGGAAAACATTCATCTGAAAACTATTTTTGAGATGTCTTTATGATTGAAATACTGTTTTATTTTCACTGTTTTATCTTGCAATTTAGTCTTTCAAAACGCCTTCATTTTCCTTTTTGATAATCAGAAAATAAAAACACACGTGTACCATTCCAAAAATATGAAAGTATGTTTTTGAATTTCAGGAGACAAACTCGTTTATCTGCCAGGTTACCAAATGTGTTGTTTCTTGGCATATATTTCTTGAAATTACTCCATCAAAAAATAAAAATTCTCAGTTTTTCTTTCTTCAATGAAGAATTTTTAGGTAACACCTTTTCTTCAGTAAAAAGAAAACCGAACTAAATGAAAATAAAAAACATACAAATCAGTAAACAACCACAGAAAATAAATGTCATTTGAAATATTAAGAAATATATAAAAAAATGAAAACTTTGTCACTATGTTTAAAATGAAAATTCCTATTTTAATCCCCAATGTGTTAGCAAGAGGGACTGTCCAAGATGTTAACTACAAAATGGAGATGTCAAAATCAAGCAAGTACAGAAATTTAAATATCTGGGAAGTCTTATAACAGATAAAAAATATGATACAGAAATCTGAAGATGCATTAGAATAGTAAAAGGTGCCTTTCAGAAACTAAAGAAAATATTAAGAAACAGGAAAATTTAATTTAGTATAAATATTAGTGTGCTCAAATATATTATATAATATCAATCCTCTTATATGGCAGTATATTATATAAGAATAAAGTGTCGCTGCCGACACTTGAGTTTGAACATAGATCACCGGTGAGCAAACATAGGCGATCCCATTATTGAATTAAGTAGACCATGTGACCATAGAAGAAACGCATATATAGGAAGTCGTGTCTAGATTGATCTGCATTTCTAGTCTATCCTCTATAATATACAGATCACTATTTCTCCTCTATCACTATATGGACCGCTATTCTCTTCTCTACACATTTCTCTATACAGATTACTATTTGAGCGAGTATTATCATGCAAGTGCTATTACTGTGAGATTATTCGTAGGCGTCTGACACCAGTATTGTTTGAGGGCATACTATAGTTGTATCAGTGATTAATAAAGTCTCTACTACAACGAGCATTGCAAAAGTGATGATGAGTATTCGTTGGCATTACAAAAGTGGCAACAAGTGTTTGTTGACATCACAAAACAGTAAATGTTAAACAATTTTCCTCACAGATAAAGAGGAAACCTGAAATGCGGCTCTACAGAAGAATACTGAGAATTCCATGGATGAAAATAATAATGAAAGGGATACTTGTGTTTAAGATAAGAACACATAACAAGGAAAGAGAGTTTGGAGAATTTGACACTCACAGGACATACTGAAAGCAAGCTAGGCAGAGGGAACCAGCAAGTAACCTACCTAATGAACTTGTATAAATGTATAGCAGAACAAGGCTGGGAGGTATTATAAGTAGACAAATATTGCTTTGAGATTAGGTTAGGTGTCTATGTAGAGCTATGATCGCCCATGTCCTGAATGGACAAAATAGAAAAAAGGAGAAAAAGATTAACGTTGACTTAATTTTCTATCTGTAGCACAAAATGACAAGCAGAAGTTACTGTTGTTACCTTAAAACTTAGCATGAACTCTGATAGTTTAGTTTATGCTAAATATAGTAGTATTAAATATCTTAATCTTAAACTAGATATACCTCTTAAAGGTTTCAAACTTTTCTTCTTCTACGTGCTGCATCCCTTCAGGACATGGAAGATCCTGGCTCCCCCAAACTTCCTATCTCTTGTAACCTTTAGCAGTTTTCCTCCTTTAACTGAGGCTACACTCCTCTGTTCTGCTATCCATTCACACAAGCTTATCAGTCTCGCTGCCTTCCCTAATCTCTCTTACCCTCAATATGCCCTGTGGAGGTTAAGTTTTCCAAACACTCCTCTCTCATTATTTCCAACAAGTTTAAGCTATCTCTTCCTGATTTTGTGTAAAATTGTTCTTTTTGTTGACATTTTCTGTAAGACATCTTCATTGCTTACCTGAGCCATCCATAGAATTCTGAGCATCCTTCTGAAGAACCACATTTCTGTTGCCTCCTGTTTTCTCTTCTGTCCAGCATTCTCTGCCATATAAAAGGATGGATATCACATTGCAGTCCAGCAATCTTTTCTTTGTTTCTAGTGAAATTTGTTTCCCAGCACTTTGCTTTACTTTTGGAATGCACCTTTGGCTAGAATAATGTATGTTTGGATTTAAGTGTCACATTTTCTTTCCTCTGTTAAAAAATTCCCCAGATATTTAAACTTCTGTATCTGCTTGATGTTGATATATCCAATTCATAACATACACCTAGGACTTTTCCTCTTGTTTATAATTTTCTGTCTTAATGCAATTGATGGATAGTCCTCTTCTCATTTTCTTTTACAACCTTGTCTAAGAAGTCTTGTTCCTGGCAAATTACTACAGTCTCTAATCAATACTGAATTGGTTAAGCATCTCACTTCATATGGACCTTCACAGATAAACAATATGGCTTCCATTTCTCCAGGTTTACTACTGATGTGTTAATGGCTATTACTGAATTTGTCTATCAAGCTTTAGATAATAATGGCAAGACTCAGGTTTTAGTTATCTCAAAGGCATTCAAATGGATTTGGCATGCTGGCCTTCTCCACACGCTCAACGGAGATGGTATCTCTGGATGAATATTTGGCATAATTCAATCATTCCTAACAAGTTCTCTTTCACTTCAAGTAACCCTTTGCATCTTGCCTTGCTTGGAGTGAAATGTTTAAAAATAAATGGCAGCCATCAACACAGTGTCATATGAATATCTTATATTGCTAAGATTATGACCACCAGTAATAAATCCAGATAGGATTTCCAGTTCCCTTAGGATGATGTTGCTGTAGAGGTTGAAGAAATCTGAGGAGATGTATCTTTGTCTCATACAGCTTTCTATTTTATCTTCTCATAGACTTTATCAAGTGGAATGTGAGGACTTTATTTTACAAGAAGTATTTATAAACAAAATTAAAAATGTCTTAGTTGTCCTATATATATATATATATATATATATATATATATATAGGACAACTAAGACATTTTTAATTTATATATATATATATATATATATATATATATTACGTATGCTCTATCTCTGATATTCAGCACTTTTACCCAGAAATATAGCATAACATAAAACTATATTTTTATCATTACATTATTATATTGTAAAAATAAATATCTGATGCTTTTTCATATTTAGGCTGTTGATTGATAGATTTACTTACACAAACACACACATATATATATAAATATATATATACATATACATATACATACATATATATATATATATATATATATATATATATATATATATATATATATATATATATGCACAACACACACACACCAATATATATATATATGTACATGTATGTACATGTTTTATTTTTTATTATTACTATGAGTACTTGATCAAAATTGAACCTTATCATTTCAGAGTGAATTAATATAATTAATAAGATGATAAATGATCTGTAACAAATATCATGCAGAAAGAGGAAGAACTAGTGCTTGACTTGTTCATAAAAATTATCCATATTTTCAAGATAAGCATTTGTTTCTATTTGTTTAACATTTAAAAAAAAAGTTCAAGAAAAGCAAACCAAACATAATTCCGAAAGAATTTCAATTTCCTTTTCAGAATAAAAATCCTATTTTTTCACTTTTTCTCTTTTATTCCTTTTTCAAAAATGCAGAGAAGGAAACAGGAAAAGCAGAATTTTTATTTTCTTATAATTACTCATCTGACAGAATAAATATTGATTTTGATAATTTCGAAGTTGTCTTTTTTATCTCTGAAAGGTAGGATTGGACGTGTTTATTAGGAATTATCATAATTATGTATCTTCTATGTTATTTTCAATATGTTTTTTGTTTCTTTAGCATTAAAGTAATCCTTTTTAACTTGGTTTTGAACCTACTTCTTAAAGTAATTTGAAGATGAGTGCTTTTTTAATCATTGCAATTGGTTTGTTTATTTGGGCTGCTAGTTTTATCATCTCTGAAGATAAATTTTTTTTAGAATAAAGACAAGGATCATTGTTGGGGTTGTGACACAAAAGATCATAGGATTCTGTCAAATATGTGTGTCTGCAAAATGTAGACTTGAAATGGAAATTTCTTGAGAAAAGTAAACAAATTAGTTCTTTAATCTTCTGAGTCTCTTCAGGATGTTTGTGGATCATGGTTCTCCACAACTTCTTGTCTTTTGTAGTTTTAAGTGATATTTCTCTTTTTACTATCTCAGTCTATGTTCTACCATTTATTTGCATAAACTTATCCGATAGCTAGCCACCATAGAAGATGGATGTGTGCATAAGTACATTCATGTATATATCGTTTGCATTGGCATCAGTTCAAATGACAATGGAATAGTGCAGAATGCCACAGACCTGGGTGGGAACTACAGAGATTTTGTGCTGCCCATACATCGAGACATCTCTCTTATTGCCAGTAGAGTTCAAAGGAAAGTATAAGACAATACTGTTTGAACGAGTTGGTGTAAGGTGATGCCATATGTCATCTAACTACCTTCAGAGATCTGCTCTAGGTTTGTTTAGGGTTTACTCCTTCACATCCTCTTCACATGAAGATACTCACAAGGCAGGGAGGCTTAAAGCTGGAACTCCCTTTCTCCCAAACTGGATGCCTAGTATGCTCTAAGGGAATATAGATTCATGCTCTTTTCATGGGCATCAATACAATGTAAACATGTAAACCCATCAGAATTTTGAACATAGCTTTGCCAAATCCACTTTTTTCACAGATAACAATTTCAATATATATATATATATATATATATATATATATATATATATATATATATATATATATATATATATATACACTTGTGTGTGTGTGTATATATATATATATATATATATATATATGTAATTGTGTGTGTGTATATATATATATATATATATATATATATATATATATACTTGTCTCTCTCTCTATATATATATACTTGTACACTAATTACATTATTCAGACTATTGTCCTCATCTTTGTTGCCATATTTATCACAACGTTTTGACAGCTGTATGCTCTGGCTTTTTTCAGGTGGTTGGAATGTTGAACTGAACCCTTTATTTTGCTCACTGGGGTAGACTGTTCTAGTTATAAACAGAGCATAATAATGTATAAACAATAAATATATTAAAATATCTATATGTATATAACAGTCTGTCTGTGGATGATGATATTAGCTCCCCAAAAAATAATTAAATCAGTCAAGCACCGTGGGGGGACAAGCATCAATTTATAAACAGTCACTATTACTGCTGATAATGCAAGACTCTCCAAATTAGATTGAGTTCTCTGGGTCACTGGAGTGTTTATGAAAAAACAAATACATAAAAATTTGCCTTTCTCTTTGCCGGGTGTTGATAGCCTAGGAGTTAGAATCTCCAGCTGATGCCAAATCAGTCAGGTTTTGGTTCCGGCTTGAAGCGATTGGATGTCTAGCCACACTGAGGAGCTGTGATACAGTGAAACAGTCTGTCTGTGGATATATATATATATATATATATATATATATATATATATATATATATATATAACATAAATAAAATAGCCACAATACTTACCAACTAAAAAAATCATGGTGTTATTCATCTGGGCAAGAATATTTTTATTTGTTACTGAAGAATGACATCCTTAAACTTTTAATTGGTTGCAGACAAGTACTGTGAACATTTCATTTATTGATGATAATAATAAGTATTGCTTACCTTAATATATGTTAAATCATTTTTTACTAATTCAAACATTATTTTTAGTGGATATACTTATTTGAAGTAATCAAAAAATATGTTGGATTAAAAATGAAGTACAATAACTTTTTAAAAATATGTTAAATTATATGATTTTATGTATATCAATTTGTTATCATTGTCGTCATCATGTTCATGTTCATCTTGATTTTTATTATTATAATTATTATTATTATTATTATTATTATTATTATTATTATTATTATTATACATATATACAGTGTGCGGCAGAAATACCTCCCACACATATATCCCAGAAATATCTCCCACATAATGGTAAAACATTGGTGGCAATGATGTTATCATCTAGCTAATGTCTTACCATTATGTCAGAGATAATTCTGGAAGTAATTTCTGCCCTGTAAATTTAGAAAATTGCATTTACACCATAATGTGCTAAAGTAAAGAGAAAATGAGACTAATGATTTAACTAACTTTTTATGAATTTATCTGAAATAATATGAATACATAGATAAATAATCTTTTATAGGCATGACTGACAGTATCAGTACATATATAATTATATATAATTATACATATATAAGTATTTATCTATCTATCTATCTATCTATCTATCTATCTATCTATCTATCTCTCTCTCTCTCTCTATATATATATATATGTATATATATATATCTATATATCTATATATATATATATATATATATATATATGTATATATATATATATCTATATATCTATATATCTATATATATATATATATATATATATATATATATATTATGCATGCAGATGTCCACATAAATATGTATACAAAAATATAGATAATAGGTACCTGTATATACAGATATGCTTCTATACTCCTTCAAAGATCAGTGTTTGAGAGACAACTAACATACCTAATCATTCTTCAAGTATGTTTACATGTCTTCATATGAAGATCAACAAATTATCTTAAATCCTTTTTTCTTTAACAGACAAAGGATTATGTTTAAGTTGAGGATAAACCTAATTTCTATACTTTTTTTTTCAATAAATAAACACTATAATAAACACTAACTCACAGGAGTATGCACACACATGCACACACTGCAAAATGTTAAAAATGTAATCACACACGTAAAATGACTTCAGAAGGGAAGAATCAAAGAAAACAAGAGTCGAAATAAAGAAGTCTTGCGAATCAAATAAGCTGAAATCCTTGATTTTAGCATCAAAATCAGAATGTTGGAAAATGTATGAAGAAACAAAAACAGGAGGGAAATAAAAACATTCTTCAGTGTGGCAAAGGTTTGAGAAACAGGGATTATCTTCCATTTTGAGAGATTCAGTTTCTGTCAGAATCAGATGGAAATCTAAAAATTGCCATTGGTGAATAGGGACAGAAGAAAGAACACTCCTCTTTTCAGTAATCTCAAAGTATGCAGACATATTTGTATTCATCTATGTTTGCATGCATGATTTTCTATGAGTGTGAGTATGTGTACAATATGTATTTCTGCATAAATACTTGCATGTATAAGTGTGTGTACTATTTTGCAGCTCTTCTTTTTTTCTTTCATTCTTTCTTTCATCCACTCTCTCTCTCCTCTTTCTAACTACATATATATATATATATATATATATATATATATATATACAGGGTGTATCAAAAATATTTTTACAAACTTTGGGGGCAGATTCCTCGTACCAAAACAAGGACAAAAATCCATATAAACATATGTCCACAAATCCTTCACTTTTGAGTTAGTAAGTTTAAAGAAATTTTATGGTAGATGGTGCTGTAGACTAGTGGACTCTCCCATCATATTCAATATAGGAGGGTCAAGCAGCTCAGTTCCTAGGTACCGACAGCCAGACACCAGCACATATGATTTGATTATAGTGGTGAAGGCTTTGTGCAGAACCAACCACACTTTTTGAAGGGCTGAATAGAGAGACCTGGTGCACTTTGTGCCACACGGTCCTCAAACAACTCTCCACAGGTTTTGAATTCAAAGTTGTCCTTCTCCTAGACTAGTTTCCATCCAAGGCTGTAGAACCCAGTCTGTCCTTCTATTTACCCATAGCTGGAAGGAGAAGAGGATTCATACATTTCTCAAGGGTATTAGGACATAAGTGAATGTAATGGATTTGACTGGAATTCAAACTTGGCCCTATGATTCCTCAATCCAAGCTGCTATCCACTACTCCTCTGTGTCTCCTCTAAAAATAGAAAATGCACCAAAGTACGCCACCTGGTGGCAGTTGGGACTGAACTGAGAAATTCTTGATTTGCAGTCTTATGCTCTACCTCTGAGCTATACACTCTCGCTATGCAGACTAGGTTACATTTGTCATTCATGTACATTTGTGGCTAGTCTGTTTTCAACATTTAACATGTATAGTATTGAGTTAACTGAGAAGTGTTCTATTTAACAATGGTAGAATATTCATATCGTGAGCCAGCTGATATGATTTTTACATATGGACACGCGAATAGTAATGGATGTAAGGCTGCACAGTTATATCAGATTGCATTTCCAGATGGAAGGCAGCACATTTGCTGCTGTTCATCATCACATTGCTGTGGATCTGTGGGACTTCTAACTATGGATCAAGGAAGACCGAGGTCTACTCATATGCTTGACCACAAAGACTACATTTTACAGGCTGTTGGAGACAATCCAGGTATCGGCACAAGTGGCTCTAGCATGTCATGCATCTTACAGTACCATATGGAAGGTACTTGAAGAGCAGCCCCTGTATCTGTATTGTTTGCAACATGTGCAGGGTTTTTTGCCCTCTGGACACTCACCATAGGAGAACTTTTGCCAATGGTTTATTGCACAAACTGCCGATCTTTTGTTTATCTCTTCCGTCTTGTTTACAGATGAGGCAACATTTGGAAGAGATATGTTCTCCCAGCACGTCTTACAGGAGGTGTCTACAGAGACTTTATTTCAAACACATTTCCAGACCTGCTAGAGGATGTATCTCAGCTTATACAAAGATGTATGTGGTTCATACATGATGGGGCTCCAGCACATTGCTTGTGATGCACTGGCTGACATTTACCATGATATAGATAGATAGATAGATAGATAGATAGATAGATAGATAGGGGAGGTCTGGTTCTATGGCCTGCACATTCCCACAACCACAATCCTTTGGATGTTATCTGTGGGGACACCTAAGACAATTGGTTTATGCAGCAGATATTAATAATGCAGATAGACTTCATCAGCATGTCATTGGGGCCTGTGAAGTCATTCGATACCATGATGGAGTATTTGAAAGTGTCCGCCAATCAATGATCCAGTGGGTGCATGCATGTGTAGAATCAAGCAGAGGGCATTTTGAACATCTGTTATGAGTTGCTTTTTGAACATCTGTTTATATAGACTTTTTACCTTGTTTTGAGGTCAGGAAGTTTGTAAAAGTAATCTTAGAATGTATCTTGGATTGTACATTTTACAGTGTCTACCGTAATCTTTAAACATAACAGTTCAAAAATGAAGGGCATATGTTTATATGGATTTTTGTCCTTGGTTTCATGTGAGGAACCCACTCCTAAAGTTTATAATTGTATTTTTGATATATATATATATATATATATATATATATATGTGTGTGTGTGTGTGTATACATACATGCATATATATATATATATATATATATATATATATATATATATATATATATATACATATATTTATATATATATATATATACAATTAATTTGTTTATTTTTATTTTTGTATCTATCATAATGGTATTTAACAAGGTAATCTTTTTATAACCACATTCAGATCCACAGTTATTCCTAGTCAGTAGCCCGTAGAATAATTTAAAATATAACCATAACAATAGGATAATACAATAGAACTTACTACCCAGAATGCACATTGACCAGCATATATAAATAGTTCCACTTGTAAGAATTACTTATTTACATGAGCTGGCTTCATCCTAACGATACCAATATTATCTTTTTTCCATTTTTTTCAGTGGTGAAGTTCTTGTCCATTTTGCTTGTAGTTTGGACTGAAAGGTGTTATTTCTTATAAATATATATTTGCAGGTGTAAAAATTACTTGGTAGGTATAGTTTTTGTTGGTTTTCCATGTAGATGCAAATGGTAATGCTGACATTCTGTTTTTTAAGTTCTGTGCTTTTGTGATTCCTTGCAAATCCTCGTCGCCACTTTTGTAATGTTAGACGGCTTTCCTTGTCACTTTTGCTATGTCAAGCGAAAGCTCGTTATTACTCCCAAAAATGCTTGTTATATTCAAGACTTTGTAGACGACGGTACTGTAGTAATACTTTCTAATAATATTGACACTAGTAATACTTGTTCAAGTAGTAATCACCAAATAGTATAACGATCAGAAGAGAATTGTAATCCATATAGTAATAGAGTCGAGAGAGTGAACATATAGCAGTAGTGGAAAGACAAGAGCAGTGATCGTATATTCATCACACTACTTCCCATTTATTCACTTCCTTTATAATCATGTGATCTACTCAATAATGGAATCACCTGTGTTACTCACTGGCAATCTAGTTTCAAACCACAGTGTCGACAACAACACTTACTCTTATTCAACAAGAACAAATGTTGTTGTGGGTAAAATCTGACTTGTCTTCACAATATTGATCAGATAAGGTTAATGATGTGCCAAAAACCATATCAGAAGCTGTACAGCCAAACTTATCTTTTATTATGCTTCGGATGGATAAGGGAACCAATGGTAAATATCCTCCCCAATCAGTTTTGTTAGGTCTCATAGCAGTGCTGCTTTTAGCTACCTGTGGGAAAATTCCACCATACAATTTGCATAAGTGTAATAGGCTATAGTTTTCATGTGCTTAGTTCCAAGTAGATGGTTGAATTCTTTAAACAGAGTAGACTAAGACTGAGTTCATCTGTCTGTTGTGAGTGTTGAAGGTACTCCAAAAACTGATATCCAATCAATTGTTCTGGTAATTGTTGCAGCTGATGGCTCTTGTGGCAGGCCATTGGATAAGCCTATCTATGATAGTCAGGATATATGTGTAACCGTGAGAATGGGGTAACGGTCTGACAATGTCAGCATGTATATTAGTGAATCAGTTGTGTTGAATGTGCCTGCAAGTTATTTTGTGTAGTTTGTTTTCTGGCATGTTAATAAATAAGTTTTTGTCCAATTTCTTATGTCAAATGACATATTTGGCAAGACAAAACATTCAGTAATCAGCTTCACAGTTGCATATTTGCTTGGATGATAAAATTCATGGAAGTGCTGAAATATTTGTTGTCTCAACTTTGATGGTATGTATGGCTATGTTTGTATTTGTAAAATGTTAAAATAAAATTTGGTGTCACTGAATGGAACTGGTAACTTAGCTAACTTTACTGATGTGCTTTGTTTGACTTCTTCTAGTGAACCATCCATGGTTTTCTCTTTTGCAATTAATTCATAATTCTAAGAACTAGAACCTAAAGATGCAATTGTAGTGTGGTAGGAATGTTGTTGTAATATATTGTATGAAACTGGACAGAAATTTACCATGGAAGACTCTGGAATTGGTGTACTTTCTATACAGTTTCATCTTAATATTATTTTCTCTTTTAATTAAAACTTTATTCTTTAAGTTGAATTTATGGTTAGACTTATTATAATGAATCATTAATGCTTTGGGTGTATTGATTTTTAAAAGATCACTTTTGCGTTCATATATATGTTATTTCAGTCCCTAGATGTTTCAGTTATGTATTTCTGGTGACATTTTTTACTGTCTATATTGTAAATTCATGTTTCAGGTTTGAGGATGTTATTATTTTGTTTTGCATTAATTAAATTTCTTATTGTTTTCAAAGTAGTTTTAACAAATTTACTATTAAGTTCGGATAAATCCTTTTCAGTTGTAGTCATTATTGTGTTGGTAGTTAATATTATGTATCTAGTTTTATCAATATTAGTTATATCATTTGCTTTTCTAAATCTGAGAGTATAAGCTTTTCTTGTCACATTATGTATGAGATAATTAAGATACTGGAGGAGTTTAAAATATTTTCAATGTATTTGTCTTCATTATGTAAATATTGAAGGTCGCAAATTTTAAGTGCTCTTAAAAAGAATCCTATAACTGTTCTGGATTTTATTTTGCTTTTATCGTGAGAACAGAAGTTTATGAGGTAATTTTTATTGATGGATTTTCAATAGATGTTTACTTTCAGATCAATATCAGTACACAATATCAAGGAAATCTAAAGATTTTTCTGTTTCTCTTTCATAAGTAAATTTAATTGTATGTTTGATGTTTAATTCATTTACATGATCAGGTAATATTATTTTGTTGAAATCATGTTAAAATACTATACGATCAAGTTAAGCAATGTTGAACCTGGTCAGTACCTAAATGGGTGAGAACTTGGGAATATCAGATGCTATAAGCTTGCATGTGTAGGTAGTGTAATAGAACCTGTATCCTATACTGAACTATCATTTAGCTTGACGTACCTTTACCGATTTGGCCACAGAGGAGCGTTCGGTTAGCAAATCGGTAAAGGCATGTCAAGCTAAATGATGGTTCCCTATAGGATACAGGTTCGAATCCTGTCGGATATCAAATATTTTCTGTGAAAATTTCTTGGACATTCAGGCCAGTTAATGTTATTTAATACTGTTGTAGAGCATTTACTTAAATATTTATTTCTATGAAAAGAATGTATAAACATAAAAATGTCTTAAAATATATATAAACACATCTCTCTCTCTCTCTCTCTATATATATATATAGAGAGAGAGAGAAAGAGAGAGATGTGTCTATATATATATATTATCCACAGACAGACTGTTTCACAGCTCATCAGTTTGGCTAGACATCCTATTGCCTCAAGCTGGGATTGAAACCCTACTGATTTGATATCAGTCAGAGATTTTACTCCTGAGCTATCAGTGCCAGGTAGAGAGGAAGCAAATTTTCATGTACCTATTCTTCAAATAAACATGCCATTGACTGAGAGGGCTCAATTCATGGAAGAGCTTTTCAGTATTAGCAGTAGTGGTAATTTTTTACAAACTCGTGCTTTCTCTCCAGAGTACTCAACCAGAATTAAATTATCCAGGATATATATATATATCAAATATTCATGGAGACATTGATATTCATTAATAAGCAAGCTTCTTTCAACCTGGACCTAAAAGAAGAAATGCACATTATTGAAAATTGATTTTATTGAAAAATTAAGCAAGCAATGTTTAATATATTCCTATTAAAGAATGTAGTGAGTGGAGTATCATGAAAATTTTCAGAATGTTCCCTGTCATGTTTCATATTTTTGAACCAATTTCTAGTAACTTTATTTCTGTTTTTATCTCTTATTCCTAAATTCTTGTGATAGTGATGTATTTGAAATCAGAAAATGGAAGTTTTTATTGAGGTTTTATATAGTGTAAAAGTATATATATATATATATATAATATTATATGAAAAAGATTACTTAACTTTTAAATATCAATTTCTTGTTGTTTTCCCCGACTTCAAAGTTTCTTGGTAAATATCCGTTCTTCAGGAGGTTCTGGCTTTAAGTGATATTTCCAATTTCTTTCAATTTGCTCAGATATTTTCTTTTAACTTTCTTTTGTATACACAAGCACATTCATGAATTTAACGTTCTTTTACATGTGCACCTTCATGAATTTTTGCTTTTGTTTCTTTCTTCATTTTTTTTTTCCGCTGTAAATTTTTCTTCCAGTTGTAAATTTTTTCTTCAAAATTAAATTTTTCTTTGAAATTAAATTTAAAATTTTATATGGTTTATCTAGAAGTTGTTATGTTAAATTATATTATTCATTAAATTATAATACAGTGTAACCCGGATATAAGAGACCCTGATATAAGAGAAACCCGGATATAAGATAGATTTTCTCTGGTCCCAAATTAGAGCCATACCTACCTAAACAAAATAGATCAAACCCGGATATAAGAGAAACCCGGATATGAGAGACTTCTCCGGTCCCGACAACTCTCTTATATCCGTGTTACATTGTATTTGTTAATTTGGATTATTAATTGTATTATAATATTTTATGTTGCATTTGTATTATTAATTATAAAATGTTATTTTATTTAATATGTTATATTATTATTAAAGTAAGAAACTAAATATATAACACATATGCATATTCAATTTGGATTTTCCAGTAAGGGGTGTAATTATGGCATATACGTCATCAAACAATTCCAGGAGATATTATAACTTCCCAATAGAGAATGGTATACCTCACAGCAACATATAATGGCATCAATAGAAACTTCCCCTTTGCATCCATTTGAAACTACCTTCAAAGCTCTGATTCAACTGAATGTCTAGATCTGACATATCAGTTCACAAACATGTATTTGACTTGCATGGAGCCCACTGCTGAAATATTTCAAACCTCATCAAGAATACAAAGAGGAAATGAGAAGCCCATTGTATTTAAACTTTTCTTAGACTATACCCTGTGCATTCCATACCACATACAAAATGAATCTGCTAAGAGAAATAGCATTCTTTTCCCTCCCCAGACTAATGTGTTAATGATGATGAGGGATATGCTGATATCCTTCATAATTGGGATAAGAATGATCTTGAAGAAAAAATCAGCATTCTCTACTAACTGTTCCAAGAAATAAGGCTCAAGATAAACCTTTCCAAAACAGAAACTATGATCTGGAAAAGAAATGATGGCAGTCATGATGTACACACTGAATCCATCATAAAAATTCATGATGTGGAAATAGTAAATTCTAAACACTTCAAGTACCTCAGTGTATCGATCAGTTATCACAAATTTAGCATAGAAGGTTAGGAAACTGAACTAGGCTGTACTAGGTGACATTTTGCCCAACACTGAAAAAAAAAACTTGAGTAAAGTTTTTAAATAAGACTTTCATATTCATGTTGCCAAACTAATAATAATTAGAAATATCCAGACTGTCGGTCATACACAACTGCTTTTTAAGATCAATGGTTAAAAATGGATTGCAGCAAATGAAGACTATAGGTCTTAGCAAGGACCATTCTTCTTCAAACCTAATGGACTTGTGCTACAAAATCACAAACTGTACAACATAGCAGAAAACCAAATTAGCTGAGGACTTTCAACAGGAGTAATAACTAAAATCTATAGTAGAGGTAACTCAAGGAGAAAATAATGAGACAATCAAAATCTTGATATTCCACACTGTTTTAAATAAAAGGTTAGGAAATAAACCCCCATCATTACTGGAAAGATAACAGTTAATGAAGTTGAAAATTTGATTTTTCTGAAAAAATTGTTTTAAGAGAAATGCCATATGTTTTCTTAATATTACCATTACTATTCATTACCATATATACATTCATGCATATTCTCTCTCTCCCTCTCACAAAAACAAGCACATATACATGCACAAATGCACAGGTGTACACTGGTGATGCAGACAATAGGAATATAAGAATATAAACTGATGTATGAGAAGAAATTTCTCAATTCTGTATTAAAGCAATCTAACTAGGTATCTATCTATCTATTACTCTCTCTCTCTCCCCATATATATATATATATATATATATATATATATATATATATATATATGTATATATATATGTTAAATTTAGTTGGAAGGAGTGAAATATAAACAAATATTAAGTATAATTATTCATTATTTTATTCCCCCCTCCCTACATCTAAAGGACCCCATCCATAAAAACATTAATCTGAACAAGAAGTCCTTTTGAAGGATGAAATGTGTCACATATGATTTTTCTATTGATCATTAAACTACTGGCTGCTATGTAGTGTTTATACATCATATTCTACAGACATACATACACATACATACAAATATATATATATATATATATATATATATATATATATGTATGTATGTATGTATGTATGTATGTATGTATGTATGTATGTATATAGAAAAAAGTAAGGAGGCTTTAAAAACTAAATAAAAAATTAATTAAATCTTCCCTGTCTGCCATATTTAATGAAAGATGTTTAAAAAAAAGTTGCTACCCAAATATATATATATATATATATATATATATATATATATATATATATATATATATATATAGTCATATTGCTATGCTTGCTACCGTTCTTGTTGCATTATCCTGTTTACTCTAATATATTCATCTGTGAATATGCATCATTTATCTGCATCCACATTTGTAAAGTTATATGTGGGTACAGTGTCAATACACATGCACTTAAATTCACACTACACTCAGTGAGAGAGGTGATGGACGGAAGGTATAGTGTTGAATATGGCATAATGAAACTGGCATTTGTAGAATCATTGATGTGTGACCCCAGGTGGAATATGATCACCTGAGCTGGCTTTGAAAAGAGGAAATGGCAAGGTGGAAGCCTTAGAGTAAGTGGTAGCAGGGTGCAGATGAAAAGGTGATTATGACAATCCTTGAAATGGTATTAGGAAGAATGAGATAGGAAGCAGAAAAAAAGGAAAGCATGAATGAAGGCTGTGAAAAGACAGAACAACAAAGATAAAAATGGTAAGTAGAAGAAGGGAGAATGACAGCAAATAAATAAAGGAAAATTTACAAAGAGATTAGACAGATATTAAGAATGTAATAACTGAAACAATACAAGACAACAGAAAAGGATGTGGTGAAAAGTTCAGTTAATGAATAAAAATTTGTAGAAAGAAGAAAGGGGAAAAGAGGGCAGAATAATAAAAAAGAAAGCAATAAAATTGCAATAAAGATAAGTAAAATGGATAAAGAAAAATGAAAGGCAAAAGAAACAAAGAAGAAAAGCAAAAAGAAACTTTTGGATAAAAAAAAAAAAGCAAAATAAAAAGGCAAAGAAAAATAGGAAGGTGAAAATTACAAAAGAACGAAAAGGGAGAAGAAAGAAAATCAAAAGTATGGAAATGTAAAAGAAAGAAGAGAAAATGTCGGACATAAAACAAAAAGGTAGAAAAAAAAAGCAAAAAGTTAGGAAATATCAAACAAAACTTAAAAAATGATGGAGGAAAGAAAAGTAAAAAAAAAAGAAGAAAAAAGAGAAAAGTGATGAAAGCAAAAACAAAAGATAAAAAGTGCAAAAAAAAAAGAATAAAAAAGGAAAAAGAAACAAATTGGAGATAAATAAAAGACAAGAAAAAAATGAGAAGAGAATAGAAAACAATATAAAAACAAAATCAAAATAAGAAAGCAAGGAAGAACTGCAAAAAATGAAGAAACTATTTAGAAAAGAATAAAATGAAAGAATGAAAAAGAAGAATGACAATGAACAAATCACTTGAAGGTAAATAAAAATCAGTCAAAAATTGTTTAAATGAAGAAATCCAGATTTATTGTGAAGTCAAAAAAAGTTAAATAAAAAGGAAAATAAAAAAAATAAAAAATAAATGATGGAAGGAATGAAATGTAAAAAATGAAGAAATAAACAAGTTTTGTGAATTAAAAAAAACAAAATGCAGCAAAAGAAAGAAAATAGCATTGAGAAATGATATAAAAAAAGCCTACAAGAAATTCATTCAGGAAGAAATGAATGAAAGAAAAAAGAAATGAAAGATAGAATGAGATTGTAAATTAGAAGAAATTTGTTGATCGTTTGGTCAGAGGGGGAATAAGAAATAAGTAGACAGATCCAAAATGGATTTAAATCATTCAGTGCCAACGGCTATGGTTTGTGCTGATGAGATTTCAATGTAGATAATAGATTTATTCTTCGTGTTCCAAGATTTTCTGGCATTGATTCTGGAGAAAGAAATTGCAATAAAGCTAAACTATTACTCTAGTTAACCCATTGACTGGTCCAAATTCACCTGTGATGGTCTGTGGAGGGGCAGCCATTGGGTGAAGGCTTTAAGTGAAGGGTTGGTTGGTTAGTTATGGTGGCAGTGAAGATTTGAGGATGAAAGTCATGTGTGGTTTGCTGTAGAATGATTTAGGGGTGGAGTGGTGGGCAAAGGAATGGACAGAATTCTTCTGGCTCTTTTATCAGACAAATCTCAAGAAAAGTAGAAACGAAATGAAACACAGATTAAGAAAACCATTTCCAATCTTCCATTTCTTTCTCTGATATTACTCTGTTTTTGTGGAAGATTTTATGCATGTAAATAGAAATTTTAGCATTGGTATACCTACATATCTGTATTTGTAAGTACAGAAGGCATGTAAAGAATGAAAATCATTTTAAAAAATATCCCTGTGGATAATCAATATTTGATTAACAAACAAAAATTAGAAGTTAATATTTTTTGTATGATCAGAAGATCATAACGAAGAGAACTGACATTCATTCCATCTTTGTTTTAATGTATAGTATATAATGTATACTATTTTAATGTATACATATATAATGAATATGCAAGTTGTTTAATATATGTATATTTAGGCAGCATATCTTCATTTGAGCATGTTTGGTTCAATAATCTAAACATATTATATTTATTTTTATTTTAATGCTTTCAAATTCATGGATCAATTTCTTAGTGCTGTTACAAAACTAAGTAAGAAAGACACTGTAGTTTTGGTTATTTCTTTTATTTTTCTAAGTACTTTCAGTTTCATCCAAGATCATCTTCAGGAATGAATTGCTAAAAAAATTAATGTAATTGATAGTTGTGAATTATTTTCTAAATGCACATGAAACACTCTCTGTTATAGTCAAGTTAAATTAAGAATATGTAAGGGAGTTAACTTAGTTTAAATTTTTCATTTTTAATGTTTTAAAAATACACAACCTGAAATTTATTTCAAAAAAAGTTTTTTTTTAGGTTGTTTAATGGATATATGTATAGATAAATATAATCGACAAATTGAGTTCAAATTCTATTGTGTTGCAGTCACTTTTGCAATATGTTTATCAAAGGCGTAACTCTGCCTCTTACTTCGAGCTATGGATGAAATAACAGGATAGACTCAGCTCACTAGACTTTGGCAGCAACCAGTCAAAGATAAGGAAAACTCTGAATTCCAAACCATGGAGAATGCAGTGGAAAACCACTCTACTATTTTTGCAAAAATGTATGACATTTCATGGATAAAAAAGAAAAGGAATCTTTGGAGACCTATTGTCACCTACATCCTGAAGAGATATGATATTAATGATACAATGATGAGAGAGTGCTGAAAAGTTCTTGGCCTGATCCACTTCTCAAAATTGGACCAAATGATCAAACAACAAATTTTTTTTTAGTATCTTCTTAGTTGGGGTAAGAACCTTTTATCAGCACTTTATATAATAAATAAAAATAGCATCAAACAGAAACAATGCAAGTGTGAGGCAAAGAATAAAATGCCAAAATATCTATATTTTTTTCTAATATTTTCACTCTGATTTTTTGTTTAACAATAGATTATTAGATTATATAATGAATCATTCTGAATGCTGAAATATGTTTTTTAGTTGCTCTATACTCTGTCTTACAACTGACTCTCTCTTTTTTACTCTCTTGCTCAGTCACTCTCTTTCTCTCTCTGTCTACACACATACATGCACCTCTCCAGACATGCCCCACCATATATATATATATATATATATATATATATATATATATATATATATATATATATATATATACACAAGGTGTGATGGATAAATTATGCAAAAATGAAAATTACACGGACATCTCATTTTAACATCTATATTTACCAAAATTACACAAAAATATCTTGAAATACTAAAGGATACATTTATCCAATAAAATCACCATTGGCTTCATTCATGGCTGCCAAATGACTTCAGAAACTCCTGAAATTCTTATGAACATTCACTTTGTTTAAATTGCTGAATGCTGTCATAATCCTTGCTTTCATTTCATCTTTGGTATTTGTTGTGGATTCCGGGATGGAATCCGGTCTCAAAATGAATGACAAACGCAGGAATGAAATATAGCAAATAAATGTATTGACGTAATAATACAATTGGTAATATGGTTAGTAGATCCAGAAATGTGGTTAGTAGCAATAATAATATATATACAGTCTGGGAAATTCAGTATCAAAGTAGGACTTCCTTCTGAGTTTACGTGCTCACAACTGTGACTCCTACAAAGTGGTTACCTCACACTCTCACTGTACCAGTGTATCTCTCTCTCTAACTCCCGGGCACTCACCGGCAGCAGTACAAGTACACACTGGTCAAGTCCACTTGTATGAAAAAGAGGTGGACCCCATAACAGTATTATAAGGAATTTTGTTGGTCTCTCACTCAATTGTGCCCCACACTTAATAATCAAGAGAGTTGCAGTCTGGGGAGATAGATAGCCAGATGTAAGGGGTGATGTGGTCACAGAAATTGTTTGACAACCATGACTGGGTTCTGCTGCTTGTGTAGCATGGTGCAGTATCCTGTTATCAGCAGCCACCCTCCTGACTCAGGGCAGAACTACCTCTTCAAGGCATGATGTAGGCCTCCATGTTGAGTCTGAGACTCTGTGGGAAGATGGAGGCATAATGTGTCCATCATTAGTGATCACTCTAAACACCTTTGTAATCACCATTATACTTATCCAACTCTTTCCGAATCATCTGACTGACACCCCAAAACACAGAAACGTTTGTATTGGAGCATCCAGCACAAATGCCAAGCAGTCCAGCATGCAATTTCAGAATTTCTGGTGGAGTGAATTGTGTCATGGTGGTCTTTTTCTCATAGAGGTGCCCAACTGACCCTAATATACTGTGCAGTCGACAAATTCAAAAACAAGCAACGCACATGCACAAAATTAAAAGTATAAAATGGCAACAATTTACCCATAGCACCCTGTACATATATACATATATTATATCTACAGTGCTGTGCTGTAAGTGAACCCCTATGATAATATTTAAAATAATTGTTTTTTTTTCCCAAATATGAACAAATCTTAATTAGACTATATATTTATTAAGAGAAAATATTTCTGAAATGAATTACAACCACTTTCAAAGATTTTATCAAGTTGGAATAAAAATATTAATTAAAAATTAAGATGTGCAAAAATAAGTGAACCCTTACAATTACACTCTGTATTTTTGTTTTACATGGTTACCTGTGCAAATAATTTTTTGTGCACATGTGAAAATCAAATTACAGGTGTTCATTTCTTTTTTCAGTTAGCTGTGTATACTGCAGTCAAATGATATAACTCATTATATATGCATTAGTGTGCAGTTAGAGACTAAATTTAAAAAAACATATATGCAAAGATCAAAAGAACTTCCTGAAGCTTTAAAAAATTGTATAAATGAAACCTATAATGATAGAGAAGGCTATAAAAAATATCAAAATGATTTGGAGTGCAATTCTCCACCTTACAACAAATTATTTATAAATGAATGGCTTCTGGTATGACAACATCACAATGAAGAAGTGGCCATCTGCATAATATAGCAGCAAGAGCAAGTAGACATCTACTTCAGCAAGTCCAAGCAAGTCCTGCTATGAGCTTTGCAGCTTCCAATGCTCACTGGCCAGTGCCAGAACCAATGTGCATACATCTACAGTGTATCAAAATCTGAACAATGCTGATTTTCATAGCAAAATGCCTAGAAAAGCAACTGCTTATGAAATAGGGCAAGCAGACTCACCTCAACTATGCCAAAACTTGTATTAATAAGCTTCAAACATTTTGGCAAGACTACAGCTTTTTGGGTGGGACAGTAGGTGATACATGTAGTGGGCTCTCTTAGTACAGGTTTTGAAGAGACAAATTTGATACTTACTATTAAACATGGTGGTGACAGCATTATGATTTAGAGGTTGTTTTGCTACAGCTGGATCAGGCAAAATAGTATGCATTGACAGCACAATGAATTCTGCAAGATACCAAGCAATTTTGAACAAAAGTGTCTTGTCCTAGGTTCAAAAGTTGGCTTTAGGTTGGGTCTGGAACTTCAAACAGGACAATGATCAGAGGCATCAAAGCAAATCCAAAAATGAATGAATTCCAAAAAAGAAATTTCAAGTCTTGGAACAGCCTAGTCAAAGTCCAAATCTAAACCCATACGAAAATCTGTGATTCAAGTGAAAGAAGGCAGTGTATGCAAGAAACCCAAGTAATGTCAAGCAATTGTGGGAATTTTGCCAAGAAGAATGGTCAAAAATCAGCACTGACTAGCGCCAGAAACTTTTTTAAAATTATAGAAAAAGGCTGGTTCATATTGTAACTTCAGATATTAAATGTAAGGGTTCACTTACTTTTGCACGTCTTAATTATTAATATTTTTATTCAAGCTTAATAAAATGTTTTGAAAGTGGTGGTAATTGTTTTTTTAAATATTATCTTAGTCATTCACTTACTTTTGCATAGAAATGTATCTATCTATTTATCTATCTATCTATCTATCTATCATATATATATATATATATATATATATATATATACACACACACACACATATATATATATATATACATATATATATATATATATACACATACACATAGATATATGTATGTGTGCATATATATATATATATATATATATATATATAAATATATATATATCCACCAATTAAATTCTTTCCACGTGCATTGTTCATACCAATTCTGTGTCTTGAAATAAGAAAACACGGTTAAAAACAGTGAGATTCTCTCAAAACATGACATAACAGGAATCAAAGCCTTTCTAATTACAGTACAGCTCAGGTGGTTTGGTCACCTAATTAGGACAGTAGGATTCTAAAACAGATGTTTTTTTCAGTTAGATACCAAATTCCTTACATTCTATAAGCCATCTTCTTCCCGGGTACAAAGATGTTGAAGGAAACCTTGAAACACTGAGGAATCAATACAAAATCTTAGGAAAATTGGCAAAATCAAAACTGAAATGAAAGATATTAAGCTTCATACAGTTTAAATCATTTGAGAATTCTAATTTCACTGTCAGGCTAGAGACATATTGATCCAACATGACCTCTGTGCATACACAGGCATGTCTTGTTGTAATCTAAGTTAGGCTTTGTAAATCTCTACCTATATATATATTCATGCATGACTTGAATTTTCGAAACCAACGCCTTGCAATACGTTCATCCACAGCACTATCCCCAGATGCTTGATATATGTGGCGACTTGATGCAGCTGCTGATAAGCCCAGTTTGAAGTCGTAAAGCAAACAGCCCCGAACTAGATCTCTAGACACTTCCATCCTTCTCACAGCTGTCCAGCTTATAACTGATGGCCTGGCATGGTGTGCATCTTTTTTATAACATCTGGTGTTCCCACTTCCAGCTGTCCAAATTTGAAAACAATTGCTACACCATTTTCATATATATTTCAACTTCATTCAATGACTAATCAAAAAACGGACGGAACTTTTTTGGTTACCTTGTAGAATGTATGGATGTCATATTGTCCTTAATTGATATATACAAGACACAAACACAAATATGGTGTCAAGGGTGGAGCATTCATGTCAAGGGTGGAAAATTCATACATTGAAAATAATCCCTTAATATCATATATATATGTATATATATATATATTTGGTTGATGAATGAGGGATATATATATATATATATATATATATATATATATATATATATATATATATATATATATATATTGGTTGATGAATGAGGGATATATATATATATATATATATATATATTTGGTTGATGAATGAGGGATATATATATATATATATATATATATATATATATATATATATATATATATATATATATATATAGATGATGAATGAGGGTTCATTAAAACAAAGAAGTGTTCAACACTGACACACATATGCTTCCCTGCAGGTGTTTTGTAGACGTTTTGAGAGATGGAACATGTGGCAGACTAATTTCACTTGAGTTGTTGTAAATCAATTACCACATGTTTTGTGAATGCTTTACTGTGTGCAACAAGCTACAGTAGTATATATATATATATATATATATATATGATGAATGAAATGTATCACAAAAACTTTTTCCAACTTGTCATACTATTTTTTCTAAATACTGTTTGTTGATATATAAAATTATACAAAAAGCAAGGTAGTACAGATGGTAAGTCATAAAGAGTTACTGAGTGTGAAAGAATAAGGAAAAGGAGAAGCTTTATTAAGGATTGAGAACAATAGAAGAGTAATCAAGAGCACAGTAGATAATGATTGACATTGCATTAAAATTTATTATATTGTATTTAGGCTCCACTGACTTTGGCACTGAGCCGTCAGTTTTTTTTTTATATTTTAAGCTTTTTGCTTATTTTAAGCTTTAGCTTAATATTCATATGATTTTTTAAAAAATATATTATGCTTTATTTTCCATAATTTTGCTACACGTGTTTCTGGTCTCATGACCGTCATCAGGCAAAGAATGGATATTTCCACATATTATTAAATGGAATTAATTTTTCAATGATTTTCAATGTTAACTATTCTCGATATTAGACATTCTCTTTTTTGTGTGTTAGTGACCCAAATGTCTTCCTTGAACTGGTAGTGAAGAATTCTGCATGAAGGGTAATAAAACAATTAAGACTGGTTTGAGAAAGGGTGAGAAAGATATCTATATTCTTATCTTTTAATCACCCCTGTGTGTTCTTCGATCTATTTCCATTTTTTTGCATTTTTGTCAGTATGTGTATGCATACATATATTCCCTCTCTATATACATACTGTCTTATTATAAGGAATTAGTATACACATATGTACACATACACACACACACACACACATACACAGACTCCCTTTCTATACACACAAACTGTCTTATTACAAGGAATTAGTATACACATAGACATCCATATATACATACACAAACACACTTCCGATGTTGTGTAGGGATTGTGCACATGCCTGTGAGCAGTATATTGTTTTTGCCAATATGTGTATACATATTTGTGCTCCACATATACCTGCGTGTAAGTGTGTGTGCATGGATGCAAGTGGTTTGACCACTGTATTTGGCTATTATGTGTGCATGTTGTGTGCTTTTGTGTGTCAGGTTATGATCTATTTGGTGCGGATTGGAATTTGTTTATGAAGTTTTTTCTTGTATTTGTATGTAAGAATAATTGTCTGTTTGGTATATTGGCATAATTTTAAATTCACTCTGGTTATATTTATAGGTGCGTTGGGATACAAAATGTTTTCTGTTGCCTGGTAATTTTATGTTTCTTTTGTGTAGCGAGTCCTTGTTTAGTTTTTGGCTGATATCTATATACGATTTCTTGCATTTTGTGCATTTGAGTGCATAAATCACATTTTTGCAGTTGCAGTTTAAATTTTTATTTATTATCAATGTCGTTTTGGGGTTTTCAAAAGTGTAGGAGTTTTCTTCTATAATGATGTCACCAACCACACATCTTTTTTTGCTGCATTTTGTGAATCCCTGTATTGTGTGTTGGTTAAATTTAGATGAGTTTAGTATGTGTTTTAGGGTTTTAGATTGGCTTTAAACTATTTTGGTTGTTTTTAGTTTATTTTTCAGTTTGTCATTCTTGCTAAGTAGATCTAGATTTTTTGTAATTTCTGTAAATAGTTCTGGCTTGTTTTTGTTCTATATTGAAACATATGCTACAGTTTGTTCGACATTACGTTTCTTTGGATTTCATAATTCGTCTCTCTCTCTCTCTCTCTCTCTATATATATATATATATATATATATATATATATATATATACATATATATATATATATGTGTATTTATATATATATATATATATATATATATATATATATATATATATATAAATATAGATAACTATACAAGTTTCGAAAAACCCTCAAATTTTTGATTTGCAAATAATCAAATCAATCTCGAGGGAAAAAAGGTTTTAAAAAAGAAAGAGCTACAAACATGAACTACTGTCGAACAAATCGCACAGATGCAGGTCTGAAGCCCAAAGAAAAAACCCCGATACGAGTAGACAACTAACTAACAAAAGAGCTCAATACAATCATAGAGCAGACCTAGATACACCTAGTGAGCCAGACAAACCTACCTAGGTTTCACCTAAATGGATCGTCAGGGAAAGTATACTTTTCCTGATGATCCGTTTAGGTGAAACCTAGGTAGGTTTGTCTGGCTCACTAGGTGTATCTATATATATATATATATATATATATATATATATATATAACGTCATCCACAGACAGACTGTTTCGCTGTTTCACAGCTCATCAGTGTGGCTAGACATCCGGTTGCCTCTAGCTCGGATCGAAACCCGACTGAATTGGTATCAGCCGAAGATTCTACCACTAAGCCGTCGATGCACGGCAGGGAAGCAGGTGGATTTTTAGCGTATTTATTTTTAGAAATACGCCCAGTGACTGACAGTGAAGAGTCTCGCTATATATAAGCTATAATAGTCACTGTTTACAAACCCGAACCTACTCCCTAGAGAGCTCAACTGAAATTAATATTTATTTCAGGAGACAATATAATATATATATATATATATAGACAGCTAGATATCATTAATGGGAAATGGAAGAATTAATTTCAAACAAAGTTCAGTTTTTGATCCAACTCAATCCCATCAAGCCATATCTTATTTATACCTTCATGAAGTAGGAAGAAAGCTTTAAGTATGACAAAATTGCCTCCTCTACTATTCATCCATCCATTAGTTTCAAGTTTGCTTCTCATCCTTAAATCTATTTCTGCTACAATAAAAATTAAATACAAAGTATCTGTTTGCATATCTTTGCATCTTTCACTGTCAGTCAGAGATTAATAATAATATCTTACTCCTTGTGACTGTTCTGCTGTGTAGTCTGTTCATATCTGAGAATGGCTGTCTGCTAGGGAAATTTATCTAATTCTTGTTGCAGATACCTACTCAGGCACATTTGCATTTCTTCAACATCCCCAACAGAGCCAATCTGTGGTTTACACTGCAACTCTGCTAAGAAGATATTAGTTACAGTTTCTGGGGAAAAAAAAATCTGGCATGATCAACAGTTTTGAACAAGACCAGTATGTTCAAACCCTCAGTCATGATGACTTGTGACTTTGTGTTTGCACAGCTAGCGATGAATTCCAAACCGTTCCATCAGCCTAATTTCATTTACAAAGCTTGGTTTAACCTGTGGTATGGTTTTCAGGAGCATCATGCTGGGATCATATCCCTCAGGCTGATATTATTAGGAAATTATCTCCTTGGCAAATCAGCTATGGTGAGATGTGAACCTGGGTCTCATGGCCTGAATGCCAGTGTTCAAACCACTACAGCTTTTTTAGGGACAATGAAATAAAGTATATTTTTCTATCATTTAACGGCTGAGAAAGGTAACATTCAAAGATGGCTGAATTTAATCTCTTGTTTTTCTTAATTTAGCTGAAACACAAATGAGAATAGGAGCTTGTATAATTCATAGATTAATAACAATGCTTTATCTCAGAACATCAGATAGCAACAGTTAACATGGAGAAGACATTAATCTAAATAGTAAAGATAACATGACAGGTTCAGATCATATACTGAATTATGACAATGCTTAAAGATAATGGCAATGGTAATATTAACTGCATCCTTATCAGTTGAAATTGAAAAATATTTAATGATAATATTTTCATGTCTTTATAAGGAAACATTCAGCATTTACTGATTGAGCACCCAGTCCTACTTTCAGTTGAAATTTATAAAATCTTTTTATCAACAAAAATAGGTTTCTCAAGTCCAGTAACTTTTATTGCTCTTTCCAGTATTGATAATTTCTTTGTTTATCTGTTTGTTTAGTGGTATATCAACTACATATGGGTCATTAAATTTAATTGTTATGGGAGCATTATTAATTTTTTTTACAAAAACATATTGCTGGTAATTTTTTTTTTCAAAAATGTTTAGTTTAGTTTTTCCATCCATGTAATCAGTTTCCCCTCAAGAGTTTTTGTTAGGGGCCATGTCTGCCACTGATATGTCAGTGTTGGTAGGAAAATTGTGTTGATGAGATTTGCCTTGGTGCTCATGGAACACCCAACTCCTCATCTACATCAGTATGCAGGTGGTTTGATAGTATAAGTTCTGGAATATTCCCAAATATATCAAGCTCACCTAACACTTCAAACATTTCTTTGTGTGTTTAGCTTAGTTTAGTTTTTCCTTCCACTAGCATTGTTAGACATCATGGGGAGACACAGATGTCTGTCAGCAACAAGGTGAGTGGTCTGGTGAAGAGAAATCACATGGGCTTTGAGAGTGCCTGTCACTGAGTCACTCCAGTATCTTCTAGGTCTGCCTCTCGCTCTCCAGACAGAGTACCTGAAGATGTATGCTCATAGGTATAGTTGGTTGATAGGCGTAAGTGTGAGGTGTCCAAACCACTTGATCCTCTCTCTTTTGATGTGTTGTATGATTGGTATTGCTCCTACCATACCTCCTTTTATAGCCTCATTCCTGATTTTGTCTCGCCTGGTCTTGTTCACTGATTTTCTCAGGCATTTCATCCCACAAGTGATCAGTTTCCTCTGAAGGGTTTATGTTGGGGGCCATGTCTGGCATCAGTCAGTTTGTTTCTTCTTTTGTTTCCTTGAGCAATTTTTATCCACTCTCAGCCTACTAAGTCAGTCACCACTTCACCATTGCCCCATTGGCCAGCATTACCTGTTTTCACCTCCCACAACATGGAAGAGGGGTTGGGCTTTGGGAGGCTTCAAAAATGTATTGATGGTAATTTTCTTTTTTTTAACAAAAATGTATTACTGGTAATTTTTTTTTAAATGTATTGCTGTTAATTTTTTTTACTATGAAAATGCATTTCTGGTATTTTTATACTTACATAGAGCTTAATTCCAGTTTGGCAGATAACTATTTTCCAATAGATGGGACCCTAACTGGTGCTACCACCCTAGATCAGGATGAACCTGGAAGCAACAGCAATTCAGAGGTGGTTCCACGCTCCTCAAAACCTCTAATCTCCTGATCAGAGGTCCCGCTTCTGGTTGCAGTTTATCATCATACACATGTCATTATTTTGTTTTCAAATTACTTGTAATGTTCATAAAACTTATTCTTGCTACTGAAAACCCTCATGAGATGTGATTTCTTTTATTTGATAATGTTCTTTGTTTGTGATTGTTTAGTGCCAGTCAACAAGGCTCAAAAAAGCCTGGACCTCTCTAAGACCTATGATGTATTGAATATGCATACACCTGGGTTCTCCGTCACAGTTATATGATTGGCTGGTGTCAGCCATAAATACAGACTGATGTGGAGGTACATGAGGACACCTATTGACAACGCCTATTGGTTACACATATTGCCTATGCCTATTGCCTATCACTACGACAAGGACCAGTCCATTATGGTTACCTGCTAGATTGTCCTATTCGGTTACAGTAGTCCAAAACCTCTTTGCTACTTCAGGACATATCAACATGCTACATGCTTCCTTCAATTTAAACATTGATTTTAAAAAGTATGTGTATACGACTGACAGTTTAGATATTTCTGAATGAGTTTAGTGCCAGGCATAGCATTCGTATGAAAGTCTTGATCTAACAAGGCTATTTAAGAATATGACTTGAGTTTTCAGGTTGTTTTGGTTTCATCCCACTTTTCAATGATGGGTGAAACTACCTCTAGTGCAACCTATTTCATGGTCAATGTCCTTTCCTTCTGTATGAAATTTTTTATAACTTTTCCATATACCAAAGTATTTGAAGTATTTATTATATACTAATTCCATATCATGAATTTTTATGATGGATTTAGATTAAGTACTGTCACTGCTTTCATTCCAATTCAAAATCATTCTCTAGAAAAGTTTTGTATTGAGTCATACTTTTGAGCACACTTGGCAGGAGATGCTGATATTTTGTTTGAAAAAATGTAGCAAAAACCAGTTGTGAATGAGGTAAGGTATGCCATTCATAGATGACAGTATTTGATATATATGGAAAGCATAGAAGATGGCATTAACATAAATGGGAGCAAAAAACATGTGAGAATGAGGTAAATGATTGGAGGGGATGCTGATATTTTGTTTGAAAAAATGTAGCAAAAACCAGTTGTGAATGAGGTAAGGTATGCCATTCATAGATGACAGTATTTGATATATATGGAAAGCATAGAAGATGGCACTAACATAAATGGGAGCAAAAACCATGTGAGAATGAGGTAAGTGATTGGCAGAGGATGTTGGTATTTTGTTTGAAAAACTGAATCAAAACCATTTCAGAATGAGGTAATATCCACCATTCATAGATGACAGTATTTGATATACATATGAAGAGTTGAATATTGAACTAACATAAATGGAACTAAAATCCAGAATGTATAACACTATTTAATACTTGAATGAAGAAAGTAAAGCTGATGATACGAGCCCAAGTAAATGATACAATAGAAACAACTTCATGCAATACAAGAAATGCTTTAAAATGCATAGTGATCATAAGAAAATTCTTGAATTTTTCATGGTATCATGACAATACTTCATCTCAGAACTACAAATAATATGAGAATGGTTGGAAAATATTTTGGCCAAGATAAAATGATTAAAACATCAATGATGAAGATACTGGTCTATGTGAGTTTTGGAATCTTATAAATTGAAACATGGTGAGGATCAGCTCTGAATAAGATTTAAATTCAGTTTGTTCTTTTCCTTTCTTGATCTTTCACTATTCTTTCTCACCTGGATAGATGTATGTAAGTATGTCATAAGGTTTGTAGACTACTGATGAAAAAAAACAAAACATGTATTTTGTTCAACAAAGATTTATTTTTCAGAATAATCTTCTTCCTTGTCAATGCGCTTATCCTAATGCTTATCCATTAATCACATCATCCAGTGGAAATTTCAGATCAAAATTTAATCAATTGCATCAGGCTACACATTTATTGATCTACTTTCATATATATATATATATATATATATATATATATATATATACATGACAACTTTGATATGTTTCACTGATAATCTGGGATTGTTAGAAAAAGAATTTTATTTGATGAGAACAAAATCTACACTGAGTCAAAATGTAATTCACATAAAGCATCTAAATGCTTGATTTTTACTTTAACTGTAAATTTTTCATCATTTCATTCCAAGAAAGACGATAATGGTGCCAGGATGCAAGAAATTACAGGAAATGAAAGAGAATGAGAAAACTTTAGTGAGGAGAAGTGAGAAAAACCAACAATAAAATAACATAATTCAGGAAGATAGAAGATAGTGATTGGCAATTAATTTTTTGAAGCTTATAGGTGAAAAGGAAGCAAGAAATCAGAAATGTGTTCCACAGGTGAGAAGTGTAAGAAAAGAAATTATTAGAATAGTAGAAACTGCTATACCTAGATAGTACAACAGTAAAACAGCAAGACCTAATAGCCAATCTAATAATGTTATAAAAATTAAATTTTAACAAATAGCAACACAGTTTTTATTTTTATTTTTCATTTATTTAAAATAAATAAATTTTATTTAATATTTTATTTTTATTGTTTTATTTAAGATAAATAAAGGTAAATAAAAATAAAAACAAATAAATAAATAAACCTGAATTGAAATTTGTTGAAATTTAATTTCTATAATGATATTGTTAAAGTAAAAATGACGTGTTATGAAACAGAAATCATGTTTTTTGTCTCACTACCACAAATTTTGTTCTTGTGAAATAAAATTCTTTTTCTGATAATGCTCATGCAGGTCTTCAAAACTGTCTGAATTATCCACCATTCCCTCAGATTCTTAATAATATCGCCCAAAAGTCAACCAGATCTGAAAGAAAAAGAAAAAATCATTAGACATTTAAACTTAATTCACATTTAAAATCAGTCCAATATATATATATATACATATATATATATATATATATATATATATGTTTTTTATTTATATGTATATACAATAAAACTGTTTTTGTAGACAAGGTTTACCCTCTCCGGGAAACGTTTTTACTTAAAAAATGTTCAATACACAAATCAAAAAATCAAAAGTGTAGATCTAGTCACAAACTCACATCAATCCAACCAAATATGTTAACTCTATCTCTGATATTGAGTGCTTTCTAATAAGTACCGTGCATATAATATATAAATAATTATATATATATATATATATATATATATATATATCAAGTGATGATGTTGAATGCAAAATAAATAAAAAAAAACATTTATTTTACATTAAACATCATCACTTGATAAGACACTGGAGGTGTTGAAACAAAATGGCTATTTTTGTAGTGATTTTACAACATATTTATGTTATAATTTTTAAATAAATAATTATATATATATATAGATTAATAAATATTCTACTTTGGAAAACTTTTATCTACTTCAGTGGTTAATCTTTTATTTCTTTCTCATTCAAATTTCATCCTTTCTTACCATTTTCTTCATTCCTCCATTTTTATTTTTTTTTCTTCCATTCTGGCTCAAAATTTGTTTGCTTTATTTTTTTCCTCTCACTATCTTTTCTGCCATTATTAGCTTCTTCACTCTTTCTATCTGTTCCTCAATTCAACTTGATTTCTTTGATATTCTCTTTATTCCTGATTATTTTCTCTATTTTCAACCTAATCCCTCCTTTTTTTTCTCTTGAACTCAACTCAAGTATATTTCAGTCTGGTAAAAGGCCAAGAATAGAGGGCCCCAAGAATAACATTTATCGTATGATAGGTTGTTTGAAAGACTAGCTTATTCCTCTTAAGTCTGAAGCATGAACTAGAGTTGATCTTCACTTAGCTTAGTCTGACACATGACTACTTTATTGGAGCACTCAGTAATCACTTCAACAATGGTTTGTGCTACTAAAGACTAACACTTGATCTTTAGAAAGGGTCATCTATGTATTTCTTGTGTTTATCTTAGTCTGGCACAAAGAGAGGAATAATGGATTATCCTCTTAGGAACAAAGTTTCCCCACTGGCAAAAACAGTTATGGTTCTACAGGAGGAAGCTGAGAATCCCATGAGGGCTTGGAGAGTTTGTCACTCACAAGACATATTGAAGGCAAGAGAGGCAGAGGAAAACAATTTACCTAATGAGCTTGTTGTGTATGCAGTGGTGAAAGGGATGGTAAAAAGTCAAACCTTACTAAGGATAGGAAGCTGTGGAGAGTCATGATTGCCTATGTCCTGTAGGGAGATGCTTACACAGAAGAAGATGCCGGCTTTTTGATCTGTTATCTATTGTAGGCATCCTTCTTCTTTTCTATTTGTATTTTTTTTAAATCTTTTTCTGCTTACTTCTCTCTTTTCTGTGTTAAGTTAGTGTCTTCTTTTTCTTCATATTTGCCCATTTGTTTTTTTTTTTCTTTTGCAATGTATTTCTTATTTCTCTCTTTTTTCTTCCTTGCTCAGACATGAACTATTTCTCTTACTATCTTCCTCTAACCTTTCATGCATTTTCTAATCTTTTCTAAGATCATCAGCAGCAGCAGCATTTTTCTCTTTTTCTTATTTCTTTCTAACATATCAGGAATCTTCCCCGATGAAGCAATGTGTGGATTTGCATCTGTATGAACAAGACTACTTTAAACATCCAGCACATGCAATTAACATCTTGGTGATTCCCAATATTTGACAGCACTCAGTGTGAAATCTATTCAGAAAATAAACAAGTAAAAGAGAGAAACATTAAAAATTAAATTAAACAAAAGAAATAGAAGAAAGAATTGGAAAAAGAAATGAATACTAGGCCAGTTGAAAATAAAGGTTCCTTAATGGGAAATCCAAGCAGAAAACAATTCCAGAAAGCCAAAAAAGAAAGGTCAAAAAATAAATCAAAATGGAGGAAAATACAAAAGAAAATAAAAAGGGAAAAGTGGAAATATAAAGGTGGAAATATAAAGGTGAAATATAAAGGTGAAAAGGAAGTAATAATGAAAGGTGAAAATATAAGTAAAACAAAATCATAGATAAAAGAACATGAGATGAAATTGTAATTGAACTGAACATTTCCAGAACTTTTGCACAAAGATGCAATCATTTTCTGGGTGAGACTTTTAACAATAAATAATAAATCAAGAAGTATTTTTTTCTTCCACCTATTTTACAATCTTTGTTTTATTTTGCTTATCGCATATGTTGTTAGGGCAAGCTTTTAAATTGCATTCTGCTTGCATTTGTATATTGTTTGTTTTATTTCAATGGTTAGAGAATCATGGCAGAATGTAAAGAGAAGAGAAGAAGAATCCAGAAGAAGGGGAAAGAAATGGAAATAAAAATGTCTTATGACTGGTACAAATGAAGCATTAAATCATTTGTAATGTAAAACAATGGTGATTAAAACCAGCTTTCATCATACCAACACTATCACCAGTGTTGCCAATGAAACATTCTTATCACCAAGGTCAGCACTAATAATAAAAAGATTTCATTTTTATCATCATTATTGTCAATATAATGAAGAAAATATCTTTGCCTTCATTAATACAAGATTTATCATCATTATCAGCATTATTCTGACATGCAAATGATTAACAGAGACAGCAACATAATCTTTCAAAAGTCAAAGGATTGCATCATACACCAGTGTAATATTCAGACTAGAAAAAGAAGAGAGGAAAGTGAATAAAAACATAATTAATAGTCAGATTAATATGTCTGACATATCTATAAGTAGTAAATCTTTAGGTACCTAATACAAGAGGGGATCTTAATAATTGTGGTGGTAGGGTGGATCTTTTTTTTAATATGCAATAAACAGAGATTTCTTAATACAAGTGGAGTTAATCATTGAAAGGGTCAAAAAGTAAGAAACTAGTAAATGTGATGGGGTGAAAATGTCCTAAAAAATGTCTCCCCGCCTTCTATTATGTTGGTGCAAAAATAATGTCGTTTTCTCACATAGTAATATATGTGAGAAGACGACATTATTTTTGCACCAACCTAATATTAAGCATCTAAGAGTATCGCGATCTATTTTCCTGTATGTCTACAGCCTGTCTGAAGTTATTATGCAAATCAAATAAACCTCAATAACTCAAAAAGTTATGAACCAATATTTGTGAAATTTAAACTCATTCATTCCCACCCTTAGTAAAATATTTGTCTAAATTTTCTGCTGGTTTTAACAATTAGTTAATTAGAGATATTTGGAATTTATGAAAATGGACTGACTGAAGTTAGTAAGCAGATTAAACTAATATTAGCTCTTAAGTCCTCTGAAACCTAATAAAAACTATTTTTTCTTTCGCCCATAATATATGTTGAAATATTGGTAAAGGGAAGGATCTAACAACTGTTGAAAACCAAAAAGTAACAAAGTTATTGATTGAGGGAATGTCCACATTGGTAAGATCAAAGGAAATGATAAATGATAAAGAAGGCTGTTGAAAATATAAGCAAGTTGAGAGCCCAAAGCAAAGGAAAAGGCTTTAAGAACTTGTTTCCTCAAGATGAACGTAAGCTAAAGTGAGTTATAATGAAACAACTATTTTTGGCCAGCTCTCAGATCTTTGAAAAGGTGTAAATTGTGGGAGTCAAGAAGGAAAAAAAGGTGTAGAATACTTTGTGAATTGGGATTTGTAAAAAAATCTCCCAGAAAACCTCTCTTATTAAAGAAAATATTTTAAAGCATCAAAATTGGGCCAAGAACTACATGTAAATTGACTTTTCTAAAGTAATTTTCACAGCAAAACTTGAGTGACATTTGATAGATCTGATGGATGGGTCAAAGCATGGATTTTATCCAATTCAGACATGCCTATGGCTAAAAGAAGGCAACAAGGAGGTGGTAGTGTTATGATATGGACTGGAAATTTTCAACCTAACAATTTTTGGACCATTCAAAGTTGATCAAGGACTTAAGCTGAACAATGCTAACTATTGCGATTTTATGAAGATCTTCTTTGCATGGTACAAGTCCCAGCCTTGCAGTTTCAAAGTGAAGTGTGTATTTATTCATGACAATGCTCCTTCTCATATATCTAAGCTTACCTGTGAATTCTTTGAGCATAAAAGATTTACAGAAGGGAAGATAATTGTATAGCTACCATCAAGTCCTGATCTGAATCCAATAAAAAATCTATGGTCAGTTGTGAAGATGTAATTATATGAAGGTAGCAAAAATATAACAGCAAAGGAGACATATGGGAAGCAATTAAAACTACTATGTCAGAAATTGAAACTGCTGAAGTAAAAAAAAATTAACAAAATCAATGGATTACTGGCTGTAATTGAGAAGAAGGGTTACTATATTAAAATGTAAAGGATTCAAAGTCTCATCCTGTGTTTACTATTTGTTCTATTATAGGTGTTGATCAATTTTTTATGAATTTATTTAAGTAAATATAATTATTTGGTTATGCCTTAGGTACCTAATTCAGATGGCAATTTTTAGAATATATCAAATGATTACAATAGCTTCAATAAAACATATTGATGCTGCCTAAAATTTTAAGTCTGGCTTTGCTTCGACATCTAAATTGAATGTTTAAAATTTGACAATTTCATTTCAAACCAAATTTGAATGATTGAAGTTTATAAGATTTGGTTAATAACTTCAGATAGTGTGTATATCTTAATCTATTTATCTATTTATCTATCTATCTATCTATCTATCTAGTCTGGTTATATTGATCTTTCTATTTTTTTTAATTTTCTTTTTTTGAAAATGATGTTCACTTTGTACAAGGCCCATGATCCACTTGAGGTTGCAGGTTACAGAGTAAGAGGCACAGTTTATGCAGATATGAGGAGCCTCTGGGAGGAAACATCCATTCATCATTATCAGTGATAGTTCAGTGTCTGAATGGTGATGATAGAATGTAACTAGTTTGGTTTTTGAGGCATTGAATGTGACCAGCCAGTTTCTTTCCCAATGAGGAAAAGGTCAGAAGAGAAAGATCAACTGTCAATCTCTGATCGTCTAAATTTTTGGATGTGCATCCAAATATTATCAGCATGGATATTCACAAATTAATAGATTATACTCTTAGGCAGATCATTTATACAAAGTAATAAGAGAGTTGGTTCAAGAAGTAACCCTTGGGGAATACCCACATTGATTGCTAGGGCCTGGCTGTTAACAATTACTTTCAGGAACCTAATTATCAGGAAGGACTTTATAACGGAAAAGACTCTTCCAGTGATTCCACAGCTAGAGAGCTTGTGCATCGATCCTTTATGCCACAACTTCTCGAAGGCCTTTGAAATATCTAATGCTATGGTCCTTGAGATGTATTTGTTGTCTAGTGCCTCACTGATTCTGTGAGTAATGGTAGTTAGGACATTAGCAGAGGACCAGACCACTTGAATCCCATATTGCTTGTCATTTATGAGATTGTTCCTATTCAGGTGATCAACAACCTTCTTATTAATTATAATCTCAAAAACTTGCTAATGACACTAAGGAGACTGATGAGTGCTCACCTGTATTCTTGAAAACCAGGCAGACGCTTGACACCTTCCAAAGACCTAGTAAGGATTTCTCCTTCAACTAGCAGTTAAATAATTTCATTAAAATAGAGGATAATTCCAGGTTGATATTTTTAAGTACTGGGATATTGACTGGGTTAGTGGCTCTTAGGGTCATGACTTGATAAATTTTGAGACTTCTAGGGCTGTAATAAAAATATTATTAAGATTGTGCTCAGTGATGTGGAGCATGTCTGATGTAATTTAATATTGAATTAGAGTCAAAGACTGCAGTGAAGCGCTTCACCTTCTATCTATCTATCTATCTATCTATCTATCTATCTATCTACTTATTGGAATGGATCAAAAGTTTGTAGGTTGTGTTTGGTGGAAAAATTAGTCATAGCAATGTTCAAAGACCCCAGGAATATGCTCAACAAAATATAAGAGATTAAGGGTAAATTTAAACATGAAAGGAAATTTATACTAAAACAATGGGCACTAGGAAATGAAAATTAAAGGAAAAGAAACCATTCTAATAATAAAAATTAAATAAAATCAAAAGTATTTATGCAAATTGTTTTTTGCCTCATCAAGTATTGGAACAATATACAATGTAATACAGGAGATAAAAATAACCAAACCTGAAGATCCAAAAGGAGAAACTGTAGTAGTGGTTGATTTATATCTTTTTTAAAAGAAACATTCTTTAGAATAGACCTAAAATTTATGCATTAAGCACTTTTTAAATTGGTTAGAACTAATATGATCTGAATAGGTCTTTGCACTGAAATTGATTTAAGTGAATGAAGATTCTATATCTATCTGTCTCTCTCTCTCTCTCTCTCTACCTTACTATCTATCTATTTATCTATCTATCTTTATATTGACTTTAGAGGAAGAACATATCAAAGATACAGACTTGAAGAAAAACACAAGTAATTCTTGTGACAATGAAATAAATGCATTTTAATAAAATAGAATTAAATGAGTTTCATGCACATTTAAACTAGAGATATTGCAATCCACAAAAACATATCAATAAATGATGAAAGTAACAACAAAAAATCCAATTAGACTTTCAGATAAGAAGCATGATTAATTTTATTCATATTTCAAATTCATTTCACATTATGAACAGAGCATATTTATATAATATAATTTTATATGAGGTTGTCACACATGAAATGACAGTTTTTGGTTGGTTGTTGATCTGGTTATCTAACAAAGTAACCTACTTATATAAAATAAGTAACCTCTTTGTATAAAAAAATCTTTACTTATTCCTAACTCTTTTTCTTTCAATATATTGTTACTCCTGAGTAAAAAGACCAATGAAAATGATTACAATGAAACAATGTCAAGTAATTTTACTGTATGAGTGCAAACTGGGAAAAAGAACCATTTTTGCATCAAATCAATATATGTGATGAGAAATGGATACTCTTTGATGACAGTAAAAGAGTAGGCCAGTGGTTAGGTGCAAGTGAATCACCAAAATAATGCCTAAAACCTCCACTGCCCCCTAAAAAGTTAATGGTTACTGTATGATGTTATGAGGTTATCTATTATTCATACTTGCTTCAAAGGAAAACAATAACAGCAACCTTGTACCATGAAGAAATTGAGTGTATGCAAGAAAAATTGAAAAAGAACCATCCTAGACTTGTAAATAGGGATGGCCCAATTTTGTTGTAAGACAACACACAACCACATGCTTCTCAATCAACTGACTAAAAGCTGCATAGCCTGAATTATGAAATTTTGTTTCCTCCTCCATATTCACTTGACATCTCTCCTAATGATTATCACTTATTTAAACATTTTGAGATTTTCATACGTAATAAAAAATTCTCCAATACAGAAGAAGTAATCAAAGCATTTGAAATGTTTATCACATCAATGGATGAGATTTTTTTATAGATGGGATCAGGAATTTAGAGGTATATTGGAGAACAGTCATTCATAAACATTTCCACTAAATAAATTAGTTAATTAACATTTCAGAAGCGTTTTATTCATTTCGTGTGAAGTGCATCATTTCATGGGCAACAACCTAATATAATTGTATACTTATAGAGAGTGAATCACATTGATGCTGAGGTCACATCTTCTGTCACAAGCTGTTTCAAGATGGAGACTGTGAATTAAATAAATGACACCAACAAAACTTGTGTGTGGAGAGAGAATTTATTTAGCGACCTTCCAACACCATGTGGTGGTAACCAACTGTCCCTACCCCTGTGTTTCTGCCTCAATCATACCTCACTCATGGAGAAGGTACAAGGGGAACAACTTCACATTGATTAACAATTCATCCCCTTTTTTCTTTTCTTTCTTCTTTCAGATGACCATCTGAAAAAGAGAATTAAAAAAAATGTTGAATTTATTAAACAGATGATTCCTTGGGCTCTGATATAAAGCCAAGGATTTTAAATAATGGTACTCCTTTCTTTGTCAAGGAGTCTGCAACTTGTTCATCAGTTGGTATCCAAGAGAACTCTGCAATTTCCTTTCTGTCCAACATTTCTCTCAAAATGGCCATCTCAATGCGAAGTCTCTTGTCCAAAATGTTCTCAGTTTCATCTTTCAGTTTCAGTAGTTCTAATAATAGTTTTCTGTAAAACAGGCAGGCTTCTGACATGTCAACCATGGCTAGAGTTTCAGCAGCCAATGTACTTTTGACCACCCTTCTAATGCATTTGGATTGCCATGCAATGGGCATATATTTATTATTATTTCCTACCAAAAAGAGTATATAGCCTCCTTGTGATCCTCCATCTGTCAAATTAGTGAAAGAAGCATCACTATATGCAGCAATTTTTAAATGCTTAAGGTTTCCTAAGTCAGGGATGTCTATCTGTGATTTTTCCTTTTTTGCTTTCTTAACTACTCTATTGGCTTGTTTTATACATTCTACGTTTTGTTGTTTTAGAATGGAGCTTAATGCACTAACATCATAACTTAGATCAGATCTGGTTTGGGTGGCCAGCCAGTTAAGTTGACCAATAACTTGCCTGATTTCAGTAATTTCTGTTGTGGAAATTGTGTCTTTAAGGTTCCTGCCTGCTTCTACCGGAATATATTTTAATTTCTTTACATACTTGTTTTGTCCAAGTTTGATATTCTCATTATTCTTTTTTATATCTAATCCTATGCATTGGAACTCAGCAGTTTCTTCGGTTTTAACTGCAAATACATGACGAAGCCTGTCTATATCTCTGCTTTGAAAGATCTCTGACCCTGCAAAGCAAAAATCATCAACATGAGCAGCAATTATACCTTGCAGTTTGTTTCCGAAATGCCATGTAAATATTGCTTGATCATATTTTGAAGCTATTGCTCCTGACTTCATTAATTCTTCCTTGAGTGTTAAGTACCAGGACCTAGAAGCATCAGTCAAGCCATATACACATTTTGAGAGTTTCCAGATATGGCCCTGAGGTACATTGGCTTCTTTAGGAGGATCCAGATAAATCAGTCAATCCAACTGCTTGCTCTGCAGAAATGCTGTCTTTATGTCCATTGATTTACACATCCACTGGTTAGCTGCCATTATTGCCAGTGCTATGCGTAAACCTTCTTTAGAGCATGTGGGAGAATCATTCCGTATGTTGTTAGTGTCTCTATCCTGGAAGCCTCTTGCCACAAGTCTAGCTTTATAGGTTTGCTTGCCATTGGAATTTTTATTTGTGTAAATCCATCTTGTGGAAATTTTTGGTTGACTTGGTCAGGTACTTGGGTGTACACTTTATTTTCAACCCAGCTTTGGAGCTCTTTCTTTCTTGCCTCTTCCAGTTCTAGGTCATCATTAGAGGAGGAAATCATTATATTTTCCTCGTCACAAGAAGTGTGTTCATGATCAGTTTCCTCAACCTCACTTGTTTGCCACTCTGATACCCCATGCTCAAAGTCCAGCCAAAAAGGTTCACCCTGTTCCATAACCACATTCATCAAAAGCTTGTTTTTGCCTGTTGCTTTTCCTACCCTACTTATGACATTTAATTTTTTCCATTCTGGATCTGTGTCATTGGCAAGCTTGCATTTAATAGTTTGTCCTGGTTTAGGAAGCTCAATTTTCTTTGGAGTAAAGTCCTGCTTATGTGGTCTATCTCTTGCTTCTACAGTCTGATGTTGCTTGACATTGTTGTTTGTCGTTCCCAAATCTTCATTCATATCAAACTCTTCAGAAATTGGAACTTCCGGAGATTCTTCAAGTCTACTCTGTGAGGTACTAGGTTTCTTGATGCTGTCCTTGGAAGAACTTCGATATGTCTCAGGGTAGGGTGTTAAGCGAGATAGATGTACCCTTACATATGTGCCACTATGTTTGACAAGCACCTGCTTATGTTCCCACCCTATAACAGTTCCCGGACCAAGCCATCTATCACACAGGTTTCTTTTATAAAGGACGGCATCACCATTTTTGTAGGCTTGTACTATACCTGTTCTAACTTGGTGACAAAGTGCACGTCATAGTTTCTCCGAGGACTCACATGCTATGAATTGTTTCCTGGCAGCATGCATAGCATTTAGGTTATCTGCAACAACTTCACTGGTGGAAACACCTTCTAATGCAGGAAGTTTGTCATTTAGAAAAGCATCTAGGTTGGGATTTTTGCCAAAAACAAGTTGATTGGGACTGTATCCATGAACACTGTGAAGTGTGTTTTTGGCACTTATGGCCCATGCAAGTGCTACCTTGAAACTACAGTTGGTATCTTCTATGGTTTTCTTTACCATTTCTCCCAATATCCCATTGTGTCTCTCATTTAACCCATTGCTTTCAGCAGCAGTGGTACATACCACAATGTTTAAATTTTGCGCCATATCTCTAAATGACTGGTTATTAAACTCTCTGCCATTGTCAGTGAGAATAAATCCCGGAGTTCCAAAATACGCAACCCAGTGCTTAAAGATGGCATTAATAATGTCAGAACTTTCCTTACTAGGAATCCTGACTCCAACACTGTATCTTGTACCATGGTCAATTAGGTGCAGTACCTTGTTGCCGTTAATTTCTTTGATGTCTATGGCAATGCTCTCATTGAAATAGGTTCCTAATGAGAATCCTACAATGGGTCTAGGTTCAGCCCTTTTGTACCTCATGCAAATTTCACATGAATTAGGAAGTTCTTGTAGAATTTTAATAAATTCAGAATCTCTCATTCCAGCATTTCTCACTAAATCACATAGCTTTTTGCTGCTGGGGTGACTGAATTGTCTATGCAACTTTGTGGCAATTTTAATTTTCTCTAGTCTATTTTTACTAGAAATTTCTTTAATAAATAAAATTTGCTTGAACTTACCTCGGTCTGGTAGAGGTCTGTTAATAGGGATGTGGTAGTGACCAGATGAAGTACACTGCATTGGGACTTTTCTCCCCATCATGGTAACAGTGTCATTCTCAAAACTGAGGCATGTCCTGGCTCTTTTCATGGAATTTTTGCTTAATAGAAGTGGTATGTCAGAGTCCACAATGTCAGTTACGATACTGACTTCAACATCAGCAACGACACACGGTAGAGTGACTGTGTTGATGGATTTGAGTTTGTTTCCATCACCAAACTTATATGTTCTCACTCCGTCTCGAACTTTTATATATTTTTTTTTGTTTTTCTGGTATGGTTTCAAGAAAACACTCGTACCATTTCTTTCCACAAACAGTCCCAGAGGCACCAGAATCCAAGACGGCCGAGCCTAGTGTTTCAGCCAAAAACGTGTTAGCACCATCTTCCCCTTATTGCTGACTCATCAGCACGAGGTTAGAGACGAGTATGTTTTCATTGTCTTCCTTTTTATGCGAAGTATCTTCTGTGTATGGACATTTGCGAGCCCAGTGTAATTTGCATCCACATGTGAAACATTTAGTGGTGTTTCCTTCAGGTCCTAGTGGGTTTAGATTTTTATCAGTGGAGCGTGTTGAATTTTTGTTACGACCCCTCCTGCCATTACCTCGCTGACCAGAAAAGCGAGTAGTTCTATTTGAACAACGATTGTAAAATGTCCCACTAGATCGCTCATCCTGATTATCCATGCTGAAGGTTACATCCATTTCATTTTTCACCACAACTGGAAGAGTGGTGGGTGATGAAGCGTCGCAATATTGTCTATGCAGAATCTTCTTCAATTGTTTAGACATTTCGTTAAGACTAAGTTCCTTAACCGTGGCTTTCACCAACCGTTCATTCTCTGGGGTGAGATTTGCGCTTTTTAATGCCCTATACGCGAGAACCGGTTTGGGCAGCGATATTTTGTGTTCCTTTAATTTTGCAACGTTACGATCGAAGCAGATAAGAAAATCATCAATTGAATCAGTGCTCTGTCGTGTGTATCGCTCAAAGGATTCATATGCTGTAAAAGCCGCCTGGTTTGCGTCTTCCAAGAAAAGTGTGTCCAGTTTTTGGTATAATTTTTCCATGCCATCATCGGCATTTAGGGTGGCAATGTCCAATTCTAGTACAGCTTCCCTGGCCTTTCCTTCCAAGGATAGAAGTACCACTGGGGCACGTCTATGTATCTCTAAGCTGGTGGCAAGTTCCAACACTTGCATTTCTTTTTTCCAAGTATTGTACTTGTCCGTGTTTAAGGCAGATGGGGAAATAAACTTCGAAGCCATTTTTTTTTTATCTAAACGCTCTGCTACCAATGTGAATTAAATAAATGACTCCAACAAGACTTGTGTGTGGAGAGAGAATTTATTTAGCGACCTTCCAACACCATGTGGTGGTAACCAACTGTCCCTACCCCTGTGTTTCTGCCTCAATCATACCTCACTCATGGAGAAGGTACAAGGGGAACGACTTCACGTTGATTAACAGAGACAATTATAATGGAAAAAAATGGAGAGAAATTCTATCAAAAAGCTCCCAAAAAATCAATGCAGAAAAGTTCAAGCAAATAGCCAGATCAGTCTTAGTCTAAATAACAAAGTCATCAAAAGCCCCAAAAAACTACAATTGAACAATTTTCAGATGTAGAATGCAACAAGTTTTACAGTTGAAAACTGACATTGGAGGCTGCATTATACACATATTGAAAGTTCTGTTTCATATACAGATTTATTCAAACTGATATGATCATCATGATTAATGTTGTTGGAGCAGAGATTTTCAACCGGAGTCCATATAAGATTTTTAGGGGTCCACACAATAGTAAATTGAGCATCCATGATATTATTTTAGTGGCCTATGAAAAAAGTTTGCTTTAGACGTATTTATTGCAAGTAATAACTAGGTTCAACATAGTATTTATAAATGTTGTGAACATTTACAGTCAAGGGAGATAACTTCCTTGCATTTCTTTCACTATGGTGCCTAAACATTTTGAATTTAAACACAGTACTAGAGTGGCATTGAGATCTCATCAATTTACAGTTCAGCTGGATAGATGTAGCAGTAAGTTCTATGCTAACAGTTGCTTTTCTTGCACTTCTCACCTGTGGAATTCCCTTCCAGCTCCATGCTTTCCAGCCAACTTTAATCTTCAAAAATTTAAATGCAGTGTCAATCACTATCTACTGTCCTCTTATAATTCTTCCCCTGCTCATTATCAATGCTTCTGTTTCTAATTTTTCCACACTCTGTAACCCCGTAGTGGCTTTACTGCCTTTTATGGAGTGATACCAATTAAAAAAATGACACTGCATTGTATGGTAAACATTGCATGATGATAGCAAACTGGATTTAGTGACCTATTCATGTTAAATATACCACTTTGAGTGACACATCTTTTTGAAGTTAAAGTTGCTGATGTAAATATTTGTTTGCAGAAGAATCTCACTGAATTGTAAAGTGATGAAATATTTCAAGCAAAATTTAAAGATGGGAAGCATCATGTTTTGAAACGTAATATCCCTACTCTGGGAGAAAGTACAGTTGCATGCTTTTCCTTCATCTTACTTTGCTGAATCTGATTTCAGCCATGTCTCTAACTTATTAACAAAAGCTTTTAACTGATTCAACATTGTACAAAGAAGTGTTCTTTGATTATCATTGACAATGTTGGAGCCAAATATTTCAAAGCTAGCAGAGCAGCATCAGCTGCAAGGCTTGCATTTGACAAAGTATCAGTAAAGTAGTATCTTTTTTAATAAATATTCACTTACACCATAATGACGTAGGACTTTAATTTCATCAATGCCAGCCTTATCAAAAAAAGACATAATCTTTTAAAGAGAAAATATTATGAAAACATATTTATTGCAATATTACCAACTATTAACACATGTTTAAAAAAACTACATCACATCACCATTTTTTTACAGATCCATTATTCATGAATCAAACTAATCTGAATACATAAAAATCAATATATATACAAAACATGCACACAATATATTCTATTGAAAAATTGTTTAAAATATCCTGCAGTGTCTCACTAACCTTTACATACTTTAATATCCAGAAAACATATATATATATATATATATATATATATATATATATATATATATATATATATAAATAAAGAACAGTAAGATATATAATCCGATGTTCTTATAGTTATTTTTATTTTTACAAAATAGTGCTCAATGTAAATTTACAGAGCATTAATATTATAAATTAACTGATTTAAAATATGTTTTTTTTCGCTACAGAGTTCTAACCATGTTTCAAAAATGAAAGCTAAAAGTCTAATGGAAGCTAATGTCTAATTTAATTACAAAATTAAATTCGAAGCTTTTAGCTTCCATTTTTGAATGGTTAGAACTCTGTAGCGAAAAAAAAATATTTTAAATCAGATAATTTATAACATATATATATATATATATATATATATATATATATATATATATATCAACATATGTTTAAAAAACTACATTAATTCAGTATTTTTCTACAGATCCATTATTCATGAATCTATCTTATCTTTTCCAAATACTTAAAAATCATTATATATACAAAATACACACAAGATATACCTTATTGAAAAATCTAACCAAACAAAAAATTTTTAAAACATTCTGCAGTGTCTCACTAACTTTTACACACTTTAGCATCCAGAGTGTTTTCTTAGTCTTATTTGGATATTATCTGTTAGTTCATTATATGTGACACATATCCAATCAAAACATCCTACTGCATCTTACTTTTAGCATCAAGAATGTTTGTCACACATATTTGAATATTATCTGTTACTTCATGACACATGACACATATCTAACCAAACAACAAATAGCCAAACAACATACCATTAGTTTGTGTCTCTTTGCCTTATCATTTTTTATCATTTCTGTCTTGATCTCTGATGAAGTTTTAATAAAGTGAAACATCTTAGATTAATATCTGTTTGCTACTTGTTCTTTTTCCTATCATTCAATTTGTTTGTTTGTTTGTTTGGGTTTTATGGGGCATATCAACACTGTGGGTTATTTAATGCCAAATCCAGTTTATATGAATTTTAAATGCCTATTTTGTATGGAATAAAAAATGTATAGCTGGCAACATTATTGTTTCAAAAAAAAAACGTATAGCTGGCAACATTATTCCTTTACAAAAAAAACGTATAGCTGACAACATTACTTCTTTCTACAAAAAAACGTATAGCTGGCAACATTTCTTTTAGAAAAAAAAATGCATAGCTGGCAACATTATTTTTTCTTTTTACAAAAAAAGTATAGCCGGCAACGCTCTTCTTACAAAAAACATATAGCTGGCAACATTACTTCTTTACAAAAAAAACTTAGAGCTGGCAACATTATTGTTTCAAAAACTTAGAGCTGGCAACATTATTTTTCTGAAAACATTATCTGAGACCTTGCTGTTGGATGCAGTTTATCGCCATACCCAGGACGCGGATGTAGTTTACCGTCATACCCAGGACGCCCTATCATTTTATCTTTATGATTTATTAGGGTGGTGCAAAAATAATGACGTAACAATGTCGTTTTTTGACGTTAAAAAATACGTCAAAAAACGACATTATTACGTCATTATTTTTGCACCAACCTAATATTTTACTAGCAAACATTAACATTCATTTACCTAGTTGTTAAAGTTTACATGCAATAAATTAGTTATACAAGGTGTCCACAAATTATCTGTAAAATTTGCACAGTTTATTGTATCCATTAGAAAATTAAGAACAATCAATACATTTCTTTACATGTTAAAGAAATACTATTAAAGTTATAATTTATGTATAGTTTTTTATCTATTTTCATTTGTCTTTATGTAGATGTTAAAAGTTCTTATTATTGATCCCTAAGTTTTGATGAAAAAATAAAAAAATACTGCAAAAGAAAGTGTCATGAATCTATTGTTTCTTAGAGACCAGAATGGATATTCAGGACCAGCTGAATTACAATACAAAGTATAAATAAACACCGAGTAAGATTAGCATCTGAGGTCTATGGAAACGGAAAGTATATTGTAGAAAACAGAAATTAAGTGGTGCCTAGATGTGTTGTGTGCTGGAGCAGATGTCTTGCAACCAATTGAGATGATGTTGAAGTGTTCTGATATGCTTAAATAAAACTGTATTTGTTTACTTAAGTTTTCCCTGTAGCATTATCATGAATTTTTCATTTTTAAGGAATTTAAAAAATTGTACAGATAATTAATGAACATGCAGTATTTTACAATACACAAAATATTTTAACAATACCTTATACAATTCCTAATAACATTTAATTATAAAAATACAATAGGATTTTTTGAAGATTGAATGTCTAGTGGGTCGGGGGTCCACCAGAGTAAACTAGGAATCAACAAAGTCCATAGGTAAAAAGATTTGAGAAAAAACTAAGTTAGAGCATTTTAGGCATTGTACCCACTCAGACATTTTTATATTACTGACAGATTTAGTAACCTTTGCTGAATTTTAAAAAAAATGTTTTAATCATTTCATCCCAAGAAAGGTAATAAAGCCGCTAACATACAAGGGGTTACTGAGTGTTAAAGAATATGAGAAAAATTACTATTAACGAAAGAAAACAATAGAATAATAAGAAGTAGCAAAAACAGAAGATAATAATTGACACTGTATTTAAATTTTTGAAGATGACTGGGAAGTAAGAAGCTGGAACAGAATTCAACAAACGAGAAGTGCAATAGAATAAACCATTTCCAGGGAACATCTACTCATTTAATCTGTAAAATGATGAGAACTTGTCGCCAGTTTAGTGTTGCCCTTAAATCCATAAAATCTAGATACGTAGAGGAAATTTCATCAAAATAATTACCATGAAAATATTTATAGGAAAGATACAGTGGGAATGTGACTAAAGCTGAGATGCCAGGTCAGGACCAATAATGCTGCTTTGGATTTTATCAAGCAATTTTAAATATATAACAGGAGCACCAGGTCATAAGTGACAGCAATATTCTAAGCACAGATGAATGGTAGACTTATAAATATGCAAGATAGATTCTGGAGAGAAAAATTGTCTAGCACGACAGAATGAGCCAACTTACCTATAAACCATTTAACTGGTCCATGGAAGTAGATAGTTCTTGAGTGTCTTGTGTGTTTGTTCTTAGATAATTTATCCTTGTGATGTCACATTTGTTTATTTCACTGAAACACATTATATCGATTTTCAATGATTCACAACCATCAAGATATATTTAATCAATGCTTATATACACAAAGCTATTGTTTTGACAAAACATTTAGAAGTCATTACAAACTACAAACAATTTAAAGCCATTTTTATGGTGGGTGGGTGACTAAAAGAAAAAATTGATAACATAAATACTATCAATTATTTCAACACTTTCCCCATTCAATAGAACATTCTAGATTATATTTTTTTTTTAAATCTAGAATTAACACTGAAGTATTGAAAGTTTGGAGCCTTAAACTCAAATCAATGTTACCCATTTGGTGTACAACAATTAAAATATTATGATTGTAATAAAGCAACCGGAATAAATCCGTGTATAATTCCTTTTTTTTTCAGAAATTATCAGATGATTTTTTTTGACTTGCATCAATGACTCAACAATTTCTGTGCTTTTGATAATGATCACGAGCTATGACCCGCCAAAAAGGGACATTTCTGATTTTATTACATTCTTTGGATATTTGCAAGTCAAATTTGAATGTTTTTGAATCAATTCAGATACAGAAAGATTTTTGCATACATAAACTTGATTAAATTTAAGAAAAAATATGTAATAATGCATATCAGAATACATAATCCAAATATACAAAATAAAAAATATTTACAGGATACACAGATACTGGGTAGAAAGGCCAGTAAGCAATACTTTGATCTGAGACAGGGCACACAGATGATACATTTTGATCCAAGATAAGCAACCAGGGCAGAAAACTTTGATCCTAAGCTAAGAAAGGAGATGATACACCATGATCTTAAGTAGAGGGCCAGTGAGCAACACTTTGATACCTGGCAAAACAAAGACACTTTTGTCTGAGGCAGAGATCTGTAGAGAAACACTGATCCTAGAAAGAGCACACAGATGATACACTTTGATCTGAGATAAGGAACCAAGGCGGAAAACTTTGATCCTAAGCTAAGAAAAGAGTTGATACACCCTCATCTTAAGCAGAGGACAGTGAACAACATTTTGATACTAGGTAAAATCAAAGATACACTTTTATCTTAGCTGTAAAGAAACATTGACTCTAGTCAGAGCAGAAAAATGGTATCTTCTGATTCAGAGAGCCAAGAAAGAACAGTTTGATACAAGGTATAATAAATAAATGTTATACTGTGATCCTAGTCAGAGTCAGTTATAAAGTTCAGCTTGTTGGACTTTCTGCTTCTGGGTAGAGAGGAACTCAGATGAGACTATGCCTATGGGCAGTGTCTCATCTGGGCAAAAATAGACAGCCATGTGACCCTGTGTTTGCTGGGTCTACGGGGAATTTTTGCCTGTGCATATGCACTTGGAAAGTCCCACATTAAACTAGCCTTGTGTCACATCCCATTTTGTGGGGTAAATACCAAGAGTCAGTTAACAACACTTTGGTACTAGGAAGAGCACACAGATGATACACTCTGATCCTAGACAGAGACAGTGAAAAATGATTTAATCATAAGCTGTGCACTGTGATAATGCACACTGATCTTAGGCAGAGTGCAGAGAGGCAGAGAACGCAGATGATACACTCTTAGGTAGAGAATCAAGAAAGAACACTTTGATAGTAAGCATAGCATTTAACTAATACACATTGGTTCTAGGTAAAGAGACATTTTGCAACATTGATCCTGGGCAGAGCACATACAAACTATACTTGTGATCCAAGGCAGAAATTCAGATAGGAAAACTTTGATCTTTGGCAGAGCACCGAAATGATGCACTTTGATCCTACACATACAGTCAGGGAACACTTTGATCCTTTTTTATTTTTATTGATTGTTCATCCAATACAAGACCCAAGAGCCACTCAGGGTAGAGGGTTACTGAATAAAGTTGTTGTATGAAGGTAATAAGTGGAGAAAAGGAGTGCAAATTGTAAGGATATATATTAAAGATAACAATTGACCCTAGAATTAGAAAAATTAAGATTGTAACAATTGGGGAAGCAGCCTCTCCAGAAAGCAGTGGTTCTTCAGAAGAAGCTGTTCAAATTTCCTTTTTATTAATGGAATACAAGTGTACTTGGTGTGAAAGGCATCAGCTGTTGGAATTAATGAACATAGCTAGTCATGGAAATAGTGATAATGTAGGCTTACAAAGGATTGTTTATAGGAAAAGAGTTGTAGAGTGGAAAATAATTCATTACCTACAAAGCTACATAGACACTTTTGAATTCTATCAAAGCTGGAAAGTGATGATTGGGGGGCTCCAGCTCAGATATGGTAACAATTTTGGTCTGATTTGAACCTTGTAAAGATTAAGCATTGTTAGAGCCAAGTGCTTTCTGGAGTGTTACAAGGAACTAACCATTATAACAGTGTCTTTTAGTAATGTATTATATATATGAGTTCTACTTGAGGTCTGGGGTGAACTTGAGTCTCAATAGATGTTAGAGATACTGTGGATTATCAGTTATCTCCCTTGAACTATTTATATAAAAGGAACTCTTCAGTGAGGACACGTGCTTAGGTTGTTTAATCATCTAAGCAAGTTAACAAATGGTAGCAGAGCATAGCTGAAGAACAGTGGAAGCGTGATGGACTCATAATCCAGAGGTCTGTAGATTGGAAGACAAAGAACCAGTTTGAAATACTTGGATATTATTAGGTTTTTATATATATGCATTCATTTTTTTCTGCAAATTGTCTAGAAGAATAATCTTTCATAGCATGTTTTTTGCTTCTTAGTAAATCTGGTCATACTGTGAAACTGTTGCCTAATGTTATTGTTGTGATGATATAACCCAACTTCCCCATTCACGATAATGGACAGACTGGTTGCCGATTAAGTACGACTACAGCGGACAGTCAGGGGAAACTTCGTTTGTTAACACCTATTGAGGTTAGGATACTCTCAACTCTGTCTCGGGTTACTTTGTTTATTATATCTTGCACGAGATATAACAGTTATTGAAATTTTATTTCAGATTAGACACCCCTTTGAGAAGGAATGCCAAGTAGACAAGAATTAGCATATTTGATATTTTCTCTTAGCTTTTAATCAAGGTCAAAAAAACTGACACTTAATTATTTATGAGTTGTAGACATTATCTTGTAGATGATGAATTATGTTCAGCCCTATAACCCTTTTCAACAGACAGAATTTTGCAAGACTGTTGCTACTCTATTTCTATTTCCATCGAAAGTGTTCAGACAAACTACATTCCTTAGTTCCACCAACTCTACTGTGCATGGCTAAAACCTGTTATGCCATGCATATTATTGCAAACCACCCTCATTCTTTTCATATTTCTTTGGTGCAGTAGCATGTAGAAGAGTGAGCAGAGTGTGCGACAGTCATGAGCATCCATATTGGTAGAGCATCCAATCAAAGAGTGAAATAAAAATTTAGTATTTTACATTTGAAATTCTCTCTGTTACCTTCATTATACAAACTCCCTATAGTCTCACAAGCTGGTGTGAATGTGGATCTGTGTACTTGAGTCTTAGGGCAATACAATCAGGGAGTTGGCACCCGGGCATCACCAAAACTCTGCATGTCACTGCAATGGTAAAATGTAAATTCCACACTAACAGCTTCTTCCCACAAACTATTACTTTGTGAAACTGACTCCTAAGAGGATACTTCCCCAGTTGCTATATTTTTAACCTGTTCAAGGGTTAACCATCATCTTTCCTTTCTATCTGCATATGCCTCTTATTCAGTTACCATCTACCTGAAGTGACCCTTGCACATTGTACTGGGTAAACTTTACTGTAAAAAAATGTGTGAATATATATATGTACAACCAGTCTCTTATATTTGTGGGTTTCATATTTGAATATTCAGCCAAATAAAGATTGTAAAAATAAGTTAATCACATTTTTACTTTTATTGCTTTGGTCATGGTTGATACATTTGACTAGAAATCGAGGTAACTCCTATGACATTTCATCTATGAATCATTTGAATAGTTAGAATGATTCTGAATTTCTTCAATAGAGGCCTATAAAGAAAAATGATAAATTTCTTTGTATTGCTAAATAAAAGCATCTTTATCATTCACTCCCCTGGTAACCATGCCAAATTCTATAGCCATCTCTGAGCATGCCACTGGCAAGGCAGGGACAAACAACACTAGATGATTATTGGATATGATGACAGCTAAATTATTTATATAAGATTTATTTGCAGTGTTTCAGCTTCATAAGCTGATGATTTTATTGCTGCTGGTGTTTTTAAGTTACTGATGTTATCTAATTTTCTTAGACACAGAAAGGAAATGGCAAAACCTTCTGCAGAAGGAAAGCAAGAAGAAAGGACTAAGCATAAACTATGAGAAGAGAGAATGCATGGTTATCAGCAAAAACAAGAGCCCAAAATGCAAATACTAAGTCAGGGTTATACTAAAATCAAGCATTTACAGAAATTTAAATAAATGGTGTATAAACTACAAGAAGAGAGAATGCATGGTCATCAGCAAAAGGATGAGCCCAAAATATAAATTACAGGTCAGGGATACTAAAATCAAGCAATTACAGAAATTTAAATATCTGGAAAGTGTTCTAATAGAGGATGGAAAATGTGACACCGAGATGCAAAGTTGCAATGGGATGGCCAAAGATGCATTCCAAAAGTTAAGCAAAGTATTAAGAGACAGGAAAATTTTGTTGGAAACAAAGAAATGAATATTGAACTGCAATGTGATATCTGTCCTCCTGTATGGCAGCAAATGCTGAACAATCTCCTCAAAGATGAAGAAGAGACTTGAAGCAACAGAAATGTGATTCTACAGAAAGATGTTGAGGATGCCATGGACGGAACCTGTGAATGATAACAAAGTTTTGGAGAAAGTGGAAACAAAAAGAAAACTTATACTTAACACCAGGAAGTGGCAGTTAAAATTTCTCGGGTATTTAATGAAGAAGGAGGGCTTGGAAAATCCGATACTCTTGGGACAGATTGAGGAAAGCATCACATAACATACTTGATGGGCTTGAGCAAATGGATAGCAGAGCAGGATTTGGAAGAAATAATAAAAAGACAAAACTTATTAAGAGCTACAAAGGTGAAGAAGAAGTGGAGGGCCATGATCATCTATATTCTGAAGGGACACAGCACAAAAAGAAGTCCTCCAGAAGCTTTGACTGAGATCACAACCACCTGATTAAAACAAACTACAAAACCTCTTACAGAAGGTAGCAAAGGAAAGCAAGAAGAAAAGACTAAGCATAAACTATCAGAAAACAGAATGCATGGTTATCAGTAAAAGGATGAACCCAAAATTCAAATTACAAATCGAGGATACTAAAATCAAGCAGGCACAAAGATTTAAATATCTGCGAAGTGTTCTAATAGAGGATGGAAAGTGTGATACTGAGTTCCGAAGACGTATTGGGATGGCCAAGGATGCATTCCAAAAAAGCTAGGCAAAGAGACAGAAAACTTTTGTTAGAAACAAAGAAAAGAGTACTGAACTGTAATGTGATATCTGTTCTTCTGTATGGCAGTGAATACTAGACAATCTTCTCAAAGATGAGGATGAGACTTGAATCAACAAAAATCTAGTTCTACAGAAAGATGCTGAGGATACCGTGGACCAAACATGTGAGCAACAACAAGGTTTTGGAGAGAATGGAAACAAAAAAGAAATTTATACTTAACACCAGGAAGAGGTAGTTGAAATTTCTGTGGAATGTAATAAGGGAGGAGGGCTTGGAGAGCCTGATACTCACAGGACAGATAGAGGGAAATACCATCAGAGGGAAATAGCATGTGACACACTTGATAAGCTTGAGCAAATGGATGGTAGAACAAGGTTTAGGAGAAATAATGAAATGACAAAACTTATTAAGAGCTACAAGGGACAGGAAGATGTGGAGGGTCATGATCACTTTCGTAAAAGAAGAATAATTGTACAAATTACAATCTTTAACTAAATACTTTTGAGAACAAAGGAAATATGAAAAGACTTCTAGTAATGTTGCAATTCAATATAATAAGATTTTACAAAACAGTTTTTTTGTTTTCTAAATGGCTGCACTGTATTAATCATCTGAGAGAACATTTTCTGCCTTCAACTAGCATGATTAATGCTAACCTCCAGGAGAGTGAGTTATTGAACCTTCTTCATCTAATGATATAAAGTGTAAAGATTAAATTGAATCAGTTGATAGGAATGTTGATTCCCTGTGCTATGCCATGTAATATTTTTTGTCTGGATCCATCTTACATATTTATAAGTCTACCATTTGTCCATGCTTAGAATATTGCTGCCACATATGGTCTGGGTTAGCTGCTCTATATAAAATTCACATTTATATGGTTCCCATCTTGAAGCCAAGAGGAGAAAGTTGGGTCATAAAATCGCACATGTGACTAGAAACCCTTTGCATCATGGGAAAATGAATTTTTTTTTTTTTTGGTTATTATTTAATTTATTAATTTTATTTTATCTTCCCTACACATTCAGATGGTAGGGTCAGAATTTGGTGTAAGCAAGATGAATGCATGGATGTATTGCATCCATCGCACTTGCACTGTATCAAGGATTTAGGCTCGTAATGGTAGTGAAATGATATGGTAATAGTTATTTACATACATAGGGATTCTTGGGATTAATAAAAGATCATTTAAATACTATGGCCTACCCAGGTATTTTGGCTGATCAGGTGCCTCAGTTTATAACTATAGTGCAGCCATCCTCTGGTAACCCATCCAGCTGAACAATGTAGTGTGTCACAAATAAAAAAAATATAATAAATAATAATAATAATAAATAGTGTCAGTTTGGTTCCTGGAATACAACAATTAGTTTTCTGTGATAAAGTGGTTGCCACAATCTCTGGATCTCAATCTCATAGAGCACTTTTGGGATGTGGTGGAAAGGTAGATTCATTAATAGGTGTATATAGGTTTGCCTATTGTCTGGTTTACACTTCTTCCCAGTCTTTTAAACAGATGTAGATGTTTATTCATTGTTTCTTGTTTAGGATTGAGTTTACGCTTCCTTCTAAAGTCTGCTTCAACTCTATACACTTAATACTTGTCCTTACTTAAGCTTATACAACTCTGCACAATAACCCTCTACCTTGTGTGGCTCTTGGGCTTTATATTGAGTGAATATTAGTAAAAAAAAATAATAAAAATATCTGACAGGGACGAAAATTACAAAAGTGCAGTTCGAAAACATTGTCGAATCCATGCTAAAAGAACTGAAATTCTGAAGGTAAAAATGGTGTCCAAACCTAATAAAGCGACAGGTGAGTGTCAATATAAATACATTTAGGCTGTACACATTGTTCTGTTACACAGTAGAGAAACTATATTGTTTATTTTCCCTTTTGTTTGTCCCTTTTTTTAGGTTAGGTAATTTTTAGATTGGTCCCGATTTTGACCATTTCTGGTAGCTCTTAGCATGAGGAAACTGACAAAATAAAGGCATCACACCAAGCACGTGATCAGTAGTTTTATACTCTTGATTTCACCCCCAAAGTTAGCCATCATCAGTTTATAGCTTTTGTTAGCTTTCTCTTTACATTTGTCTATTTTACTTTCATGTTGTTATTTGAATATTTGTTTAATGTAGCCTTATTTCATCTTACGTTTGTATCTCTTTGTGTAGAACCCTTTCAACATGTCCACATGCAATGTTGCAAAATGTAACCTTCTTGTAACTTCCTTTTCCGTGAACACACTGCAATATTGGAATGTATTCCTACAGAAAACTTCATACATATTCATGTATATGAAGTACTCGCTACCTTCTTTTACCCATTTATTAGACAAATGGGTAAAAGTTTTATGTTGAAGCCTACAGCTGCTTTTGCCATATTCCTTGTTACTCTTGTTTGTTTGTATTTTTAGACTAACTAGTCTTATTTATATACATTTATTTCTCTTCTAGTTTTACCCTCTTGGTTTTTTTAAGAAACCTACCAATGTACGGTCTTCTTTAGAATTTGAATTGCTTTAAGGTGTTTAAATGGCTGTCTTCGAGACAACACATGCATATGACATGAATGTTTACTCTTAGGGAGAGACTGAAAACATATGTACATTCTAAATGTAATTAAGAAGTGTAATTTTAATTTTACGAGTTGTTTCTCTCATTAATATTGTCATTTATTGATATATGAGAAATGTAATTTATATGTAACATTTGTACAAAAATCATTGCTAAGAATTCTCTTTGGTCTGGTACAAGTACAGGGAAATGGAAATGACACTCTGATTTAGTATATTTGGCTGGTACCAAACCTAGTGTGAAGTCTGTGTGTTTTGTTATAAAAGCTTTTCTAATTAAGTAATATCATAGTTTTATTGGATTCATTATTTTTCTATTCAGAGCTCATTTTCCGTGAGTTGGAACAAATTTGAAAAAAAAAAGTAGGTGATTTACCATCTCCAATGACTCTTACTTTAAACAAAAAAAAATTGTAAGGAAATAAAAAGGATTGAACGAAATTTCGGGAAAATAAGTAAGTGGGGTGTAACATCTTAAAAAAAAAAATATTTTTTACTAAAATTTACTAAAAAGAAATATTTCAAAAATAATTTCATTCATTTGTGAATAAGTCCTGAAAATTTCATTAAAATCGGACAATTACTTTAATTTTACAAGAATTTCCAAATCAATGGGTTTTCAACGGGAAAAAAGCGCAAAAAAAAAAAACAATGTTATTTTAACAGCACCGCGATGACGTAAAAAAAAGAAAACTTTAACCAAAATTTCGAACGTGTTAAAAAATATCAAAAAATAATTAAAATATACTTTGGTCTTTCATCTTAATAATAACATAAGCGTTTTGACGATAAAAATTTATTTTCGTTAAGTTTGTGGCATTTGTTTATTACGCTATGCTGTTTTCCCGAGAAAAAGTGGAGGTACCTATGCTAAACCATTACACTGATTCCCTTTTATTAATTTCAAGCACCTTTCCATAAAACTCCATGACAAATTATTGTTTTTTTGTTTGTTCAATTGTTGAAAATATAACTGTAGTCAGTTCCTCCTGTTTCATCTGACTTTTAAAACAGCACAAGTCAACCAATCCAACATGTGTCTCCTTTTCTCTCCTGTAGTCACACTCTTTGTCAACTCTTGAAGCACTTTTTGTCGACTGAATTGCCAGTGCAAATTTGCATAGGTGGAAAATGATTCTTGCAAAAGTATCTTATTCTGAGATCTATCTTTTTAAATATATCTCATAAAGCCACCATTTTCTTTTTGGGAATCTTTTAAACACGAGATACATACAATCTGTTTTTATACAGGAGGTAAGGCATGTTTTCTCTAGTGTTACAATAACAACACAAGAAGATGATAAAAGTTTCCTTATTAGAGAGAATCCATGGGACCAAATATGGCTGACAATTCAAAAGTTGGGAAATTATTGATCTATGAGACATTTCTTACAATAGAATTTGGAAAAAAATTTTGTTGATATTTTTGATTGAGCATTTCTAAATCCTTTAAAATAGAAGTTTAAAAAGAATGCCATAGAGTTTAATATTAAAGAAATTTTCCTTTTTTTATCTGCTGTGTCCCTTCAGGACGTAGGTGATCATGGCTCTCCACCTCTTCCTATCCCTTGTAGCTCTCAATAAGTTTTGTCTTTATTTATCCCAGAAACCTGCCATCTACTTGCATAAGCCAGTTAAGTATGTCACACATTGCTTTCCATTGTTCCTCTTTTCCTCTACTCACCCTGTGAGTAACAGATTTTCCAAGCCTTCTTTTCTCATTATATATCCCAGAAATTTCAGCTGCCTCTTCCTGATATTAAGTATAAGTTTTCTCTTTATTTTCATCCTCTCCAAAACCTCATCATTGCTCACACATTCAGTCCATGATATCCTTAGTATCCTTCTGTTGAACAATACTTCTGTTGCCTCAGATCTCAGTGTCACATTTTCCATCTTCTGTCAGAACACTTCCCAGGTATTTAAATTTCTGCACCTGCTTGAATCCTGTTCTGCTATACATTTGCTCAAGCCCATCAAGTATGTTATGTGATGCTTTCCTCAATCTGTCTCAAGAGTATCAGATTTTCCAAGCCTTCCTTCTTCATTAAATACCCCAGAAATTTCAACTGCTGCTTGCTGGTGTTAAGTATAAGTTTTCTTTTTGTTTCTGTTTTCTCCAAAACTTTGTTATCGCTCACAGGTTCCGTCCATGGCATCCTCAACATCTTTCTGTAGAATCACATTTCTGTTGCTTCAAGTCTCTTCTTCATCTATGAGGAGACTGTTCAGCATTTGTTGCCATACAGGAGGACAGATATCACATTGCATTTCAATACTCATTTCCTTGTTTCCAACAAAATTTTCCTGTCTCTTAATACTTTGCTTAACTTTTGGAATGCATCTTTGGCCACCCCAATGCAACTTTGCATCTCAGTGTCACACTTTCCATCCTCTGTTAGCAAACTTCCCAGATATGTAAATTTCTGTAACTGCTTGATTTTAGTATTCCTGACCTGTAATTTATATTTTGGGCTCATCCTTTTGCTGATGACCATGCATTCTCTCTTCTTGTAGTTTATACACCATTTTTTTGTATTTGAAGATTTTTTTTATTCATAATCCTTATTTTTAAATGATTTAAATGGAAAACCTGATTTCCATCTCTGTTTCTCAATATATACCACAGAATTAAATGTTTCATTTTGGCCATCCATACAATATTCCAATTTATGCATGAGAATTTGCATAAACATTCTAACCTTGTTTTAAAATCATTCACCATTGCTGACAGATGAGAGACTGCTTGAGTATAATATTGAAAGACTTCTAGAGATTCTCCAATTACAAGATTACAACCAGGTTTATCTATGATCCTTGAGATAACTTCAGCTGGCTTGATCTTATTGATAATGAAACCTTGTCAGTTGCATTGAATCAGTAAGGAAGGCACAGGATGTTGACTTTGTATGGCTTCTGCAATCAAAATTCTTGGTACTTGTGACTGTTTCTCATTATAAACTATAGATTCTTGACAATAAGAAGGAAATAGGCAGATCAAAACATTCTGGAAAGTTTTCACTGTAAGAAAGAAATCTAAATGTACACATTTCGAAAAAGCATAAGTGCAAAGACCAGAATTTCTTCCTCAAGTTGATGTCTTCTGAAAGTATTTCTTTTTTTTAAATTGGTTTAGAGTGACATGTAAGCACTTACAGATATACAGTTGTTTTAAAAAATAGACTACTTTTCAGTATTATTCAAGATCAAGTGTTTATTTAAAACAATTTTAATATTGTGATAATTGAAAATATAAGTAAAAGGGATGGGCAAAGTTTAACATACATACATGCAAATAAATGGAGGGTCAAAAAAACAGTTTCTCCCTTGACTCTCTATTATTACTGAATATTAACTTGGTAATTTTTCCTTTTTTTTTTTTTAATCATTTCACCCCAAGTGAGGCAATAATGTCACCAAGATAATGGATTACTGGTAGTGGATAGAATGAGAAACTTTAGGGAAGCAAAAGGACAATAAAAGAACAGGTTTTATATTGTTTTGCTTTAACAATTTAAGATTTTTATTTTATTTTTTCTTTCCTTTTCCCAACTGAATCATTTTTAAAAACTGTCATTTCTCTATAAAGTTTCTAATTTCATTCCTATTGTTGCACCTATAGATAACATTTTCCACAAAAAATAGCAGCAAGAACAAGTAAACATCTAGTTCAGCAAGCCCAGGCAAATCCTGCAGTGATCTTTGCCATCTCTAATGCTCACTGGCCAATGTCAGAAACAATATGCATATATCTACAGGGTGTCAACATTTGAACAATGCCAATCTTCATGGCAGAATGTCTAGAAAAAATCACTGCTTACAAAATAGCACAAGCATGCTTGCTTCAACTAAGTTCATATTAAAAAGATAGAAACATTCTGGTGAAAGGTTTTATTGTTGGATGAAATGAAACTAGAACTTTTGGGGGAGGAACACTAGGTTGTATATCTGGTGAGCTCCTAATATAGCTTTTGAAGAGAAGAATTTGATTTGGTGGTGACATCATTATGATCTTTGGGTACTTTGCTGCAGCTGGAACAGGTGAAATAATACACATTGATGGCACAATGGACTCTGCAAGATACCAAACAATTTTGAAAAAAAGTGTCTTGTCTTGTCCTAAGTTCAAAAGTTGGCTTTAGGTTGGGTCTGGAACTTCCAACAGGACAATGATCAGAGGCAGTAAAGTAAATCCAAAAATGAATGGATTCCAAAAAAGAAATTTCAAGTCTTGGAACAGCTTAGTCAAAGTCCTAATCTAAACCCAAATGAAAATCTGTGATTCAAGTGAAAGAAGGCAATGAATGCAAAAAAAAAAGGGGTAATATCCAGAAATTGTGGGAGTTTTGCCAAGAAGAATGTTCAAAGATCAGCACACGCTACTGCCCAAAACTTCTTCAAAATTATAGAAAAAGACTGGTTGATATTTTAACTTCAAAAGGAGCACTCAACAAATATTAAATGTAAGGGGTTCAATTACTTTTGCACATCTTAATCCTTAATTAATATTTTTATTCCAGCTTAATAAAAATATTTTGAAAGTGATCATAATTGATTTGATAAAGGTTTTTCTGAATTAATATATAGTTTAATTAAGATTTATTGATCATCTGGAAAAAAGAGACAATTTTAAAAAATATTATCTTAGGGGTTCACTTAATTTTTCACAGCACTGTCGGTATGTCATACTTATATATGCAAATGTATGAGTATATTTATAATTGGTATATCTTTTATATTAATTATTATATCTATAATTAGTACTTTGACTCAAAGTACTAAAATATTTTTACCTCTCATTGTTGTCTCTCAAATCAGTTATTCGATCAGCTATCTTTTGCTGCCATCGATACAGCACATACCTTGAAACAATTTTTTCCTAAAGAATTTGGTTCAATAACAAATAATAGAGATAATTTATGGATTATACAGTATATATTGTCAAATAAGACTTTGAGAAGGCCTAGAACAGATGAATGCACATAAAAAACATATTAATTCCTAAAATTTGTGGATCAGGTGTCCTTGTTAGTTATTGATATCTGAATAAACAAATCAGCAAAAGGATGGATGAGTCATGACATAGATATTCTCATATATATACTAGTGAAAGACATGAGGATTAGCTCAAAACTTGAAGTAGTGGATAATTCAGGTCTAATTTAAGGTAATTGGGACCAGAATGAACCAGTCCATATGATAGGATTGTTTAACTCAGCAAGACATCATCAAAAATAGGTTCAATCTCATCTTGTTTTGGACAACAATGGCAATTAATAAATTTACAAAAAAAATAGAAACAGAAAGCAATTTATTACTACCAAGAATATAAGCTGAAGAAATAATTTCAAATTGAACATGTTTTGTAAAAATTATATACATATATATATATATATATATATATATATATATATATAATAAAAAGAAAGAACAGTAAGATATATAATCCGGTGTTCTTATAGATATTTTTATTTTTACAAAATAGTGCTCAACGTAAATTTACAGAGCATTAATATTAAAAAAATTCATGTTTCCAAGGTTAGCAAAATAGATTTATCTGTAACCTTGGAAACATGAATTTTGTTTTAGCTGTGTATTTAAAACCCAGTAATTTTTAAAGTTACTTCGCTTGAGGATGAAATGGAACTAATGTCTTTAATTTAAGTACAAAATTAAATCCGGGGCTTTTAGCTTCCATTTTTGAAACATGGTTGGAACTGTGTAGCAAAAACCCATATTTTAAGTCTATTAACTTATAATATATATATATATATATATATATATATATATATATATATATATATATATATATATATATAATTAGATTAGATTTTTTGACAAGAAGTTAAATACAGCAAGAAATTAGAGATTGGATTTTTATTAATAATATCATCTATATAAGCAGTCACACCAGCCACAAGGACAATAGTGGGTGAGTCTTCTGTTTATTTCTTGTACCACTGATGAAGGACACAGGCGTGCTTGAAAATCCAGATTTCTAACCTTAATTTCTATGCTTAATTTTTGTCTTGTGGTTAATAATTATAATAAATATTTTTCATACTGATCACATTGGTACCCTTTCATTTGCCCTTGTTTTATTAACCAATCTATCTATGGGATAATGGTATATAAATTTTTAAATATCAAGAACAATTTGGGGGTAAAGATGTATAACAAAGTGGAAAAAGTTTTTGCGTGATACATTTTGTCCTTTATTTCATCAGACTAAATTTGCTTACATTGGTGCAACAACGCATGAGCAAAAACAAAAAATGCTGGGAATTCTAAAGTTCAAATTACTTTTCATTGTTCTTTCTTCTGTATTTTGGGTATATAATCTCGTTGATTACATTTAGATTCTTTACCTTTTTTTTTTTGCTTCCATCACTTTTGTTATTAAATATCCCACACTATGATAATAGGAGATTTGCCAGGAATGGGTGAAAAATTATTGTGGATGATCTAGCAATCAAGGTACTCTCTAACCATTTTTATATTAGTAAATTATTTTCTCCTTTGATCAGAGTAGTGTTTATATTATATAAAATTGTGGTCAGTCTCATTATGGTGAGCATCTAGTATATTGGGTGTGTCTCTTTTGTGTTCATATAATCTCATATTTAAATTCCGTGAGGTTATCCTATGTAAATTCCTCCTTCAAGTTTTACCTTATTGTTTTGTGTGTGTATATATATATATATATATATATATATATATATATATATATAAAAGTGTACATTAAGGTCAAGACATATGATCTATCCCTGATAATGAGCACATATGATAGGATTGTTTAACTCATAAATATACCATAACTTAAAACTGTATTTTTATCATATATATATATATATATATATATATATATATATATAATTAAATTTTATATATCAAGAACAACTTTAGGGGAAAGAAGTATGAAAAAGCGGAAAAAGGGTTTTGTGATGTGTTTCATCATTTAGGAGTTCATTGCATGAAATTTATGTTTATGTTGATTCGATCACACATACAATATATATATATATATATATATATATATATATATATATATATATATATATATATATATATATATCTGTGTGTGTGTGTATATATATATATATATATATGTATATATATATATTGATATAGATCAAATTTCCATACGCTTAAATACATTGAAAAAGGCAATATATATATTTCAAATTCCATGTCATCTTGGACAACACAACAGATTAATTTTGTCAGAATTAGTAACCAAATAATTTCCTTAATGCTTCCTAAAAGTTTTCTGCCTTCATTACTATCCATAATGGGTGCATATGCACTGATCAATGTACCAAAATAATCCCTGCTTCATTTAAGTTGAATGGTTAGGAATCTGTCATTAACACCTTTTATGGTAATTCAAGTAATTTTGATATTGAGGTGTGCTTTCTTGATGGCAAATCCTACACCTGCTTCCTTTCTTTGTCCCTCTGGCTTTCCTCTCCAGATGATTGTATATCATCCTCCTATTTCTTTCAGTTGACCTTCTATCTATCTATCTATCTATCTATCTATCTATCTATCTATCTATCTATCTCAGTCTGTCCATGTCTATCTATCTATCTATCTATCTATCTATCTATCTAGGAAATCCCCATCAATACTGGTAGGTGAGATAACATCTACTGGACTTGAGAAACTTGTTTTCCTAAAAAAGTGCTTTCTGAGAAAGCATTTATAAATTTAAATTGCAAACTGTACTAGCTGCTTGGATAATGATTGCCAATATATATGGAATACATTTTTTAAAATATGTTTCATTATCTAGAAGTGCATCATTGGATTAATGTAATCTTTTTATTTATGGAATTATATATGTGATAAAAAAATTTAAAATTAAAGAAAATTTAAATTGTAATTGTATACCTGGGGAACATATAAGATGTGGAAATGCTGAATCATAAAATTTTAAATGTTTTTATCACATATATAATTACATGAATAAAAATATATACATAGTTTTTTGTGCTTTCATAATTTTGGTAATTCCAATTCATAATTCACATTTTGAATGTTTTCCTTTTGCTGACAGCCATACTTTCTAGCTTTTTGCAGTTGATATTTACTCCTTTCTTCTGGCTTTCCTTTACTACTTTCTGTAGTAGTTCCTGTCGTGTTCTTTCTTTGTCTGCTTTAAACACTGTGTCATCTGCATACCTTATGTTGTTAAGAATGTGACTGCCAATAATGAATAGGACTTTTTATTCTCTCGGGATTGCTTCACTGTAAAGGTTGAATAAGTTTTTTTTATTTTTTGTTAAATATTTCATTCCCAAACACAAAGGCAATAAAACCACTAAGACACAAGGAGTTACTGAATGTGAGAGAATATAAGAAAAACAAAAACTCTATTAAGGAGAGAGAGCAATAAAAGAACAGGAATTAAGAAGACAGAAGATAACAATTGACATTGCATTTAAATTTTTGAAGATCAAAGTTAACTGTGAAGCAAGAAGCTGTAAGAGTTCCACAAGCAAAAAGTATGAGAAAAAAAACTGTTAGCATAGAATTTATGATTACATCTAGCCAACTCAACTGTAAAATATTGGATCCTTGCTGCTAATCATTAAATTCTGTGCTTAATTTCATAAAGACTAGGGACCACAAAGGAAAGTTCATGAAATTATTTATAGAAAAGACACAGAGAAGCTACATTACTGCTGTGGGAAATTGAGTGAACCCAAGATCCTAAGTTAGTTCAAATAACATTGCAGATTCTTCTTTGTATTTTATCAAAAATCTCTGAAGCAGAAACACTAGACCTGATTTGAAAGCAATATTCCAAGTATGGATGAATGGTAAACTTATAGATATGTAAGATAAATTCTGGCAAGAAAAATTGCACACCATGACTGTTGTAACCTAGGGAAGGTTACTGAATACAATAATCAAACGAATGTTGGTAATGAACAATAATACTTAGGACACGAACAACACATATAAGATTCACTAGCAGTGTCTAGAATTGAGACAATGAATCTCCAACAGCAGGATATCTACCAACCACTCCACACGGTCAGATGTGGCACAAGGCCGAATGTGGGGTATCCTAGCCCGTAGACTTTGCCAAAAATTTCCCATAGACCCCATATAAAAAGGGTCAGGTAGCTTTTTCCTGAGATGAAACTCTGCCCTTCAACATAGCCTTGTCTGGACATCCTTTCTGCCTCCAGGCAGAGAGTTTGAGAGGAACAGATGGAGATGAATCTCCAACTGCAGGCCAACATACAGTATTTACTACTGTATTTATGTGAATGGGAACATACCCATCATTGTCCATAGGTATGCTACAACAACGAAACAATGATGTAAATTTTCTTAGCAGCAGGCTTAACAATTGATTCAATATAATTTTTCACTTTATGTCAGCAGAAAAGTCTGGTGAGAAGACACATCCCTGTCTTACATGTCTATTTTTGTGTATTTACTGAATGCAGGGGTTTGCTCCCTGTATAAATTCTTGATTTTTCTAATATCCTTCCCAAATAAATCAAGCTTATCTAGCTGTTCAAACAGTTCTTTGAGATGTATGTTATCAAACGCTTTTGCATAATCTATAAAATATAAGTATACATCTTTTCACATTTGTATTGCTCTTTCTGATATCATTCTGAGTATAAATATTGCATTCCTAGTTCCAGTGTCTTTAATAAAACCACAATGTCCTTTTTATATTTCTTGCATAATTATTCTGTGCACTCCATTCATCAGAATTTTGATATATGGCTCATGTTTAACTTCGAAAAAGAAAAACACGTGTTAATCAATATAACTGTCTTGAGCACTCATATTTATAGATATAGAAAGTGTGGACATAGAAATCAACACTGCATGATCACTGGCATTTTCATGTGTCACTGGTCTGAAGGTCACACTGAGGCATGAACCTGACAGTCACCATGCAATGTTAATTCATATGTGCACACAATCTATATATATCTATATATGTGCATGAATTGGTATATCTTTCTTAATATATTTACTTCTCTAAATATAAAATAGGCTCTTTTTTAATATACATATACATATATATATATATATATATATATATATATATATATATATATATATATATTCTATTTAAATGTTATTTTTATGGATTCAAATATTTAAGTATAAACAGTATTAACAACATTTACTGGCTTTAATGTCCTAGTAAATTCATAGAAAATGTGTCCTCTGACAGAAATCGAATTTGTATCATTCACAGAAGTGTCATATAACCTGAGGTGCTCTACCATTTATCTACAGAGCTAATATAGCTATATGACAGTTCTGTATAGAATACAGGTTCGATTCCTGTCGGAGGTCACATATTTTCTATGAAATTTCTCAGACATTCAAGCCAGAAAATGTAGTTAATACTGTTTATTATAAACAGAGCATTTACTTAAATATTTGTATCTATAAAAATAATGCATAAACAGAAAATATTTTTAAATAATTTTTGGACTTAGTCCATTTCATAGTATATATATATATATATATATATATATATATATATATATATATATATATAAGGGAAGAGGTTATAGTTGTTCCAGTGAGAAGTGTATATATTAAAAAGAAGAGAGAAACCACAAACGTTATTGGTTGTAATGAATGTGGATTTAAAAAAAGTATATATTATGCTTTATTTTCCATTATATTAAAAAAAAAGTACACATCACAAACAAAAACGGTTGCAGTTTCTCTCTTATATATATATATATATATATATATATATATATATATATATATATATATATATATTTATGAGCATTTCACCCCAAGCAAGGCTGGAAGCCACAAGCACGCAAGGGGTTACATAGGATTTAGAGCGAGAGCAGATAAGAGTGATAGAGGAAAGGATGAGGAGAAGGATAGTGGATACATCAAGGCAACTGGAAATGTTTATTGACATTACATTTGAATAGTTGAAGATTATAGCTATCAGGGAAGTAGGAAAAGGGAAGGGAGTTCCACAGGCGAGATGTGCGAGATATGAAGTTATTGGAGTAGAATAGACAGCTACATTTAACAGTTTCGACAGCAAAAGGGTGAGAGCGGGATGCCAGCCTCATAGGACACTTGAATTCATGAAGCCTGGGAGCCAGAGAAAGCAGCTCATCTGAGTAATTACCATGAAAGTATTTGTAAAAATGACAGTGAGAGGTGACGGCACGTCTGTGAGAGAGTATATATATACAAAAATAATGAAAATATATTACCTCAAAGAGTCAAAGATAATTTATGTTTTTCTTTACCAGTTTTATTCTTCAAAAAGTAAAGTGCAATTACATTTTACTCAATACCACTATTATTTGCAGTGACTTGTTGCCAATTACTAGACAGTTCTTCAATAACTTTTGAGTAAAATTCCACAGATTTTGATGCTAAACATTTTCAGCAAATTTCCTGAATTTAATATTCATTAAAGAAAGTTTCCCCATTAAAGTGTTTTGCAGTGATTGATAATGATAATAATCAGCTGGTGCAAGCTCAAGTGAATATGCTATCTGGGAGCAGAATAGACCAACTGAGTTTTGAAGTGTTTTCCTCTTGTATTATTTCTGTATATCACCTGACATTGTTATAGAAGTGGACAATATTTTCCTTTAATCCACTGTGTATGCTACCACTGCTCTTCAAAATATAAGGTATGTGTTATGGTAATTTACCCACATACGCATGGACTATAAATAGGAGCAGGTACTGCCTTTCGGAGAGGGAAGTTTCCAGCAGTCAACTCTGACAGTCGGATCGAATGTTCTTGCTGTAACACTCCCGTTTGTATATGTTTGTATTACTGTTTTCTGTTAATATATTTGTTTAACTCAATCCCTCTCTTGTGTCTTTATTTCTGGCCCTAACAAGGCCACAACAGTATGTTATTGGTCTCTAATTTTATTCTTAACTGCCACATATGATTAGTAATTAGGGTGATACATTTGTCATTACAATTGGTTCTGGAAGAGGGAAATTACTTATGACCCAACCTAATATATAAATAATATACAATAATAAAGAAAATAAAGTATAATATAATTAAGCAACAATATTTAATAGGAAAAACCTGTATATTTTGAAACTAAATTGTATATGTGTTAATTTTAAAAAACAGAAATGTTGGCCATTAAATCCAAAAATATCTGAAGTGAATCTGCTGTTTGGTTACCCTCTTAACGAATCAGGAGGACAAGGTTGTCAAATGCTTGAAGTTACAAGATAATCAAAATTTTCAGTTGGCTCTCTGGAGTCAGATGCAAGAGAGAGCAGAGTTCTTTTGGAATATGTAGAGCTTCCCCTGGGCAAACCCCTTGCTCAAAGGCTTTGATCTCTGTATCCAGCACCTCAATGCAGCACTGACACCCAGCAGAAAGAATTAGGATTATAACATGGCTCTCATTGATCAGGACCTCTAGAAACATCACAAATTACATGAGCTTTGTGTGAATCACTATGGTATCTTTTATGGTCCAGGTCCTTGTACCACAGTGATGGTCCAAGGTAGAACCAAATAAGAACTCGAAAATGGATATGGAATAACACAGATATATTACAAACAGGAATATATACAGAGAAGTAGAAGTGTTAGTATGAACAATCAGGTTTAGTAGGGAGAACAATGTAGTCTCGACCAGTATCACTATTCCAATGTCTTGTAGTAATTATCTGAACGCGACTCTGTTTCGGACTGCCTCTGACTTGACTCTTGACTCGACTGACTGACTCGCTCTGACTGACTGGCAGACTCCTGACAGACTTCTGACAGACCTCACTCCAGACTTCAGACTGAACTCCCTGCTTCCTCTTGAGGTGCAGTATTTATTACGTATGGAATAGTCCATTATGTTACATAACAGTATCTATGTAGAGTCATATGTAATTACACTTGATCACATTTTGGTTTTAGTCTAACTGGGGAAGAACTAGACTATACCATGGTTCCCTATACTACTTCAATAAATATCTGACCCCTCTTGCCATCCTCTAACTTTACAAGAGCCAGATCAGATTGAAAATTGAGTAATGCTGCCATATATGGGCAGAAGCTACCCAGTCTTCACTTTACACTCTCAATAGAGTCAATAAGTGTCTATGCATACTTGTAGGTAATGGATTACTTTCCAACCTGCAATCCCTTTTTCACAAAGTCACAAGTCTCTTACTGCTTTATTGCTATTTCCATGTGAAGAGTTCAGATCAACTACATTCCTTTGTTCCACCAGTTCTAACCTTCACAGCTAAAACCCACCATATGACATACATTATAGCAAACTGCCCTCATTCCCTTTGCATTGGTAAAATGTAAGTCCCCCTTGAGCATCTTATTCCCACAAACTGCTACTTTGTGGAGCCAACTCCCAAGAGGATGCTTTCTCTACCACTACAATTCTAACCTGTTCTAGTCTAGAGTCAACTGTAATCCCCACATATCCTCCAAAACTGTGCCTATTGCTCTATAATCCTCTATCTCAAGTGGCTCTTAGGCCATGTGCAGGGTGACCATCATTGTAAAAAAAAAACATGGGAATATTAACTTTTTCAAACAGTAGGCCACATGAGGTATAGTACATCAAAAGTCGGGTTGAAGTACTAAAACAAATCAAGGTAATTTTCCATTAAAGATACCACAGCCATTTTCCCAGCAAAAGACTATGTGTATCAGAATCTGCCTTAGAAATGGAGAAAAGTCAATTTTTTTCTTCAGAGAAAAGATTTCTTCTATAATTAAAAAAACTGAAGTCTTGATCTAATGTTATCCCTGATGACAGAGTGATTAATTCATACTGCTACATGTGATTTACAAAAATATTTCTAAAAGAAGTACAGTTATGCTCTAAAGAAAATAAGCAAAAAATGTTTACACATATGATCTTTGTATGTAAACATTTTTCAGAATTAACCTGTAGAAAAAGACAATATAAATAAAGGAAGAAGACAATAGGAAAACTGTAGACTTTTTCAAGACAAAAATGAAACTAGAATAATTTAGAAATGCTATTCAATGGTCAGCTAAAAAATTATGTCAATTACTTCCTTAGTGAAAATCACCAATCGTTTTAAACTCTGATAACATTATCTTCAATGAAAAGTTAAAAATTCAAGAAAAATTTTATTTAATTTTATGCATGTGGTTATGTGCAAGAAAGTGTGAGTGAACAAGTGAGAATGCAAGGAAACAAAAAATATTTTAATAAATATTATTTTCCTCATGAAATTAGTGATGCCATTCAGAAAACTAATTGGCCAAATTGTGACTCGTAGACCGCAGTGTGCCCATGTCTAATACATCACTTGTGTTTACTCAGCAATCTCTTTGATCAGATTCAATGGTTTTCTTGGGTCTCATTGAACTACTTTCACCTCAACATATAGCTGATCTTGTCATGCACTACACATGTGATAAAAAACTAAACTCCTCCTTGATTGACTTACTGGTGTCATGACGTTTGATGTCCTGAAATTGGTACATCTACTCAATCAGCAGTTCTTACAAAGTCTGATCATTTAGAATGACCAATTTATCTTGACTGCTGATGACACAAGCCTCCTGACACTGAATTTGAGGACTTGGCCATTTTCCAGGAGCTGGCTGTCTTTGAGTAACTGTGGTTGGTAGCTAGCACCATGACATTAAAGCCTTTAGATTTCCTGTGTCAGATTGGTAGTTAAAATCTTATTTCTCTAGATATGTCTGAAAGATATATGAGAATATTAAAATCAAGTGCATGCCACATAATATTATGTTAGGTCATCTTCCATTTATGGCTTGCTAATGGTGTTCTCAGATACTTGGCACAATCTGTGTATACATGAAAATATACATAAATATATAAAATATACATTAATATATGTACACAATTACTAAATCACACCATATCAGCAAATATATGTGGGAACTTGACAATAAAAAAAAATAATTGCTTTTGCAACTAGTTTTCACTATAATAGTCCCACTTGACTCACAAAATCATATGGAGAAAAAGTATGTGTCTGATTCTTACAGATTATTCAATCTTCCCAAATGTCTAGGCAGCACCTCATATCTATTTGTATATATACTTGTCAGTGTAAGTATGAACAAATAAAATTTTATCTCTATGTATGTGTTTACCTTGGTTTTTTATGTGCAGATTTAAGAAAAAATGATTTATCATAGGATGGTGACTCCATTAACACAGGTTATGAGTATTTGGGGGATTAGTATGTTTACCAGGTTTCAAATTGTTTGTATTTTTCTGTAATTTTGATTATAAATTTGAAGATGGGCTACACAGATTTTGCATTTAGGAAGCTTCTGTTTATTGACTGTAAAAGTTTCCAATAAAAAACTAGTTTTTGATTGTGTATTTAATCTGTGCATTTATACCATATATATCAGTATACAACCTTTTTTAACCTTAAAATATCCCCCACCCCAAATAGGGGTCTGTTTTATACTCCAGGTATAAAATATAAACCTTAAATCTTGTGGTTTATGGTAAGTTGTTAGCATGGGAGATTTTTGACAGTAGGCTAACCTGCTGCTTTGGTAAATATTGACACAAATATTTTCTGCTGAAGGAACTTAATCCAGATGATTATAATAAAATAATAAAAGTACTCTTACCTTATATAATATGTGGTATGATTGCAACAATAAAATGCATATTTGTCAAGAAAAAAATCAGAAACCATCATCACACACTGTAAACAAAGCAACTGATAGCCTTGGGGGCATTGAAAGCGCTTCACCAGACAGAGAATTCAAGAAGATGTTTATAGTAATAATTCATGGAATAGACTGGATGTGTGTCTCAACAAGCTCTTTAAAGATTATATTTGAGAACAGGGAAACAAGTAGATGGTTAGAAATGAAAAGCCATTCAGGCTAACGTAATAGCCTACTGAAAATTCAGCACCCACTCATGAGGTATTGTAGACTGTGGTTGTTAACTGACAAAATCTCTCCACAATTTTTTCATTAGAATTTAAGTGAAAAGAAAGTACACGCATACTGAATCTATTTAATGAATACAGTAAAAATGACACAGGGGTCATTTTGTATGGCAAATGTAGCCTGAAATCTCTATTTTAACTAAAAAATTTAAAGTTCGGCTTATACACCCAATTGCCTTCTATACCAGCATATACAGTAGGCTGATGTCAAAAAAGAGATTGCACACAATGTCACATCAGATCACCAAGGAAAACAGGTGCATCATCAAGTTGATCTAAAGTGAATTCCTGACTGCTGCACAAGAATTAGTCATACAGTTCAATACAAGTCACACATTTTATGATCACATAAAACAACTTCATGAGCTGAATTTGTTCAATGGATTCCTCATTATCTGACTGCTTTTCAGCATAATCAAAAAGTTTTCATCATTGAAGAGTATACTTGCTATATAAACTTTCCTAGATGAAAGTAGCTTATCTATTACCATATTCAATGAAATACGAGGAGGCATGGTGGAGTAATGGGTAGCAGCTTTGATTGAGGAATTGGAGAGCCGAGTTCGAATTCCAGTTGAATCCATTACATTCCTGTGCTAATACCCTTGGGAAAGGTATGAATCCTCTTCTTCTGCTTTCAGCTATGCATAAATAACAGGACAGACTGGGTTCTATAGCCTTGGATAGCAACTGGTCTAGGAGAAGGACAACTTTGAATTCAAAACCTGCAGAGGGTCGTTTGGAGACCATGTGGCATGTAGTGCAGCATGCCTCTGTATTCAGCCCTTCAGAAAGTGTGGATGATTCAGCACAAAACCTTTGCCACTATAATCAAATCACATGTGCTGGTGTTGGACTGTCGGTTCCTAGTAACTGATCTGCTTGACCCTTATACATTGAATATAACAGGAGAGTTGAATATTCAATAAAAACAACAATAGTTAGCACCCAGTGAAAAAGGAGAATCCATCCCCAAATAAAGATTACACCTGAATAAAGTTATGCTCTGTGTTAAATTAAGCAGTTAATGGGGAGAAATATTTTTATCAATTGGATAAAGGTTTTTAGAAACAGCACCCACTATTGGTTAATCATAAAAGCATTATGCTTTTACACAGTAATGCAAGACTCCATATTGCCTGAGTCACTCATGAAACTTTTGCTTCATTTTCTTCATTCTTCTATCCTTGTTTCATCTATCATCATTCCAGATCATTGCAACATTTTTTGAGGAAAAACAGTTTATTAATTGCAACAAGATTAAAATTGATATTAAGTGTTTCATTACACTCAAACCTGAAGATCAACAATTTACCAAATAGATGGGATTATCAACCTTGTAATTTTCTATTAAACAACACTTAGTAGAATTTTATCATTTCTAGTGAAACATTTAATAATCAAAACATTTTATCACACATTATTTATGACCAAACTCTTCAGCATTGAAATTCTGTTGCAAAAAATATAAATATATTTGTGCAGAAGATATTCACTTACCTTCAAAAAGTCAGGGACATGCACCTGCCAATTCCATTGGCTCCATGATATAAAGAAAAAAAAAACAATGAAAACTCATTCTGCCATTTATAACAGAAAACAGATGATGGAATAATCCAAATGTGCTGACTATGGGGCTGATGGAATACCCCAGATGTGAAGACTACAGATTAGCATACCTGCCTTCGAATCCATATAAAGTCAGTGGCAATGAAGTAGAGGGGGAGCAAACAAGCCGACTGCTGAGAGAGTAGATTTGTGACTATTTAAATATGTGGTACTTTGAATTTGTGACAGTTTGCTTTATTTTTTCTACAACATTACTATGCAAAACTGTGTATACACCTTTTTTTGTTTTCTATTACTACTTGTCATCTTAATGACATTGACGCCACAAGATTTGCACAATTACTGGAATGCTTTTTTCACTCTATGAATTCTTTCTAAATATGTCTTGTTGGATGTTCACTTTTCTTCTATTTTTGCGTCTTTTTAATTTTAGAATTCGAGTGCTTAATTAGATTTAAATCAAACAAACGAGCACACTACTTTGAACTTATCACCCAACTGTCAGCCCATTCACACATCTTACCAGTGTCAATTTCAACCCTGAAAATATATGAAACAAACCTCACCAAAGACACCCCATGCATCCTAACATGCAGCTTCATTAATCTACTCCAGGCCTCTCTTGTTGTCAGCAATGGATTACTTCAATAATCCACTGGGCCATGTTTTGTGAATATGGCAACAGAGATGAGGACAACAGTCCGAACAATGTAAACAGTGTAAATATCTACAGCCAATATTCTCAAGTCTCTGTCAACCAATATCATTACTGACATCAACTTTCATGGGAAAATTTATCGCCTTTGTATACATGAAACATTTCACTTTTCTTCTGATTTTGCACATTTTGGCAACAGTTTATTTTTCTTTTCTTTTGATGAAATAGATAACATTTCCTTAAACTTGAAAATGCCTTCTTCCTATATGAAGACATTACTAAACATTAAATGACTATTTCTAAAATTGTCAATCCTCTAATAAAAAAAAAATACATTATTTCTATAAAGAATGAAATGATTCTTTACATAGAGATGTACTCATTTTTTTTTTATTTGTAGGATATTCATATTTTTGGCAACAGATTTTCAATGTTATTCAGTTTGGTTATATATAGTACGTGCTAATATCAGTTTTTCCTGTGTAATATTTTACTACAAATAAAAATCCTGCTATGTTTGTTTTAGAAGAAAATTAATTTTGCATAAAAATATGTTAGGGTGTATCTTTATGGGCGAGATATATATATATATATATATATATATATATATATATATATATATTATATATATATATATATATATATATATATATATATATATATATATATATATATATATATAATGTGTATCCATGGTGGATTCATTTATGATATAGATATAATTTTGTGAGAAAAGAGGTTGCTGAGTGCAGAGGGGCTTTTGCACTCATTATCCCAAGCTAAAGTAATGAAATGTATTTTTTTGTTTCTCAGTTGATTTTTTTTCTTCCGTGGAAGCTTGGAATTGGAATGTTTCGCTGATTTTAGTAATTTCGTTGCTGTGGAAGTTAATTTGGTTAAGACTTTCCATATTGTTTTTCCGTTTTTTTGCAGTGAATACAGAAAATATACATACATATACATACATACATATATATATGTATGTGTGTGTGTGTATATGTATAAATATATATATATATATATATATATATATATATATACATATATATATATGTATGTATATATATATATATATATATATATATATATGTATGTATGTATGTATGTATGTACATATGTATGTATGTATGTATGTATGTATGTACATATATGTGTGTGTATGTGTATATATATATGTATGTATGTATAAATACACACATATGCACATATATATATATATATTATATATATATATATATATATATATATATATATATATATATATATAGAGAGAGAGAGAGAGAGAGAGAGAGAGAAAGAGAGAGAGAGTGACAAACAGACAGACACATAGATATGAATAATATTTTAAAATGAAAAATTCTATAGTGGCATCCCTTTGTGTAATTTTGTGTGCAGGGCCTTGCTACCAGCAGTTGATTTTGAAATCTATGGATCATAGCAAACCACATATATTCAATATGTCCATAAACATTCGCTCATTAATCAACAACCTATTCTAAAAACTTGATTGACATTTTACCATTTTCTTATACAACACATTTTACCATATTCTTATACAACACATTTTGATCACTTGGAATAGTTTTTCTTTCTGATTCTTTTGCCAAAAAAAAATGAGGTGAGGGATAACTGAAATTAATGAAATAGTCTTCTAATGACTGTCTGTTAGAGCTATGAAGACATTTAAGTTAATTTTTTTTTTTTCATAATACATTTGGTATTAACTCTTTGACTTCTACATTGTTATAGCTATGTTGTCTGGCTGTGCTGGCTCTTTTGGGGAAAAATAGGTAATTCCTACTTACTGGAAATAAATGGCTGTAAAGATGCTGATACTCTGCAATACAAATTAAGTTAAAAACGAGTTTAGATCTTCACAGCTAGAGTCCGCTATGCTACATACACTAGGTTAACCCATCCGTATTCCCTTTGAATTTCATTGGTAAGGAGAAAGTTTTCTCTCAGAAACGTTCTTCCTCAGAACTTTTACTTTGTGGAAAAGATTCCTGCAAGGAATGCTTCCAAAATTACTATGAACTTAACTTCTTCAAGTCTAAGGTCAACTGTTATCCATTCTACATATCCTCATAACATGCACTTCTTACTTCCTCTTTTTATGCCCTTACAGAGTCTTCATTCAGTAACTCCTCCCTTGGATAAGTGAAACTACAATTGGTAAACTGCAAATGGTAATGGTCTTAGAGTAATCAGTTCTGTGGATGGTGAGATAGTCATATATATATATATATATATATATATATATATATTGGAGGTGCAGTGGAGAAGTGGATAGTGGCTTGGATAGAGGAATTGGAGAGCGAAGTTTGAATTCCAGTTGAATTTATTACATTCAGTTACATTCTAATACCCTTGGAAAAGGTATTAATCCTCTTCTCCCTCCAGCTATGGGTAAATAGCAGGACAGACTGTGTTGTATAGTCTTCAATGGCATCAGGTTTATGAGAAGGACAACTCTGAATTCTAAAACCTGCAGGTTTATATATATATTATAATTTTAAATCTTTTGAGGTCTCCGTATTCAGCCCTTCAAAAAGTGTGGTTGGTTCTCCACAAAGCCTTCACCACTATAATCAAATCATATATGCTGATGTCTGGCTGTCAGTTCCTAGAAACTGAGTTGCTTGACCCTCATAGATCAAATATGATGGAAGAGTCCACCATATATATATATATATATATATATATATATAAGGAAAACAGACCTCTTTAAGGTACCATTATAATAATTTATTTCACCAGAGCCCTTTTAAAGGATGCCAGATCATCAGATAGCACTTCCAAAAATGAAATGAAATGAAAAATGAAATTAAAATTGATGGGTAGTGTAAGTTTTTGTAATTCAACAGAGTGTAAGAGGGATAGTTAAATAGACATGGTAGAGTATAGGGAGGGGTTAATTTCATATCTCTCTCAAGCATACTTTGTATTGGGGGAGAAAGAGTGACCAGACCTTGACCTATTTAGACGGATAACTTAATGGAAGTGATATACTGAAATGGGAGGGGAGAAGGGAGAAAAGAAAAAGGAAAAAAAAAGAAGAGGGAGAGGGAAGTAAAGAGAAAGAGGCTGTAATTGGGTTTTAGCAATTTATCTAAAGAATAGATTTTAATGCTTGATAGTAAATTAGATGTCTAAAAACCCAAATAAATTAATTTGATGTTTGCTAACAATTTAAATATTTAATTTTTTTAAAACAAATAGTTTAGGAATTTAATATAAGTTAAATACTATATTTATTAACACATTTATAGAGAACATATTAAAAAAATAATTTAAATTATAACAGTTTGTTTACCCGATCGTTTGTACTTTTTTAATATTGTAATAAATAGTTACGGTAACATCTTTAAATCTAATTTATGAATGCAATTTGTAATTATTTTCATATGGGTAATCTTACTTACTTAAAGTTTAGGTTTAATTATGGAATAATATTTGAGGGTAATATTAAAGATTTTGCTTTCTTCTTATATATATCACATACATATTCATGCAAATTCCATATATACATACATTTATTTACATGCGCAATTACACAGATAGACACACATGTAGCGATATACACAGGTACCTATACATATTCATACATAAATTACATACACATACATTTATAAATAATTACATATATTTATATATTTGAATTATTTTTAGATTTTTGTTTAATTTCATAGTTAATGGTTTAACGTTAGGTACCATCTGAAGTGTTTAAATATCAAAAAACTATACCCATAAACATCCACACATGCATATGTATTTATATTATAAATATTACATACATATATAGACTACATGCAATTTCATATTCAAGACAATATATATATATATATATATATATATATATATACACATACATACATACATACATGCAAAATACATATACACATATATATACAAAAATACCTAGTCAAAAATTACGCTTGCACCTATACATACCACATACATATATATTCATACTCATACATATGTATATATATATATATATATATATATATATATATATATATATATATATATATATATACACACATGCACCTACAATTCATACAAACACATATATGCATATATACACCCTTATCCAAAATGCCCATACATATATATATAAAATCACATCCAAGTTCATCTACATTTTTGTATACATACGAACAAGCACAGCATCCATGTGTTCATACATTCATTTCAAAAAAAGTAATATTTTCCTTTCTATATAGTTATTTCTAAATATATTTAGTTAAATTGAGGTGGCTTTTATCTCTACATTTAAAAACCAACTCGTTATGTTTGTTCAGTAATATGCCCAGTTCTTTATGCCTTATTATTAGGAATTTCTATTTTATGCACAAGTTACATCGGTCTCTGAAGACGATTCTCCATTTTACTTGTGGGGTTAAGTTGCTTTACAACAAATCCCAATAATGTTATGATAGTGCCGTTTGGTGCTTCATAGATTTATTTGTGAAGGATTGGCGATGTTTATAAAAACGTTGCTTCCAATTTCCTGCTGATATTCCTATGTATATCTTCTTCTGTTTAATATCTTCTTTGGGGAAAATTGTAGTTTCGTATATTACGTTTTCTGGCATGCATATTCACTCTACTGGACAAATGGATCCTTCCTTGCAATTACAGGTAGATTTGTTCTTTTGGCTTGCATTAAGATCTTTTTGTAGTTGATTATTATGAAATTCACTTAAAATTTTGCTATATATATATATACATATATATATATATATATATATATATATATATCATAATTATTTTAAATGTTTATTTTAGTTGATATGCAGTGTAAATTACATTTACCAGCCTGTGCATTTAAAAATCTGAATAAACAAAACGTACCCTTCAGCAGGGTTTGAATCTGTATCCCCCTTTTTAATTAGGCATGCATTAAACTGCTCAGCCTCAGAGAGCGTTCACTACCCATCAACGTATAATTACTCTTTTAAGAAATACTCATATTTGCATTTAGATCTTCTCAAAAGTCCATATCTGGCCAAATGCTTATATGGTCTAACTTTATATTCATATATGCAATATAAACAGCGTAATTTCTAAAGAATTAATGGATTTTATTCATAATCTGTCATTATTTTTCACTACTTTAAACATTATATTTTAGTGGATGGTCATGTTTGAGTAGACACCCTGTTTATTTAAACAGTGTGAATACCAATATGTATTAACATCTATATATTAGGTTGGTGCAAAAATAATGACGTAATAATGTCATTTTTTGACGTATTTTTTAACGTCAAAAAACAACATTATTACGTCATTATTTTTGCACCAACCTAATATATATGCATGTGTATATTTACAAAAATATAAGTTTATAGAAAACATATTGATCAGATGGAGGAAAATGTGCATATTTATATGTAGACATATAAACCTATACCAAATGTGCAGATATTTTTACAATTATCTCTTTACAATTACAGATATGAGGATGTGTGAGATATAAACACTTTTCAATTGCCTGAATTTCCTATATGAAATATTTTAATAATTAATGTTTTTCATTTGGTCACTTTTTGTTGTTGTAGATTAAATTTTACTTAACCTGTTGGTTGCTAGGATCACATTACTAAAAAAAATGTCCATGTCAGATGTATTCCTAGAATGTGGAATGCAATTTCAAATCTTCTTGGAAACTACATAACAACTTGTATGTTGAATAAAATTACATGAAAATACAAACGCATTTATAATGAACAATAAGTTTATAATAGACTTTACAAAGAAATGCATTCAAAGTTTATCTTTGAATAACACTTTATTCTAAGTGCTTAAAATGACCTACTTCAACAGCAAGTCAGTTTGTATTGTTGAGAAACTGAATCGTAAATATCAATTAATCTATGAATGTATTCAAAGAGAATTATTTCACAATTACAAAGAAAAATATATTTATTATGTTATTTGTACATGAATATACTATTATGAAAGTGTTTAATTAATTTTTATAATAAAAAATAAAAAATAAAAATTGTAATAAAGCATAGAAAGAAAATTGTTCGTTAACATTGTTTGACACTTAAAGTTAAAAATTAGACAAAAAATGTTATAAATTGAAAAATTGTGGCATGCATTTTTTTTAATTAAAACTTATTGCCCAATTACTTTAGTTGATCTTAATGAAAACATTTACTTCTATGAAATGATTTAATTAACATTAATGTAATATCCATAGTCACTATTAACAAACAGTAACGAAACATACATACTAATATATATTTGCCATATATGCTTAAGTATGTATATGGGGTTGCTGAAAATTCTCGACCTGGCCTGTTTCCTAATATTTGACCAAATGACCAAACCTCCGTTCATTTTTTAAAGTGGTTTCTTAGTTCAATAACATTTTGGCAGCCTCTTATATTAATATGAGTGAAAGTGCTTAAATCTTAACATTTACTTTTAACAAGTCCCTGTATAAGTTCCCACCTGAAATAAAGTGACTAATTCAACAGCAGACAATAATTACCAAAAGTCTTATGTCTGTCTATATTTCTGATATGAGGTATTGTAACTATTTACACTATTTGCATTATTTGGACTGTTGTCCTCATCTTTATTGTCATATTCACAACTTTTCAGCCATTATGCACTCCAGCTTTCTTTTGATTATATATGTTAGAATTTTGAACCACATCCTTTATTTAGTTCACTGGAGGAAATTGTTCTGGTTCCACATGCCATGCCTTTTCTGAATGTCTTGTTTCAGTTATTTCCATTTTGTAACTCCAATCTTGAAGTTTTCATTCACCTCTGCCATGAACAGGTATCGAACTCACAACACTTTGGGTCAAGTTACTTTTGGATTATTTGAACCAACTCTCTTATCCACTGGGCCATGTGTCCTTGGGAATTAACTGAAAACTGAGATTCCAGTGTATATTACCTGGAGAAAGCCGGAGTGTCTCATGTAATCTTTAAGAACTGTTTGTGTAAAACTGATTCTTTTGCTTTGTTTTGTTTAATATAGTGGTTGAATATAAAATCCAGTTTTGACATTGATTACTCATTTTATTTAATCTTGGAGAAAATACATTGGAAACATGGCAATAGATTGCCAAAGCTTATGGTAATGATGTCAAGAATGATTCATAACTATTTAAAAAGGGGGAGGTTTTGAACTTATTGGCACAGAGTGGATAGAAAATTCTCAGAACATGAAAGGGAATAAAGATGGAGTAGGAACAGGTGTTACTGCAGAAAAAAAAAATAAAGGTGAATAAATCATATGTAATACCTTGTTTGCAAACATCAGAAAATTTTGGAAGTTAAGAAAATGGATTCCACAAGAACATACAGAATGGAACTTCAGTTAGTGTTTAATCACTTGTTTTTTGTTTTTTTTTCTTAAAACGGAAAAAAATCATTTTTAGATAAAATAATTACTGGTTATGAAAAATGAATTTATTAATTCAAAATGAAGATACAAAATAGCCTTCAACATCTCATCCAAAACAAAATTCAAACAAAACAGAAGATTAATGCATTGTACTTTCTCAGTCTAATGTTTTCCACTGACATGAATTGGAAAGATTATATTGAATCAGTTGCTAGGTCTGTGGCAAGGAAATTTGGTTCAGTGTATCATGCTAGACACTTTTTCTTGTCAGAATCTATCTTATGCATTTATATGTCTATCATTCATCCATTCAAGGAATTTGCTTCAGCTATATATTTAGAAATTTTTGATAAAATCCAAAGAAGAATCTGCAATATTATCAATCCTGATGTGACATCTCAGCTTCAATCATTTTCCCACTGGTATAACATATCTTCCCTGTGCCTTTTCTATAAATACTTTCATGGTAATTGTTCTTGTGAACTTTCCTTTTTGAATTTAAGCACAGTACTAGATTGGTTGAGGAATCAGAGTGCCAAGTTCGAATTCCAGTCAAATCCATTACATTCACTTACGTGCTAATACTCTTGTGAAAGGTATGAATCCTCCTCTTCTCCCTCCAGCTATGGGTAAATAGCAGGACAGACCAGGTTCTATAACCTTGGATGGCAACTGATCTACCATAGAAAGAAATGGCAACCTACTGTGAGAAAAAAAAGCTGCCTCGTCAGTCATTTATCAAAAGATACATGATCACCTAAGCCTGTATCATGCATGGCACTGAACTGAACTAGATTGGTGGCGAGGTCTCATCAATTTACATTAGAAATGCAAGATGTAATCGCATGTTCTGGGTTAACACTTTCATCTATCACACTTCTTTCTTGTGAAACTCTCTTCTTGCTTTCTGGTCAGCTTTGATCTTTGAAAATTTAACTGCAATGTGAATTGTTATCTTTAGTCTTTTTAATTCCTGCTCTTTTATTGTTCTCTTACCTTTATAATGTTTTCCTTTTCTCATATTCTCTCAAACTCAGTAGCCCCTTGCAACTTAGTGGTTTTATTGCCTTGTTTGAGGTGAAATGATTAAAAAAAGGATCCTAAAGTATGATTCAAAAGCAAATCTTTATTAGACAAACTGTTACTACACAATGCTATGGAGGGTAAAAGACTTATGAGAATAATACAGCAGAGGATGTTTGTCATTTTGCAGCATGGCAAATATGATGGAAGTACTTTTGCACACAATGTATTCTTCATACCTGCTGCCTTCTGATTATCTCTTGTTTTGCATCATGAAGTACACTTTGTCTATTCAATAATTACAAGAAATTCAAAATAATGAATTCACAAAAGAATTCATGAAATCAAAACTAGAATAATTATATTATGGTGGAATATACAGTTTAGCAAATGCAAGGTACTAAATATCCAAATTTCTCTAAATATATCTAAATTTCACTGATTAATAATGAAAAAAGCCCTGTGTATGTAGAACAGCAGATGTAGCTGTGTAGATTTGAACTGTAGGAATGTAATTATTTACATTGTTCGGACTGTTGCCCTCATCTTTATAGTCATATTCACAACGTTTTGGCCGTCATTAACTCTCGTCTTTTTCAGGTGATTGGAATTTCAAACTGAACCCTTTAATTCATCTACCAAAGTAGATAGTTCTAGTTCCATGTGCCGTGACTCTTCGGGATGTCTCAGTTATCTTCTATTAACTCAACTCTTTTTATTCACCACTGAAGCTGCCAGGTATTGAACTCACAACTCTTTGGGTTAAGTCACTGGATCCAACCAACACTTTTATCCACTAGGCCATGTGTCCTTGAAGAAGGCTGGAGCATACAATGGCTGACATGTCATGAATATGACAATAAAGATGAGGTCAACAGTCCAAACAATGTAAATAATGTAAATAATTACAATACCTTAGAATCAGATATAGAGATAGATATTGTAGGAATGTAGTTTGAACATTGATATAGAAATAGCAATAGAGTAGTGATAGGTTTGTTATGTTTTGTCTGTGGAAAAGGGGCTGCAGGAATGAAAATAATTTATCTTCCCACAATGCAGCATAAACACTTTTGAAGCCTGAGAAGTAAGGATTGTGCAGCCCCAGTTCAGATATGACAGCAATACTTCTATTTTGGTTTGATGAGACTCATGTGAAGTGTATAACAGAAGGACTTAAACAGTTTGTGGAGTAATACAAGGAACAAACCATTTTTATAACATCTTTAGTGATGGATCATATAGATGAGTTCCACTTGAGATGTTCAAGACAATGATCATCATTGAGACTGGTTCTTCTCAGTAAATGATACAAACCAGTCTTTCCCACTTTTAACATTTTGGTCATGAGAATAAGTCCCAATTTTGCTTCTTGTTGGCACCACAGAAGTTTTGAATGTATGTTTTAAGCACATCTATAGCTATTTTAACAGCCTTAGCATACATTAAATTATTGTCAGACAGCAACCTTTTATGAATCTGTTCTGATTTTAATCCACATACCTGTGTTTCACTGATCATATCATTGAGGTTGTTGCCAAATTCGTATGTTTATGATAGCTTCTTCAGCTCCAAAATGTATTTGTTTACATACTCGCCTTCCTGCTGGGCTTGCTTTTGAAACTGAAAATCTCTTGGATTTACTTTTAGATTTTGGTGAAATGTGGTTTTGTAGAGGCTGAACAACTTCATCTTTGATTTCTCCAGCACTTTTAAACTCCTCAACAGTCCATACATTTTTTTCTCCAATAAGACTCGGTAGAGCTGATACTTTCTTCTTTGTGTTTCCTATTCCATTAAGTTCTGAATACTGTTCCAGCCTTTCAATATAAGCTTGGAAGTCTTCTACAGTTTCATCATAGGTTTCTATATTTCCAATGTATCCAGCCGTCTTGCTTATTTTTTTTAACACTATGTGCTTTGTGAATGGATTATTCTGTATGTGTAATTGTTTTTCATGTGTGAAATTCATAATCCTCATCACCAGTGGTTGTATACCGGGTAGGGTTTGGCAAAGGAGAAAAGAAAAAATGCCTGAATAAGAAATGACTGAACAACTTGGTGCTCTCAATCCAACTGCTTTATTTCTCAATGTCAAAATCTAGCAGCATATTTTTAGCAGGTTAGTTTTGTATGTTAGTTAATAGCAACTATATCCATGTAGCTTAGTTTCATGTTGTATGCTCCACCCTTCTTCAGTGATATATGTTGGAATAAAGACATATGACCCAGTGGATAAAAGTGTTTGGTTGAAGTAGTCCAAAAGTAATTTGACCCAAAGAGTTTATGAATTCAATACCTGGCCATGGTGGAGATGAATGAAAAAACATTATTATTATTTCACTCACTATTCTGAAAATGTTACCTTCATTCTTTCTTGGTTTTGTTTCATCCACTCTGCATTAGGATTACATTCCTTTGGTATTGTTCAAAATATTCTCCCAAGGTGTTTGCACTTCTTCAATAGATAGTGGTGGTGGTGGTGGTTCTTCTTCTTATTATTATTATTACTATTATTATTATTTTCCTTATTCTTATTCCTCTTATTATTTCACTCACTATTCTGAAAATGTTACCTTTGCATTCAATTTTTCAAAGGAATCATTCATTGTTTTAAGATAATTGGTAGATATTTTACTAAGCTGAGTTTAGTCTGGTACAAGGCCACCATAGTGAGTTACTTAGTTATGATATAACTAAGTAACTGTGATAATGATACAAACTTGCTATCCAACATTTTACAACAATAGATATTCACTAAGCCTTGTTTGTCACAAGGCCAAAATATGAGAATATGTTTTTGTTGAAGACTAAAAGATGATGAATTCGTAAAATTTACCATATCACCATTAATTCAAAAGAATATCATTCTCACTTCAATCCTTAAATGGAAGTACAAAATGGCTGTACAAAATACTAAATGATAAAAAAACAATAAAATTCATTATTTAAATGGTAATTTTGTGCTTATTTTTGCTTTAATTACATGCAAATACTTGAAAAATGATATTTTAACACAAGAAATAAAGAAAATAGGGTAATGTTAGGTTACAAGATTAAATATTTTTTAACAGCATGAAATTCTTTGAGGAAATTCTAGGCATCAAATTTTCACTATTTTGTATTCTTTCTACCCAGTTTTCACTCTTTTTCATTTATTTTACCTTCAATAAACAATGATGCTGATATAGCACTATTTTGGCATGTTCTTGTAGCTTTACTTGCAGGCAAATTCTCCAAGAAATTACATAACTTCATGAATCCTAATAAATAGTGACCTTATGAATCTTGAAGTTGCCAGTTTGTCATTTAAACATAAGTCATGAATGAAAGATCCCCAAATCATTAGTAAATCATTAATTGGCAGTCAATTGATGATATCCACTGGTCTTCAATGAAGCATCAATTGATGGTGCTTGCCATTTAAGGGTTAAGAACAATAATTAATGATATAAAAATTTACAATAGCAAACTTCTAATTGATATAATTCTACACATTTTTCACACTTAAGAAAATGGTTCATTTGGAAAGTATTTAGTAAAGCTGATTTTCTTAAATCAAAATAATGTTTATTTTCGAATTTGTTTTATTTACCAATTTTTCTGAAATAGCAGGAATATTCTTGAATTGATTTTAATATCCTTACCAATGCTATTAATCTACATTTTGTGAACCAGTTCCATCTCACTAGATTGAAAATTAGAACCTGAAATAAATCTTTTAAATCTTGTTCATTACTTTATATTTTGACTCTGGTTACAGCCTTTTAAAAGCAAATATGTAAAAGGTTTGAAAAATTGTAAAATGTTAATCTTTGGAATTTTAAAAATGAACCAATATTCAATATGGAGTCCAATACGCAGATACCTGAGCAGGCATTCAAGATTAAATCGGTTTGCTGAGAAAAAATTTTTTTTTTATTGAATTGGAGTGATAGAATAATGAAAAAAAACAAAACAATATTATCACCATTAAATTTTGTTAGATAATTGTATCTGTTTAGTTATAAGATAATAGACTAGACTGACATCTAACCACCTGAAACTCTGCTCATTTGAAGTTTTTTTTTCTCCCTGAATTGCTCAGTTATTTTGATAAACCCTGATTACTGGGTGGTGACAGTCAGTGCTGGTGCATACTACCCCTCACCAACAAACCTCCCAGCCAAGGTTCCCTCACTATCTTATCAGCATAACCATTTTTTACCTACATTTATATACATTGCAAATTATCTACTGCAAGTTAAGTTGTTTCTGAACCAATAGCTTGATCTACCACAAGAAAAATTGGTTCTTGAATTAATAGCTTTGTCTACCGCAAGGAAAATTGGTTCTTGAATTAATAGCTTCATCTACCACAAGGAAAGTTTGTTCTCTGTGTTGTGACAGAAAGTTTTTCTCATTGAGTCCACCCTTCAAATCTATAAATCAACCATGTGTCCTTGCATGGAATATTGCTGTCATATATGGTCTGGTGCTCCCACTGTATGTGTCGAGGTCCTCAACAAAATCCAGAGATGAATATGCAAGATGACAGATCCTGATCTGGCATCTAGTCTACAATCGCTATCTCACAGACATGCTGTAGCCTCCCTCTGTCTTTTCTACAATTATTTTCATGGCAACTGTTTAACGAGCTACTTTCGCTGGTTCCCAGACGGCATGAATTTAAGCGAGCTACCAGGCTGGCATCTTGGTCCCACCCTTTCACTGTAAAAATGGTTAAATGTAACCATCTCTTCTACTCAAACAGCTTCTTCTCCCACACTTCCCATCTGTGGAACTCCCTTTCCCATACTTTCTTCCCTGATGACTATAATCTTCAAATATTTAAATGTAATGTCAATCAACATCTGACACCCTGAGCTTGTTCCCCATCCTTCTCTGTATCCTTTGCTCAAATGTGCCTCTTTACTCTTGTTCCCAATCCTCTGTAACCTCTTGTGTGCTAGTGGCACTCCTGCCTTGCTTGGGGTGAATTGCTTTAAAAAAAGAAAAAAAAAAACTAAGCACAACTGATCATTAAAGGATGAAAAATCTTCACTGATTTTGATGTCATTCTGGGTCTTTTTTTTGTCCAAATCCATGAATTTTATTTTGCTCATGGTAAGCCTTGAAAAAACACTGTCAAATTCACTGTTTTTTTATCCATAATGTTGAATGCGTTAAAATTATTCAACTTTTTAACAAGAAAAATCTCAAGTTGATGTTAAAAATTGCTGCTAAACATTGGTTGATTTATTATACATGGAATGATCTATTTTGACATATCTCTAATTTGGATTTAGATACATTGTATTTATTTTTTAATTTTTCTTGGTGAATTGTTCATCTATATTTCATATGATCTATTATTGTACAACAAAATAGGTTACAATAAAATTTATGTTTTACATGAATACTACCTTATGAAAATTGAGATGTAGTAGAGTGGGATAAGATCCAAAGAAGAATCAGCAATATTATTTCTCCTGATCTGGCAGCTCAGCTTCAGTCACTTACTCACCACTGTAACATTGCCTCTCTGTGCCTTTTCTATAAATACTTCCATGGTAAATGTTCGGATTAGCTCATCACAATGGTACCTAGACATTATGAATTTAAGTGCAGTACTAGACTGGAGTCGAGATCTTATCAGTTTACAGTTTTGCTGGCTAGATGTACTTATACATTCTATGCTAACAGTTTCTTTTCTCGCACTTCTCATTTGTGGAACTCCATTCTCTCTCCGTGCTTTCCAGCCAACTTTAATCTGCAAAAATTTAAATGCAATGTCAATTGCTATCTACTGTCCTCCTGATTACTCCTTTCACTTCTTGCTCATTATTAATGTTTCTGTTCCTAATTTTTTCACAACCTGTAAACCCTTGTACTTTAGTGGCTTTACTGCCTTGCCTGGGGTGATACTGATTTAAAAAAAAAGGGTTAAAAAGTTCATGCCATAGATGCTGAGATGCTATGATGTATTAATAATCATTAATTCCCTTGCAACTATTTATGAACCAATCACATTTCAATAAAGCATAGTGTCTGCAGCTATTAGCAGAGTTAATCATGTGATGGGTTGCTACTGATAAGCATTCAGTGCATTTTTACAAAAAACAGATATCAAAGATAAAGTTTTTACACTTCCTTTTCCTATAGCAGGACTGAGAATATGCCAGCTGCACTTTCTGCAGACTGATAATCATCTCCCAAAGAAGCCACCTTTCAGGCAAATACTTGTAGACTCTTGACCTGGGTAAGATGATAAACTACATCTGGCAGCAAGGCTTTCGATCAGGAGGTTTTGAAGAGTGTAGAACTGCCTCTTACTTTCTGTTCTTCCCAGGTACCCCTTGACCCAGGGTGGTAGCTACGGGGAAATAGTTAACTCTCAAACTTGGGTCAAAACACTATGAAAGTATTAAAATACATTTTTATAGTAAAACTACCAGCAATACAACTTCATAATAAAAAAAATTACCAACAATACATTTTTGTAAAAGCAATTACTAATGCTTCCAAGAAAATTAAATTTCAGCATTAAATGATCAATAGGGAGTTGATATGCTGCTGAACAAACACAGAAACTTGTAAACTGGTATAGTGATTTTCCAAGCGTAGCTTATATGTGGCACAAGGCTGAAAGTATGGGGTACCCAGTGAGGATCGAACTTGCGACTCAGTTGTAATTGTTCTAGCGAGACAAGCTTGCTAACCATTACACCGCCTCAAGGTGCCCAACTTGTAAACCGGTATAGACTGGATCTAAGAGCATGTTTTTGACTCTAACACAAACTTGATCCTACTTTTTCAATCTAGTATAAACTTGATCTATGTCTACCTTTTACATGATCCACTGTGATTTTTCTCCTGTGAGACTAAATTCAACATTAAATGACATAACCTTCTATATATAGTTAGTCAGGCTTGATTCCATTCTCTTGTTTCAGATTATGGCTATCCACTGTTACTTAATATAAATAACCTGACAAAATAGAGTCATAGAAACTAAAACACAGATCAAATGATAAAAAGTTAAAATATTCTGGACAGTGGCTCATTATAATCAGTCTTTGAATGTTAGAATATTTAGGCTGATATCATTGAAACATTTGCCAGCACTTTTATTTTATCTGGATGGAAAATTCATTTTCATTTCAAGCATTCAAATCATTAAACTTGGCCAATATCTGGATCAAATTTCATGATATGGGGAAAAATTTGAGTTTTAAAAATATCATGTGTATAATAGTCATCATACAAATACTTACTTTATGCGAGTGAAAAACGATGGCTCAAATGTAGAAACTAAAACTAATAATTTATGATTAACTTTAATTCAAGATATTCAGATTTAATATCAGTAAAATCAATATCATATTCAAACTAACTTTTCAGACTTATCCATTATAAATTGCTAACACAGTGACACCAAGTAATTTCTATATATTATAAATAAATACTGAAATATAGCATCCATATATTCATATATTCATATACTCATATCTAGTATTATGTGCATATGGAATGATATATAATATGAGGATGAATCAAAAAGTAATTCAATTTGCATTATTGAAACATTATCATATATATCAAGATATCACTATACATCACAGGTTCACATCCCTTCTTATCAATATAGTCACCACTTTTTTCAATGGCACTGTGCAACCTATAAATGGAGGCATGTATCCCATCTTCATAAAACTCAGTAGGCTGTTAATGTTGCAAATTTATTACAGAAGTTTTCAATTCGTCATCACCACCAGATTTAGCCACATCCAACTATCTATCTATCTATCTATCTATCTATCTATCTATCTATCTATCTATCTATCTATGTAGCTACCTAGCTCAGTCTGTTTCTATCTATCTATCTATCTATCTATCTATCTATCTATCTATGTATTATTTCTAAAGAAGGAATTTTTTAATTTATTAATACAACATATTTCTATTAATTTCAACATTATTTTTAGTGAATACCCATATTTAAGTAGATGTACCATTTATTTTTTTAAACATTATTTTATTTTATCTACTGGCCTGAATATGTGAGAAAACTTATGAAAGAAAATTAAATTTTTTAAATGTTAGTACACATTTTTCTATAATAAGATTTCTCGAAATTTCAGCCTAGCAGAGGAAATAGAATACTGTTTAAAAAATAAACAGAGCATCAGCCCAAATATGGGTATCAATTAAAAAAAAAACTATTAAATTAATATATATATATATATATATATATATATGTATATATATATATATATATATATATATATATATATATATATATATATATATATATATATATGTATATATATATATATATATATATATATATATATATATATATATATATATATACATACATATATATATATATATATATATATATATATATTAATCAGATATTAGAGGGAAAGAGAGAGATATGAGGGTGAAACATTAAGTTTGCAGAGTGACACAAGTAAATGTATTTTGATCAGACATTTTCACTCAATAATATTAAGTTTATATATGTGAATATGTGTGGATTAAGAGCATTGACAATGAAGGAGTTATGTTGAAAAATAAATGAAATATTTGTGTACAAAATAAATGCTATTCTCATGGTTAGGTTCTGAACATTAACTTAACTATATACATGATGGGAAAAAGTTCTTTAATTTGCTATTGATATTTATATATATATATATATATATATATATATATATATATATGAATTTTTAATTTTCCTCATTATATTCATTCTGCTGTATGCATATGTAGATTAAATTAAGATTCTCTGCATAATTTAATGATATTACTGAACATGAACATGTGTACATGCATATATATCCAGGTACATATGTATTTGTGTATGACACAGACTCTAAAATTTAATTTTAACTTAGCAGTCATTATCTTTGAGAATTTTTCACAAACACCTCATAAGTCTTTTTCATATGCAAATTTCATTCTGTTCTTTCATTAATAAATTTAACATCTAATCAAATAAGTTGGAAACATATCTTCATCTCAAGTTTGAAATGTATCTTGATCTTAGCATATCAAATATATAGAAACATATGACTTAATCTTATCTTAAATGGAAACATATCACTTTATCGCATAATGTATAGGCAAAACCATGTCTTTTATCTCTTTACTTTAAACCTTTATAAAATATATGAAAAGATATCCCCTTCTTTTAAATATATCAAAAATGTGGAATCATATCTTTTTATCTTAAATGGAAAGATATCTATTTATCATAAAATATATCTCTCCCTCTTAATCCCACTCATAATATATATCTATATTAATTGACTTGATATTTCATTTAATGTATACATAAATATATTAAAAAAATTAATATATTGATACCCAAATACACAATTATATCTATCTATCTATCTATATATATATATATATATATATATACATATATATATATATCCACACACAAGTGTAAGGTAGGTTAATTCCAATGTTCAAACATTATATTTTTAAAAGTGCTCAATACAGAGTTTAGCTTAATAATATTTATTAACAATTATAACAAAAGCATGTTAAATGGTAAAAAGTAAGCTAGGGTAGAAGTTTCTCACCTTAATTAATGAGCATTTCCCAGTAATAATCTACTTAATAAAATTTTCAATAAAAAAACAAACTGAAGTTAAGTTATAGGTGTATTGATAAACTTGAAAAAATCATAAAGAAACACAATAACAAAATTCTAAATCAACATAAAAACCAAAACCCAAAATAGAAGAATTAGTATTAATAAATGTAATTGCAGAAAACATAATAATTGCCCATTGCAAAACAAATGTTTCGCATTTTTGTATGTGTATGTACATGTATGGTGATATGTGTATATGTATGTGTATGTGTAGATATATACACTACCAGTTCATGTATTTTCAGCATTTTACTGAGAAAAAAGTTTTGATCCAGAAGAAAGTTGGAAAATTTAGTTTTTAATTTAAACAAAATAAGAATAAAAAATTTCACTACTGGGCAAGGTACATTGGCAGTATAGGTAAAACAGGTAGTATCTAGCAAGCAGTAATTCAACACAATATGGGCAAGGTACATTGGCAGCATAGGTAAAACAGGTAGTATCTAGCAAGCAGTAATTCAACACAATATGGGCAAGGTACATTGGCAGCATAGGTAAAACAGGTAGTATCTAGCAAGCAGTAATTCAACACAATATGGGCAAGGTACATTGGCAGCATAGGTAAAACAGGTAATATCTAGCAAGCAGTAATTCAACGCAATATGGGCAAGGTACATTGGCAGCATAGGTAAAACAGGTAGTATCTAGCAAGCAGTAATTCAACGCAATATGGGCAAGGTACATTGGCAGCATAGGTAAAACAGGTAGTATCTAGCAAGCAGTAATTCAACGCAATATGGGCAAGGTACATTGGCAGCATAGGTAAAACAGGTAGTATCTAGCAAGCAGTAATTCAACGCAATATGGGCAAGGTACATTGGCAGCATAGGTAAAACAGGTAGTATCTAGCAAGCAGTAATTCAACGCAATATGGGCAAGGTACATTGTCAGCATAGGTAAAACAGGTAGTATCTAGCAAGCAGTAATTCAACGCAATATGGGCAAGGTACATTGTCAGCATAGGTAAAACAGGTAGTATCTAGCAAGCAGTAATTCAACGCAATATGGGCAAGGTACATTGGCAGCATAGGTAAAACAGGTAGTATCTAGCAAGCAGTAATTCAACGCAATATGGGCAAGGTACATTGGCAGCATAGGTAAAACAGGTAGTATCTAGCAAGCAGTAATTCAACGCAATATGGGCAAGGTATATTGGCAGCATAGGTAAAACAGGTAGTATCTAGCAAGCAGTAATTCAACACAATATGGGCAAGGTACATTGGCAGCATAGGTAAAACAGGTAGTATCTAGCAAACAGTAATTCAACACAATATGGGCAAGGTACATTGGCAGCATAGGTAAAACAGGTAGTATCTAGCAAGCAGTAATTCAACACAATATGGGCAAGGTACATTGGCAGCATAGGTAAAACAGGTAGTATCTAGCAAGCAGTAATTCAACACAATATAGTCTAATGTGAGTTCAAGTGGTGGTATAATGTAACTTTTGGGAAACATTTTATTCATGCTCAGTATTAAAGAAGAAAATCATCTTCAAATCAATTTTTCAAAAGATATCTGGTTTATACTAAAGTCAAAGTTACTGAGAAATTTTTTATTTAGTATAATAAATAAAACCATAGGGGTGCTTAAAAATAACACTTTTAGGATGAGAAATAAAAATTTTTGGAGGTTGGCAAATACTTTTGATTGGTAGTGTATATATATATATATATATATATATATATATATATATATATAAATTTCTTTTTTCCTCTGTCTCTTTCTCTCTCTCTCTCTCTCTCTCTCTCTCTCTATATATATATATATATATATATATATATATATATATATATATGTGTGTGTGTGTGTGTGTACATGTTTATATATATGTGTATATATATGTGTGCATTCAGGGTTTACATTATATTTGTTTGTGTGTCTGTGTTATTTTTGTTCCTTATGTGTATACTTGGTTATATATGTGTATATGTAGATGTATGTATATATGTATATGTATGAACATATATTTATATATGTATGTATATATATGTATTTGTGTGTGTGTGTCTATGTACATGTGTATGCACCTATTTGTACTTATTTGTATGTATTTGTACCTACATATTTACTTATATGTATTTGTATATGCGTACATGCTTTCACTGTGGATCTGTGCATGCATGGGCACGGTTTTGTGTGGCTGAGTACGTATTTGTTTGTATATTGGTTTGTGTTTATGTTTGTTTTGCTTGGGTTTTATATGTATATTTTTATATATGCATATGCATGTGTAACCATATATGTGCGTGTGGGTGTTTAGGCATGTATCTGTGTGTATATGTATATGTATGTTTATATGTATGTGGATGCTTGTGTATATATGTATATGTATACTTGTATATATAAATTAGGCAGTATTATTGCTGCTTTCGAATTTCTGGGTCTTTAATAATTAAATTGTTGGATTTTGGTTGCCTTGTCTGTTTCGTCAGCTATAATGTAAAAGTAACATTGACCCACTCACCATGGTTTCACACTTCAAGATGTAGTCCAAAGGCCATCCCACTTCCCTTCTCCTCTACCCTCTCTCCCAATCCCCCTCCCACACACACTGCAACATTGTGCTTTAGCCTACTGAGCTAGTGGTCACTGATATAGATACTAGGTGTGGACACATTTATTGGTTGAAATAAATAATATACCTACAATAAATAATCATGCTGAGAACCTGCAAATTAAGTTAGTGTATAGTAACATCTTAACCCCTGTATGAAGCTAGCATATAGCACCGTTTTAATCACTTATCATTTGTTTCCATCTTGATAGTTTACATTCTTATGTTATCTTATTGAGTTAAGACCAAAGAATACTATAAACTTGACACTTTGACAATTGACAATTCCCTCACAGATGACAAGGAGACTTGAGGCAGCATAGATTTTGTTCTACAGTAAATAAAACACCTAAGGAATATGTGCAAATGGATGGTCGAACATGAACTGGACAGGTCACCACTGCACTTGGCTTCTCTGAAGGACACTAAGCACAAAGTCTATTCTGGGACGAGGACTTTATGTAATACACTTTTTCAGATAGTGAATTCAGAGCAATCTACTCACATGGATTGAATAAAACATTTGATTTAAAATTCTTGGAAGTTTATCAAATATGACAGACAACTGAAAAAGGCTCGAGAGTAGAACAGCCAAAATGTATTAATAATAACCAAGATGAGGAATCTCCTCTGATTGAATACATCAGCTTATAACAATGATGTTAACTCATCACCTCAGAAATTCAGAGAGAGAGAGAGAGACTGACTATTTTCAGTAACATTAGGATAGCAGTCCCAGAAACGGGTTTATTTGTGAAAGAAATGTTGCATTACACCAAAATATATTCTTTGGATGGAAATGGATGAGAAGAGGAAGAATTTTTAGTTGTGCTAAAGGAAATATGGCAGTTCCTTTCAAGACATGCAACTGATGCAACTAAAATAAGGCAGCAATAAAGAGAAATTTATGAATGGACGGAAGACTCACAGGCTTGAGAATCACATTTAGAAAAAGGAAAAAAGGAAAAGTGAAAATGTTTTTAAAAAAATGTTTTATTTTTGTTCTGCTTTTTTTTTTTCTTTAAGTGCAAACAATATTTAAAAAGAGCGGAAGGTAGAAAAGAAATAAATTGAAAGTAAAATAAGAAAAAAGAAAATGAAGCCAGATTAATGACTAAGAATAAAAACAACAAAACAACACATTTGGCAATGATGAACCCCGCATCCCAACCCCACAAATTCCTTCAGTTGTAAAAGACTTGTGAATGGTGCCTCTGTTAACAAGTGCTTTACAAGTGAGTTGTCCTTGATTTGTAATCATAGTAACAACAATTGTAAATCCTCTGTTGTTTCTACTAAAACAACTTCCACTACCAATAATAAGAGAGTTATAACCATTCACATCCTATATCTACTCTTTTTATTTTTGTTTATAAGAACTGCGACTGTGTAGGAGTTTAAAGAGAGGAATTATTTAAGAATAAAATTTGGCCTGCATTCAAAAGAGGAAACAAGTGTTTTGCATTAGCTTCATGGTTTGGGAATAGCAAAAGTGTTGAGAATTGGGTGGGATTGGCTGCCTGACATAGTACACCAGTTTGGAGAATGGTCCATTGATAGGCATGTGTGGGAGGTATCAGTGCCTAAGTAAAGAGGTCATAACCTTAACCTCAAAATGATAACCTGAGATGTTGGTATGGGAGGGATGAACCTCAATGAACAGAGGAAATGGAATATTTCTTATGAAATATCCCTGGGAAAAAGTATTGAAAAGCTGCTTTATTATTCAGCTGGTGGATTCATTACCCACATATAAGGATGGATCACTAAGGTCGGAGCATAATGTGGTTACAAGGAGTGCTCAAAAGTCATATTTGGTAACCAATCCACTTCCCAAAATCTAATCAAATGACTAAATTTATACTATTTACATTGTTCAGACTGTTGTCCTCATCTTTATTGTCATGTTCAGCTGTTGTATGCTCCAGCCTTCTTCAGGTGATACACATTGGAATTTTGAACCAAACCCTTTATTTATTTCACTGAATTACTAAAGGGAAAATAACTGAAATTGAGATATCCAGAAAAAGCATAACCTACCTTAGTAGATGAAATAAAGGGTTCAGTTTGAAATTCTAACACATGTAACCTGAAGAAGGCTGGAGTATACAACGGCCAAAACATTATGAATATGGCAATAAAGATGAGGAGAATAGTCTGAACAATGTAAATAGTGTAAATAGTTACAATACTTCATCTCAGAAATATAGATTAAAAATTGGATACTTTAAATTTGGCTTTGTAGCAATTTACAGTGTTAAAACTATTCGAAATAGAGATGTGGTAAAAGTTATGTATGGGGCACCCAGTGAGAATCAAACTCACTATTCAGCTGTAATTGATCTAGCCACACAAGCTTGCTAACAATTACACCACATAAAAGTACCCCAGCACAGACTATTCTAAATTCAATTTCTTTATCTACCATACAAAATTTGATTAACTGATCTGTACATCGAGGTATTTGACATGTTTAATACTTAGTAATTCCACATCCTGGCTTCAGGGTTAAGGGAGCAAACATTTTTGGTAGGGTAGTTAGCTTTCCTTAATATGAGTTGTCAAATTTATTTCCTCTTGTAAAATCAAAAACAGAGACTGTGAAATTATCGGAAAGTACATTTATACCATCTTGTCATTTATAATCATTTGTTATGTATTTGATGAAGGAAACATGGTGATGAGGGGGTTGAGTTTACTTCCCTTGCTTGGAGAGGAACTACAGCAGACTCTGCTGACCTTAATTGGCTGTCTGTACTTGGTGGGAAGGTCAAACTCAATTGCAAAAGTATAGAAAGGGCAACTTATTAAAAATTTGAAGAAAATATTGCTCCTCAAAATGGTTAGTTATGAGCTGCAGAAAGATAGTATGCAACCCATACATTGCATGTTTTAATCAACAGACTTTCTTTTTTTTATCATTTCCCTCCAAGCAAAATGGTAATGCCACTAGTATACAGGGGGTTACAGGGAGTGAAAGTGAAAGAGAAGACTGAGAATAGAAAGGATTGTGGAAAGGATATATGATAAATGGGGTTCAAACGACAGAAGGTGGTGATTGACATTAAATTTTTGAAGATTGTGGTTATCAGGGAAGCAAGGAAATAGAAAAGAGTTCCACAGATGTGAAGTGCAAGAAAAGAAACTGTTGGAGTAGAAGCGGCAGTTGCATTTGGCTACTTTAACAGTAAAAGGGTGGGACCTAGATGACATCTAGTAGCATGCTTAAATTCTTGTATCTGAGGCACCAGGGAAAAAGTCTGTCAGAGCATTAGCATGAAAATATTTGTTGAAAAGAGAAAGGGAAGCTATGCCACATCAGTGAGAAAGTGACTGGTCAAGATGTCTGCTCAGGATCAATCATATTACAGATCCTTAATTTGAGGAGTCAGAGGGTTCTCCAGAGTTCTTAAAAACAGGAACTACAGAGGAGGAATTCCAACAAGCTGGAAAGCAGGAAGCATTGAGGCAGTTTGGAGAGAACTGGAACCAGCTCAGGAGGATATTTCTTCAGGGTAATGGCAGGGATCCCGTTACATCCATTTGCTTTGTAGGAGTCTGGTTTGGAAGTGATGGCTGAAACCAGTGACACATATCATTCAGTTCTAGGGGAAAATCAGGCATAGGTATTCTTGATGACTCAAGTCTGGAGATGTCGATTGACATTACATTTGAATAGTTGGAGATTATAGCTCTCAGGGAAACAGTAATAGGGAAGGGTGATCCACAGGCGAGAGGTGCAAGGTATGAAGCTATTCGAGTAGAAGTGACGGCTACATTTAAAAGTTTCTAGAGTGAAAGGGTGAGAGCGGGATGCCAGCCTCGTAGAGCACTTGAATTCATGAAGTCTGGAAACCAGTGAAAGCAGCTCATCAGAGCAATTACCATGAAAGTATTTGTAAAAAAGACAGAGAAAGGCGACGGCACATCTGTGAGAGAGCAACTGTAGGCGAGATGCCAGATCAGGGCCAATTATATTGCATATCTACCTCTGGATCTTGTCAAGAACGAGGTAAACAGAAGGTGCACCAGACCATACATGTCAGCAATACTCCATGCAAGGGCGAATGGTTGATTTGTATATTTGAAGTATCGATTCTGGGGAGAAAAATTTGGCACAGAGAGCTAACTTTCCTCGCAGTGGACGAAGCAATTGACTCAATGTATTTGTTCCATCTCAGGTCAGCAGTCAACGTGAGACCAAGCAGACACAGAGAGTTGCTCTCAAGAAGTTGACAATTAGACATTCTAATGGGGAGGGGGCAGGGAAGGATCTCTATGGTGATTAATAGAGAGTAGTTTAGTTTAGTTTTTGAGGCATTATAGTTGACCAGCCAATTCTTGCCCCAATTAACAACCAATTGGAGATCCATTTCAAGACGAGCGGCCAGGTTAGTTTTGTCAGTGATACTAGATTTGTTTTTGAGGCAAGAGTAAATTTTACTGTCATCCGCATAGATGCCAACTTGGGAATCTATGGCGTCAGGAAGGTTGAAATAAGGAATAGAGTGGGGCCAAGGATGGAGCCTTGGGGAACACCTGTGTTCTTGGGATAGGAACTGGAGGAGATGGAAGAGAACTTCTGAGCAAAGCACTCAACATTGTCAGCCAGAGATGTCAGAACTTCAAATTGATTGAAGAGAGGAAGGATTAATTATCTGTTGTTCAGCACACTCTTGCAGAGCTACCAGTAATCAATAGAAAAAATACATTGTTTTATTCTATTGACAAACAGTAATTCCACTTCTTTGAGGACATGCTTGCACTCATTACAGTGATATAGAGATGTTTCTTACTATTCTACCTACTGCTCTGGTACAGCTGAAAGAAGTGATTCCTGTAGGCTATAGCACCTGAACATGCAGGTGAAAACCAAGGAGATGATCAGAGTTTCACTTTATATTTATGTGCTGGAATGAAAGATTTGATGCTACTTTCCACCTCAGTGGCACATTTTTGAACAGGATGATTTAAAACTTCATTCCAAGGGACATTGCAAAGGAAGTCAGTGAATGAGTCCCAATCACCATATCGATAACAGAAGATGATGGGAGAATAGAAAGATATATTTACAAGCACTTCCACTTGATCAGAGTTGCCAAGAGGGCAGAGCTGCGGAGTATGACATGAGTCAGTGGTAAAGGTAAACAAGAGATCAAGAAGAGAAGCATATCCATCAGGATTACTGCAGAAATGCATGGGGAAGTTGACCACTTGCAAGATAAATTGAGAAGTTCAGAGTTTGAATGCTAGCAAGAACAGTGACAGAATGATTAAGCTAACAGGCATGCACAACAAACACAAAGATATTTGCAAATGTGTGTAGAGAGAGGGTTTTATCTATACTATCAGAAATACTATCTAGCATGCAGCAATTATGAGAGGAGGGGGAACAATAGAGAATGAAGAGATAGCTAACTGAGTTTAGTAAGAAAGATAGAGGCGCTTATAAGAATGGTCTGGAGATGTTTCCAAATATAAGCACCCAGGTCATGCATGTGGACACGAGTCCTTCCTAAAGAGATGCAGATAACCAGGAATTGAGAATTCAGACGAGGGGATTGAAGAGTTAAGATTAGTTTCCTAGAGAGCTAAGAGTGTTCAAAGAGGAATGATTCCACAAAAATTGACTAATACAGCACAGTGAAAAAACTTTCCTAGCAACAGAACTAGCAATTGATTAAATATAACCTTCCACTTCATCAGTAGAAAATTTTAGCATGAGTAAGCAGAGTGAGTCTTTTGTCTGGAGGTTAGCAACAGCCATGATGATATTAGGTTGGTGCAAAAATAATGACGTAATAATGTCGTTTTTTGACGTATTTTTAACGTCAAAAAACGACATTATTACGTCATTATTTTTGCACCAACCTAATAGATGGTAAAAAACATTAAAAAAAAACACTCATTTTAAAGGAAAGCAGTTTCCTTTTGGAACTGTTAAAATTAACAATTCATTGCACCAGTTAACAAAAGATTGTGGTCATTTTTGAGATTGGCTGCCAATTTGAACTTATCAAACCAATCAGACTTATCATTAAGAATATATACTTATATATGTTAGAAATAGTATAAAAGTAGGTGCTGAAATGTTTTTGCCCTGACCCAATTCCCAAAATCTGATCAAATAACAAAATATCGGATTTTTATGGAAAGACATCTTGGATGGGCTTTGAACTTCTCAGCACCTCCTCATAAGCAGGAATATAAATTGACTTTTTATCATTTAATATCTTCTTTCTATCTAAAAAGCCTTGAGATCAATTTTTTTTACAACTTTATCTTTTCTGGGGGTGGGGAGATAATTTTTTGATATATCTCTACAGGGTGACACCTGTTAAATAATACTATTTCATCATCTATCACTTAAAATAATTGGCTACACTTTTTCAACAGTCCAAAAAGAAAAGGAAATGAAGATGACTGCTGCTTTCCAAACATGATTGCTCATCTTCGATTTTTTTTTTTCCTCAAAATTGAGATAATTTTTTAAATGTAAAGTTGGTGTCTGCACCAAGGAATTCTTTTCGCCTGAGGAAAAAAATCAGACAATATATGCATTAAACTTAAGCAAAACAAAACAAAAAAAGAGAGAATGAAAGAAAAATTCTTTGGTTGATACTTGATATTCTGACAAAATGTTTGCACGAGAATCTCTTGAATTTAAAAAAGAAATGTTCTGTATGGAATAAGAATGGAATACATCTCTGCAATTAGCTATAATATTATGTATTTTTTTATGCTTTTCTTTTATAAAGTCCTCATCTGCAGCAGCTATTAAATAATGTAGGATTTTCCTCTGGCATTGAAAATATGTATTATCATGCATTCCACTTTAGCACAATAAAAATGAATCATCTGAAAAACATATTTTTAAAAATATGAAAATTTCTAGAATCTCCAATTTATATCGCCACTTGGACTCTTTAAGTTACAATATTATACAATTATAATAATTTCTCAGAATCTTGAAGCAATGATCAGGTTAAGGTCAGGCAAAATTTTCTTGCTCTTTTATGTAACAATTAGTTTTGACCATAGAAAATTAATTGAAAATTAGTACAAAACCAGTCAATCGTGTGTACTTAATATTTTTTTAAAAACTGGTTATCAGTTATAATTTGTTTTTACTTGGATACAAAGTTTTTGTTATGAGAGAACTGTTGAAAGAGAAAGAAATAACAAAAGTGGAAAAGAGTGAGAGAAAAAGAAAAAAGTTGAAAAGAAAGAAAGAAAAATAAATATCAAAAAGGAAAAGAAAGTTAAGAATTGCAAGAAGAGAAAAAAGAAAAGAGAGCAGAAAAGAAAGAAAGAAAGAAAGAAAGATGGCAAAAATGAAAGGAGAAATAATAGGCAAAGATGGAAGAATGTAAAGAATCAGGAAGAAAAGAAAGAAGAAAAGAAAAAAGGAAATAGAAAGGGGAATAAAAACCAATAAATGAGAGAGGCTAAGAAAAAAGAAAAAGAAAGGAAAAAGCAATATTGAATAAATGAAAGAGAGAAATAGGAAATAATGAGAGAAAAAATGAGAATTAAAAGAGAAGAAAATAAGAAGATAAAGGAAACAAAAAGAAAGTGAGAGAAAGAGAAAAAAATGAAGAGAAAAAAGAAAAAATTAAATGAATAAAAGGTCTGAAAAATAAAAGAACTAGAAAAAAAGGAAGAGAAAGAGGAAGAGGAATAGGAATTTCTTTTCTTTTTTAATCATTTCACACCAAAGAAGTCAACAATGCCACTAGTATACAGGGGTTACAGAGAGTTAAAGAGCATGAGAAAACTTTAGTGAGGCAAAGTGAGGAAAAGGATAATAAAAGAGCATGATTCAAGAAGAGAGAAGATGGCAATTGACATTGCATTTAAAGCTTTAAAGATTATAGGTGGCAGGAAAGCAAGAAATCAGATGGAACTTCCACAGGTGAGAAAAGAAATTATTAGAATAGATGGTTAGGTCTCACTAGTTCAACAGTAAAAAGGTGATACCCAGTTTCTAATCTTGTAGCATGCTTAAATTTGTGCAGATGAGACACTAAGGAGAACAGCACATCAAAACAATTGCCATGAAAATATTTGTAGAAAAGACAGACGGAAGCCATATCACATTGGTGGGAAAGTGACTGAAGTTGAGATGCCAGGTCAGGATTGATAACATTACAGACCCTTCTTTGAATTTTGTCAAGAATCTCAAGATACATAGTAGGAGCAGCAGAGCGGATATGACAGCAATATTCAATGCATGGACGAATGGTAGATTTATAAATGTGCAAGAGGGATTCTGATGAGAAGAATTGTCTAGCACAGTGCTACTTAAACTATACATTGTGAACCTATTTGGGGTTGCAAAGCAAAATGCTGGAGTCATGAAAATTAAATTCAAACACTTGAATTTCATTTTATATTCTATTTCACAAATGTACAATATTCAACATGATGCACTGTGGTAATAAAATGCGCATGCAGTGTCATTGTGACTCGTGCAGTGACAACGTATGTATTTCCAGTGTAAATGGTTAATACTTAGGGTTATTAAAAATCTTGTGATGTAAAATGAGGTCATGAATGAAAAAGTTTAAAAGTGCTGGTGTAGCACTTTCTTAGCCTCTCTCATTTATTGGTTTTTTATTCCCCTTGTGTTCTTTCTATTTCCTTTTTTCTTTTCTTTCTTTCTTTTCTTCCTGATACTTTACATTCTTCCATCTTTGCCTATCCCCTTTCTTTCCTAGCAGTAGACCTCACAATTTATTCAATATAATTACTCCACTTCATGTTAGCAGAAAACATGAGTTCAAGAAGATGCAAAGAGTTCCTCTCCTGGATGTTAGTATGATCTCTGCTGATGACAGGCAGAAAAGGTTGTCTATTGTTTTACTTTGAAGATATTAAAATTTACAAGCCATTCCTTGCCTCAGTTAACCACTGATTGAAGATCCTTTTCAAGAACATTTGCCATTTCTACTTTGCTAGATCTGTCAGACTTGTTTCTAAGACAGGAGTAAACAATTGTGTCATCAGTATAAATACCAAGTTGGAAACTAGAAAAGTCATTGATGAAGATCAGAAACAGCATAAGTGTTGTAGCCTAAGAGGTTACTGAATAAGAATAAACAAAATGAAGGTTGGAATTGGAATGATAATATTTATAACAGAAACAACATACAAGATTCGCCAGTAGCATGTAGTAAATAATCAACTGCTAGAAGTGAATCAAGTGAATTCCAAGTGGAAGGATATTTGCTAACCGCCCCATGCGATCAGATGTGCACAAGGCCAAATTTAAAGTGGGGTATCTGAGCCCGTAGGCTCAGGCAAAAATGCCCCATAGACATCGTAGAAAATGGGGTCGGGTAGCTGTCTACCACCCCAGACAAGACTCTGCCCTTCTGCATAGCCTCGTCTGGGTTCCTCTCTGCCCGGAGACAGAGAGTTTGACCAGCACACTTGGAAGTGAATTCAAAGTGGAAGATATTCACTAACTGCCCACACGGTCGGATGTGGCACAAGGCCGATTTTATTGTGTGGTATCCAACCCCATATGCTCAGGCAAAAATTCCCCATAGACTCCGTAAAAAACGGGGTCAGGTAGCTGTTTACCACTCCAGACGAAACTCTGCCCTTCGGCATGGCCTTGTCTGGGTTCCTCTCTGCCCGGAGACAGAGAGTTTTACAAGCACACTTGGAAGTGAATTCCAAGTGGAAGACAACATACAGTTATATGTCACTGTATTTATAGGAATTGGGACATACTCATTATGGTCCATAGGTATGGTATAACAATAGGTTTGTGGATAGAGCTCTGTGGGACTCCTGAATTAATATATGAACTAGAAGCATGTCCATTCAACACAACCCTTCATTACATGTTTTGTTAAGAATGATTGGATTACGCTAAATATTTATCAAGAGACACTGTTGTCCTTGAGCTTGTGGAGGTCAACATGTCAAACTTTGTCAAATGCCTTTGAGATATTTAGGCCAAGCTTCTTATCTAAAGACAAATCCAGTGATGGCTGTTAACACATTGGCAGTAGACCTGGAGAAATGAAAGCCATATTGCTTATCTGAAAGAAGGTCATGTGAAGTAAGATGCTTAACGAATTCAGCATTGGTTAGAGCCTCTAACACTTTGTCAAAAAGAGCTAAGAGAATAATTGAGCCATAATTCGAGGGATCAGGTGGTTCCCAAAGTTCTTAAAGACAGCAACTACAGAGGAAAGTTGGAAAGCGAGAAGTAGTGAGACATTTATTGTAAAGTTTGGAGAGAAGAGGAGCCAGTTCAGAGTACATTTCTTTGGGATAATTACAGAGATACAGTCAAATCTGCAAACCTTGTGGAGATATAGGAAGAGAAAAGGGAGAATAAAAGGGATCTTACAGAGAGAAAGATAAGGAGTGAAAAGAATAAAAATGTAAAACTAAGAATGAAAGAATGAAAAAAATGAGAAATTAAATAAATGAAAGCCAAATGAAGAATAGAAAGTTTAATGCAAAGCCTTCGAATATTAAACTGCATTGACACTAGGAATCCGTTTTCCTTGGATCAATATGGATTCATAAGAAAGACAGGGTTCAAGGCATTTCTTTGTGTCTTTCTGGTACATTTTGAAACATTTCTTAAAAACGTGCTGGATTGCTATGTGATATCAATTCTCTTATATAGCAGTGAATGCTGGATAATCTCCCCATGGATGAGGAGAGAACTAGAAGCAGCAGAAATATGGTTTTACAGAAAGATATTGAGAATTCCATGGAGAGAGCAAGTAAGGAATGAGGATGTCTTAAAGAAAATGGCAACAGAAAAAACACATGTATGCAAAATCAGAAAAAGACAGTTGAAATTCCTTAGACAAATAAGAAATAAGGAAGACTTGTAAAACCTAAACCTCATGGGGCATATTAAGAGCAAGAGAGAAAGGGCAAAGTAGTGATTCACTTACTTGGTGAGCTTGTGCAAATGTAGGGGTGGGAACCTTAGCAAAGGGAGAAAAATTACTAAGAGTTAAGATAGGAAGTTGTGGAGAGCTATGATCGCCTGTGTCATAAAAAGAGTTGGTACATAGAAAAAGTGATCTTGTGCCAACAAATACCAAACCTTGTAAATACAATGTTAAAAATTAAATCCTATCATGTGAGAAAAGTACTTTTGGTCATAAATATAAAATGAGAGAAGCCGAGGAAAAAGAACTAATTTTTTCTTGTCCTTTTTCATTTATACAGTGTAACCCGGATATAAGAGAAACCCGGATATAAGAGAGATTTCATCTGGTCCCAAATTAGAGCCATACTTACCTAAACAAAATAGACCTAACCCGGATATAAGAGAAACCCGGATATAAGAGACCTCTTCTACGGTCCCGACAACTCTCTTATATCCGGGTTACACTGTATTTATTTGTTGCTTCTGTTTAAGCTATCAGTGAACTTGAAAAAAATTAAAAAGCAAAAAATAAAATGTCTACTGTTCATGTTATTGCTTACCTGAGACATATTCCACAAAATTGCAATATAAGTACACTAAATAATGGCTATGTATATATTACATATAACTATATGAAATATCACTTCTTAGGACCAGAGTATATGACCTCATCCCAGGATCAGAATCTCTGATCCCACAAAATAGGATCAGAGTATCTGTGTCCTTATCCTAGCATCAGAGTATGTGTCCCCTAATCCTGAGATGTATGTGCCTGTAATATCATCCAAGTATCAGGCAACCTTATTCTAGCAGCAGACTATCACTTGATCACAAGTCCCACAACTCATTAGGGTCGTAGGAGCATCACAAACTGGTGAATCTTGAGTAATAAAGCCTGAAAAATCCCAACCTTTGCCTGTTTGATTCGAATTCAGAATTTTCTTTCTCCTAGACCAGTTGCCATCCAAGGCTATAGAACCCTGTCTGGCCTGCTATTTACCCATAGATATGGATAAAAGAGATGGATTCATACCTTTCCATAAGTTATTAACACTTAAGTGAATGTAATGAACTTGAATGGAATTTTTAACTTGGCTCTCTGATTCCTCAATCCAAGCTGCAATCCATTACTCCACTGTGTTTCAGATTATATATGGTATCAAATAAGAATCATGCTAACTGTGCTCTTGTATTAAGATGAGAGTAACTGTGCCTTTATCCTAGAATTAGTGTTCCTGTGCATTCATCCTGGGTACATTGTAAATTTTTAATGATGTATGCTAGTGTTAGGGAAAAGAACTAGGATTAGAATAGAGAACTCAGGTCTCATGATTGGAATGCCAATATTCTAACCACTTAGCCATATTCCTACCAGATGTCTTCTTAAAATCCAACCAAGTTTTAAACAAGCAAAGGAAGTTTCTAGACATTTATCGTTTGCCTTTTAATTCTCCCCAAACTTTACCAATCACCTGCTGTTGAGAATTCTGCTGTTCTTGAGGCATGTCTAAGATGACATTTTAAGCACACTCCCTGTTAGTTCCATAATTATGTATATCCTGATCACCTGGAAAACCTATCTTTTTGGAAAACGATTAAGAATTTCAATGTGTGAGAGGCTTGGAATCTGACACAGGATCCACTTCTTTAACATCAAGTTCCACAAAAAAAAGAGTTAAATATTTATGTTTTAGCACAGCACATGTTGAAAACATTAGGAAATTCCAAAACCTTACACATGATTGTCAATATCATTAAGTTATATCAAGAGTTAGATAAAAACTCTTGTTGCCTAATTATAAGATACATTTTTAAAAAAGGAAGACATTTAACATTAACAGGAAATATTTAATTTAACAAGAACTTCTTTCATATTGTAAACCTTTCTATTTTTCACTCATAGGTCATTCTATGCAGATTTTAGATTAAATTTTAGTTTTGTAGTGTATACTATTAATTAATTTGAGCACATGGCTTACTGGTTAGAATGTTCCTATCAGATCCAGGTTTGAATCTCATCATATTTGAGAAGTCGATCCTAGAATATGATGCCATTAAAAAGTGTCTAAAAATTGTGTTGGAATGTGTCACGAAAAAATAAATGATTTCGTCTCTTTCTCTCCTGCTGTCGTAGCAACGGACACAGTCTCCACTTCTGAGACTGAAAAACTGCCCTCCTTCTCATTCCAGCCCTTTACATAGAGCTTGGTAACTCACCTATGCAAAACACCAACAAGCCAGCTACCAATCACAGTTCCCGCGCCTGCCCACCTCCACTCGCTTTGGGGGTTTCAAGTTGACCGACCAACTCATTACAAAAATCATCCAACACAGATTGACTCAGGCCTTGTGAACAAAATCGGGTTGACAGAAAACATCAATGTTTGTGCTAACTGAGAGCTTGAGCATAATTGTTTCAAAACTGTTGATCACTGAAGCTGTAAAAAAGGTTTACTCAGCATAGCTGCACTATAAATTACATGTTGGCTTTGTGGGTGATGATGAAATACAAATGTACCTGAGCTGGCATTTGCAACAGGGATTAGATAACCAACCTAGAAGAAACAAGTTGCAAACCATTATTATTGCTATAAATAAACTAAACCACTATTATTGCTATAAATAAACTGAACATAATTAAATCAAGATATTAATTAGTCCAAGAAATGTTAAATTTCAATTCGAAAATCAGATTATTCTAAATTTAATTCTATCTTCTTCTTTTCTTCTTCAGGACATAGGTGATAATGGCTCTCCACAACTTTCTGTCCTGTCTTAGCAGTTTTTCTCACTTTGCCATCTCCCGTTACACCATCCATTTACACAAGCTTGTCAGCCAAGTAGCTTTCTGCCTTACCCTATCTCTTTTGCCCTTAATATGTGCTATGAGGGTTATGTTTTCCAAGCCTTCTTTCCTCTTTATGTGTCCAAGAAATTTCAGCTTCCTTTTCCTGATTCTGAGTAGAAGTGTTCTTTCTGTTGTTATTTTCTTTAAGATTTCCTTGTTGCTTACGCACTCTGTCTATGGAATTCTCAGCAACAGTTTTTTTCTAGGGAAATAGTCCAAAATTATAATGTTTTTCTATATATTTGCCATGATATCAGATGTCCAAGTTCATCATCTACTGTGGCCAATAACAAACGCTTGATATATGACTGACTATGGCTAATTTGTCCTTTGTAAGCACTCAATAGATGTGTGCATGTTGTAGCAGAGATGGATGGAGAAAGTTGAATCAGTTCAAATTTTGACCAAATTTTTGTGTTCAATTTTATAACTTTAATTCTCTAGCCTTGGTTGGAAACCAGTCAATGAGAAAGACAACTTTGTATTCAAAACCTGCTGGGCATGGGGCTAGCCACTCAATCCCATAAAAATCTACTTGTTACAGATATCATAACAGCAACGCCTATCACATTGAAGCCGGGAACCTGTCCTCCATATGTTGTCTAAGTCCACTGAGAAGATGGGGATAAGGAAGAGGCACTCAAACATCTTACAAACTTGTCCTAAACTTACATGCCATTTCAAATACTGTCATTCATAGGGAACTTCCCATGCAAGGTTATATATGGGGTCTGAGAATACAATTTTTTCCTTATCAATTTCAAAACCATTTCATCTTACAAAGGATATTATAGGAACAGTCCCTCTTTTAATAAAAGAGGAAGCCTGAAGTGGCTTTGAGCTTATGAAATAAATAAGGACTAATCTGCTATAAAAATTGGTATGAGACAATCTTCCTCCATTCATTTTCTTTCCAAATATAATTTTGTATCATACTAAACTTTACATTAAACTTCTACCTGTCTCAGGTGTTTACCTTTGAATTGTCTAACTTTGTATCACACTGATACATGTTTGTGTCTCTTGTTTTGTATTGTAGTTTAGAGTTTAGTTTTTTAGAATAAATATGGTAGTCCACTACCACATGTTGTTATCTCTACATTGTTATGAGTTAAATATACTATCATCAGGTACTATGCAGCTATAATCTGGATAATCATTGTTACTACCCATCTCTAAAGAACATACAGTTTCCTATAAAGTACAGAGTACTGAAAGCGCGACACTGATATCCAATGGGGTATTGGAATAGCCAAGGAAGCATTCCAAAGGTTAAGCAGAGTACTAAGACACAGAAAACTTCACTAGAAACAAGGAAAAGATCTGTCATCCTGTATGGCAGTGAGTGCTGGATAATCTCCTCAAAGATGAAGAAGAGACTTGAAACAACAGAAATGTGGTTCTATTTGAGGATACCATGGACCAAATATGTAACCAACAACAAAGTTTTAGAGAAAATGTCAACATAAAGGAAACTTATACTTAACATCAGAAAGAGACAGTCAAGGTTTCTCGGTCACATATAGGGTGCGATGGATGAATTGTCGTCTAAGTTTTGCAAAAATAAAACAGATAGATTTACTAAAATTGCAAAATTGCACAAAAATATTTTGAAATACTAAAAAGTAAATTCACTCGATAAAATTACCATTGGCTTCTGGATGGTTTCCTTGTTTAAGTTGGGGAATGCTGCCATAACCCTTGCCTTCAGTTCGTCTTTGGTATTACAAGGAGTTTTGTTGGTCATTCACTCAACTATGCCCAACACATAATATTCAAGGAGGGTACAATCTGTGGAGTTAGTTGGCCAGATTTAAGGGGTGATGAGGTTGCAGAAATTGTCTGACAGCCATGGCTGGGTTCTCTTGCTTGTGTGGCATGGTGCAGAGTTCTGTTGCAAGCAGCCATTCTCTTGACCCAGAGCAACACGACCTCCTCAAGGGACTTGATGTATGCCTCTATGTTGATTCTAAGGCCCTCACCAACAAATCCAGTTCTTTTCTTATCAAAATGATCAATGTGAGTTTTCTGAGCTGCTCTACCTTTGTAATCCCCATTAATTATTCCAACTCTGTTTGAATCCTCTGCACAGATTGACACCCAAATACTCTGAAATGTTTGTAATGGAGCTTCTAACATGAATGCCAACAGTACAGCATACCATTTCCAAATTTCTGGCAGTGTGAATTGCGTCATGGTGCTCTTTTTATCACAGACGTTGCCCAACTGACAAAATAAAAAATAAACAATACACATGTGCAAAACAAAAAATATAAAATGGCGACAATTTACCCATCGTACTCTGTAATTAGGAAGAAGGGCTGGGAAGATCTGCTCAGGGGCTGAGGAAAACAATGCATAACATACTTAGTGAGATTGAATGAATGGATGACAGAACAGAGTTTAGGAAAAATAACAGAAAGAGAAAATTTGTTAAAAGTTACAAGGGACAGGATGTTGTGGAGAGTCGTGATCGCCTATATTCTGAGGGGATACGGCACATAAACAAAAAAAAGGTCTTCCCTATTAATGTCACTGAAATGATTCAATGGAAAAGTAAATACCAATAGAAATGGTTCCAGTAGAATTGCAGGAGTTGATAGTATGCTGATGATTACAACCGTAAACTGCCTTTTGGACTACATCTGATCGATGCCTGAAGCCTTTCTCTTGAACAAGTATAGCCGCAAGAAAGCAGATGTTTTAAATTGATTTCTTTAATTTAGATGAACTACCTTACTGGATTAACAAGCCCCGTCTGTCTGATGTATACATACATATAAATGCACACACACAAATTTATATATATATACACAATCTCAAAATAAAAAAGCAGAGTGAGAAATAGAGAGAGGGATAATGGGAACAGGAGCAAGTAAGAGGTGATTCCATGAACCTCACAACATCCTGATCAGAGAGCTTGCTGTCAAATGTAGCTGGGACCTTAAGGGTACCATCATCCTGGGTCATGGTGAACCTGGGAACAGCAGCAAGTAAGAGGTGATTCCATGAACCTCACAACCTCCTGATCAGAGGCCTTGCTGTCAAATGTAGCTGGGACCTTAAGGGTACCATCATCCTGGGTCATGGTGAACCTGGGAACAGCAGCAAGTAAGAGGTGATTCCATGAACTTCACAACCTGCTGATCAGAATCCTTGCTGCCTAATGTAGCTGTGACCCTAAGAGTTACCATCCTCTTGGTGAATCTGAGAACAGCACCAAGTAAGAGGTGATTCCATGAACCTCACAACCTCCTGATCAGAGGCCTTGCTGTCAAATGTAGCTGGAACCTTAAGGGTACCATCATCCTGGGTCATGGTGAACCTGGGAACAGCAGCAAGTAAGAGGTGATTCCATGAACCTCACAACCTCCTGATCAGAGGCCTTGCTGTCAAATGTAGCTGGGACCTTAAGGGTACCATCATCCTGGGTCATGGTGAACCTGGGAACAGCAGCAAGTAAGAGGTGATTCCATGAACTTCACAACCTGCTGATCAGAATCCTTGCTGCCTAATGTAGCTGTGACCCTAAGAGTTACCATCGTCTTGGTGAATCTGGGAACAGCAGCAAGTAAGAGGGGATTCCATGAACCTCACAACCTCCTGATCAGAGGCCTTGCTGTCAAATGTAGCTGGGACCTTAAGGGTACCATCATCCTGGGTCATGGTGAACCTGGGAACAGCAGCAAGTAAGAGGTGATTCCATGAACTTCACAACCTCCTGATCAGAGGCCTTGCTGTCAAATGTAGCTGGGACCTTAAGGGTACCATCATCCTAGGTCCTTGCTGCCAAATGTATCTTATCATCAAAACTAAGATGATATGTATTCATCCAGAAGGTGGCTTTTTTGTGAAATGGATAGCAGTCTGCAGTACGTGCTTTGGATATTCTCAGCCATGCTATATGAAAAGCAAATTTAAAATGCTCTATTTTTGATATTTACTATTTTTCATTCAGGTAAAGACAAGCCGACTTCCATTATGTATCATGTTAATGTTGTACTATCCTGGACAAATGTGAGTAACAATAAATCAAGAGACAAAATGTACTTTCATAGGGTTTTGTCTTTGGGGTTTCACTATTTGTCCATAGATTGGACCCTAACAAGTGTTATCACCTTGGGTCAGGTTAGGCCTGGGAACAATAGCTGTTAAGTGGTAGGAATCAGGTACTTCCTAGAGTAATAGAATGAGTCAGACACTTTCCATCATCTTTAGCAATGGATCCTATATCCACATCAACTAAGTCAAAATTTTCTATTTAACAACAGAGAATATCAACTGAAGCAAATGAATAATCTGCGTTATATCCTCCTCAAAATTATCAAAATGCAAAAACATGGAAATAATTTTATATTAATTCTTTTAAGGATAAATGATTACATGGAAAATATATATATATATATATATAATTATTATTTTATTTATTTGCTTATTTGCATACAAAGATTCATATGCTGTCACTATCTATAGAAATGACATTTCTGACATTTGAAAGAGCTACCATAAAGGTTGTAACCTTTTAAAGAATTATACCCCCCCACACACACACACTTATATTAAAATGTATATTCATACAAAGTAGCTATACATAGATATTAAGCTACAGGCATGTATTAAGTTTTTATATAATTTATTTATTTAATGCATTGTCCTATGTAAACTGCTAGTAAATGTCAAATTATCGACCTCTTCTGAAGTCGCACTGAAGACCTATATAGTTGGACACTGGGTTAATGCTGCATCCCTGACATTCATATCATCTTTAGACCTTTTTGTATATTTAGAAACTGAAACACTGAGGGCCAGTTTATGGATCTTTAGTATTTAACTGATCTTTCGCTTGATAAAACAATGTCAAAAAACTGCTACGAGCAGCTAAAATCAATTGCCAGCATCAATAATGTTATCTATGTTCTACATTTATGTTTGCAATTTTAACTCTTGGCTTATTGAAAAGAAACTGCTGCCATCAACCATTAATAGCCATATTTGTTCGCATTTTAAGACATGCATTTCAAGAGCAGTTTTCTTAACTTCTGCCCCAAACAGTTTCTTTATGAAGTTTTCAAGTTCTATAGACAAATTCTCCTCTGCTCAGTCTTCTAACTTTATTACCAGACTATTGTTTGTTTTGATTTGAGTATTTTATATTTATTCTAAAGCATAAATCTGGTTTTGTTTGGGGTAAAATATATTTCCTTAATTGCATTGATCTGCTTGAAATTTGCTTAAAGGTATTTATAGTAATTAAATTTAAATGAATATGGCATTAAAGATGACAACAGCCCAAATGATCTAATTAGTATAAATAAATTTAAGTTATTCACTTTCTTTTAGTTTATTTACTACCTCAGATGACTTCCATCACATTTATTTATTTATTTATTTATTTATTTATTTTTTTATTAATGAATGTCCACATAAACAAAAATTTACTCTGGGCAGCAGATATATATTTTTGATAAATCCAACAGCTTATGCTGACCAAAAAGTGAATCCTATGAATGCTAGTTTTGAATAACTTAATTTCAAAGAGCATTTGTAGATATTGCAATAGTAGTGCACAATGAGGAAAGAGGGCTTGGAAAATTTCTCACTCACAGGACATATTGAAGGCAAGATTGACAGAGGAAAACAGCACATAACCTATTTAACAAACTTGTGGAAATGGATAGTAGAATTGTGGAGAACCATGATCAGCAATGTCTTGAAGGGACTCAATAAGAAGAAGAAGAAGAAGAAGCAGGACTGGAGATGATGTCTCTTATATCCGGGTTTCTCTTATACCCGGGGTTTCTCTTATATCCAGGGTTTCTCTTATATCATGGTTTAGTCTAATTTATATACATCAGCACAGGCTCTAATTTGGGACCAGATAAAATCTCTCTTATATCCGGGTTTCTCTTATATCCGGGTTACACTGTAGTAGAAGAAGAAGAAGAGTTGTCATCACAAGAGGACAGCCTACAATGCAAACAACAAATTGGTGACAACAGAAGAAATATGATCTGGAAAGGACACATACCATAGTGGATAAAGGAGTTAGTTAGATCCAGTGACAGGACCCAAAGAGTGTGAGTTCAATACCTGGTTAAGGCAGTGGAGAACTTGGAGAGGGGAATTAACAGGAGATAACTGATAACTGACATGCATTAGACATGGCACATGGAACTAGAACAGTCTACCCTAGCGAGCCAAATAAAGGGCTCAGTTCGACATTCCAACCACCATGAAGAAAGCTGGAGAATACAACAGCTGGAATGTTGTGATAAATATGACAACAAAGATTAGGGCGATAGTCTAAACAATGTAAATAGAAATCTCAAGGTACACTGGAATACTGGAAGTTACATTCCAAAAGCTGAAGTATTAAGAAACAGAAAATGTCATTAGAAACAAAGAAAAGGTTTTTTGAAATGCTATCTAATATTAATTTTCATATATGGCTGTGAATGCTGGACACTTTCCTTACAGATGAATATTTGTATCTCTGTATAAGGACTGGCAGTATCTCTGCCAGTCTCTATTCTGTCATTCATTTACTCAATTTACTTAGGTTACTTACTGTTTCCTTTTACCTAGCTTACCTTCAATATGTCTTCTGAGTGTCAAATTCTCCAAGACCTCTCTCCTCATTATGTGTCCCAGAAGTTTCAAGTATATCTTTCTGATTCAAGGTACAAGTGTCCTTTTTGTTCCCATTTTCCTTAAAACTTCCATGTTGTTTACATATTCTGTTCATGGTATGCTCAGTATCTATCTACAGAAGCACATCTTCACCTGACAGGAAAATGTCCAGTATTTGATGCCGTATAAGAGAAAGACTGATAATACAGAAAATAGTGAAACAAAAATGTTAAATATATAATTGAATATCAAGAATAAAAACATGCTTTTTATTTTTTTTAATGAACCGAATTAAATTTTTATCTCAGCTAATGTGAACAATGACACTATGATTTTTCAAGCATGTATCCTAATTTGGGCTGTTTTTCTCATAGGCTTATAACCCTTGACCAAAAAGTGAATCTTATGAATGTTAGTTTTGAATAACTTAATTTCAAAGATCATTTGTAGGTATTGTAATAGTAGGGCACAATGAGGAAAGAGGGCTTTGAAAATTCTTGAGTTTCTCTTAAATCAATTAAACTTTTGTCACATACAACATCCTTTCAGGAGATATGAGACTTTGTATTTGTTAACTTCCTGTTAATTGTTAGCTTTTTCTACTGAGCTGATATACACTTGTACTACTTGACGCAAGGTTATTCCAGTATTCACTGAAAGTTACTCACTGAAAGTTACTCACTGAAAGAGACACCTGAATAAGGCCCATGGCTACATTGGTTGAAACTTTGTAATAAAAACAAATATAAGTAAAAGGACCATTGTCTAAAGCTGATGCTTCATCTTAAAGTTTCAGGCAAAAATCTTCAGAGAGGCTCATATATACTCTGCAGATCTTTTCAAAAGTTAAAAAATTGAACACAGTAAAACGTTAAGATTAATGCATTTTTTTTTTTAAAAGATAACACCTTTCTTAAATTTTTCTCTTTTAAACTAAAATGCTTAAATTTCAACCATTTTGGGAAACTATTAAATTAGTGGAAGTTAAATAACATTTCATCATGTTGGGTAAATCATCAGAAAATGGGTGAGCTATGTAAAAAAGGAATAATTTCCTAGGTTGTATTTTCTCCCATTATGGACATTATTATATCTGTGATATAATATGATATAATAACACCTTATTTCACAGGTGGAAAGGAATAGCTGAAAGAAAAGGAATGAAAAAACATGCTTTGTTCTCGGACAGTTTTATGCCACTAGATCATGCACAAAATTCTCTACACATATTTACATGTGTCCTACACAGAGAAACACTACGATAACCCTAAGCATAAAAGATAAAGGGGTAAGCCCAGCCATGCATCAATATCAGCGGCATCAGCTGCATTTGGTGGGATCGGCTGGGTGTAGTTCATTATGAGCTGCTCAAACTGACCAAAATCATTATGGGAGATTGCTAGCAACTACAATTGATGCATTTGAACCAAGAATTGAAGAAAAAATGGCTGCTATATAAGCAGAGGCACAACAAAGTGATTTTGCAACATGACAATTCTAGATCACATGTTGCAAAATGGGTGAAAACCTACTTCGAAATGCTTAAATCGGAAGTCCTATTCCACTTACCTTATTCACCAGACATTGCCCTATCTGATTATCACTTGTTCCAATTGATGGCACATGACCTGCCTGAGTAGCACTTTCATTCTTATGAAGATGCCAAAAAATGGGTTGACTTGTGGTTAATCTCAGAAAACATCTCATTTTTCCAACATGGAATTCAAATGCTGCTAGAAAGATGGGAAAAAGTAGTGGCTAGCAATAGACAATACTTCCAGTGACATGTTTCTTAATAATTTTTGCAAATAAATCATTACTTTTCATGAAAAATCAGTGAGAACTTATTGAAGGTTCTAATAACGTTGGTTTTAAAAAAGTTGGATGCATGTAAAATATGATTGACCAATGAAAATTGAAAAACACAGAAGTAAAAATACCAAAATTTGTTTTCATCAGATTTCCATCCATATTTGATCTCTATTTGATCCAGACTCATACACACACACACATATAAATATAAACATAATGCTGTAGAAAACAATTAGAATTCCTATAGCCTATTTGTTTCTGAGTAGATTTTTGGAATCGTATCTTTTAAAATAATAAGTTTTGTGAGTCACTTTTCACAACTACTCTCTATTAATCACCATAGAGATCCTTCTCTGCCCCCCATTTAGAATGTCTGATAGTCAACTTCTTGAGAGCAACTCTCTGCATATGCTTGGTCTCACATTGACGGCTGACCTGAGATGGAACAAATACATTGAGTCAAGTGCTTCATCCACTGCAAGGAAAGTTGGCTCTCTGTGCTGCGCCAGGAAATTTTTCTCCCCGGAATTGATACTTCAAATATACAAATCAACCATTCGCCCTTGCATGGAGTATTGTTGCCATATATGGTCTGCTATACCTTTTGTTTACCTCGGAGTTCTTGACAAAATCCAGAGGAGGATATGTAATATAATTGGCCCTGATCCGGCATCTCGTCTACAGTTGCTCTCTCACAGACGCGCCGTCACCTCTCTCTGTCTTTTTTACAAATACTTTCATGGAAATTGCTCTGAGGAGCTGCATTCGCTGGTTCCCAGACTTCATGAATTCAAGCGCCCTACGAGGCTGGCATCCCGCTCTCACCTATTCACTGTAGAAACTACTAAATGTAGCTGCCTCTTCTACTCCAATAGCTTCATACCTCACACCTCTCGCCTGTGGAACACCCTTCCCAATTACTGTTTCCCTGAGAGCTATAATCTCCAACTATTCAAATGTAATGTCAATCGACATCTCCAGTTACCTTGATCTATCCACTATCCCTCTTTTCATCATTTCTTCTATCACTCCTATCTGCCCTCACTCCAAATCTTCTGCAACGCCCTGCATCCTAGTGGCTTCATGCCTTGCTCGAGGCATAATGCTTCAAAAAAAAATATTAATACAAGATTTTGTAGGTTGCATTCTAATTAGAGAGTGTCATATTTAAAAAAATAAACAAAAATTACTTATATTGTCACAAATAAATATAAATAATTTTAACATTTATAATTATCATTAATACAATTCACCCTTTCTAAACCAAATGAGAATCAATCCCACACATCTTCTCTACCATACATGATACAGTCACTATGAGACTGGCAGTCAACACAAAAGTTGGCCAAAATTTTGCCTCCTTTACATTTCAGGACACAATGGTAATATTGGTCTCTTAAAACTCATAACCAAAATTAAAGGTAAACAAAATCCAGACACTTTTTTTATTCTCCAACTAAATTATCTGAACACTCATTACATACGTTATATATAAAAAAATATATATATATTAGTGTCGGTTTTTGATGTTAAAAATTTCGTCAAAAACCGACATTATTTTTGCACCAACCTAATACAAGGAAGACTATATACAATTTATTCAATATTACTGTCTCTTGTGTCGCTAACACCGCATAACAACCACTGTCAACCAGATAATAAATAATACTTATTTTGTTGTTTCCACATCTTACTGTTTCTTATTTTCTATAACTATTTTGTATGTATAAATATTAGAGGGTTTATAATTATTTACCCTGTGTTATAACTCCCTGACAAGAGGAAAACACAAACTCAAAAAAATAAAACTATTTGGAAATAATTCTTTCTAAGTGATTCTTATCTCTTTCTTTAAATCTTCTTTGTTATCATTATTGATTGTTACATTTTTTTTTTTTTGTTTTTTTGTTTTGTAATATATACTTCTTGAAATCCAGCCAAGGAGGAATCATTTAGTTATGCAATTATTTGCAGGAAAAAAGAAAAGTTACTCTTTTGTGCCATGAGAATCTGTACATTTTTGATTAGCTTTTACCAGAATTGTAAAACAAATTGTGGAAAATAACAGGCATTTTTTTTTTCACCTTTACACGTTGCAATCACAATCTCACCTGCAATGCTTACTTGAAATATTTGCATGAATGGATTCATGTATGCGTGTATATATGCGTGATATTTTTGTATATCATCCTTGATTAGGATACAGAGATCTTTACAGAACCCATTTTAGCACAAACACAGATATATTCATACAAAAGCAGAAATTAATTCACATACTGACATGCATACACCTGCTTAATAAAATATTCAAAACCACCCATATAATCATAAAGATTTATGCCAACATACGAATTGTTCGCTCATTTTATCACTCCTTGTGCCATACCTTATCATTATAAGATTAGACCAAAAATGAGGTATTAATGGCCGAGAACTACTTAATGTTAACTGGCTTATGTCCATGTCAAGATCAGTTCTTGTACAACCACTGAAGTCAACCAACATTGAGACTAGTCAGTGTTTAGATAGGTGACTGCATGGGAATATCAAGTGCTATCAACTTGGATGTGCAGATGGTGTAGTGGATAATAGCTCAGAAGTGAAAATTGGAGAGCTGAGTTCCAATTTCAGTTGGGTGCATTATACTCACTTATGTGGACAGATCTGAAGCCACCACTTCTCCCCCCATAGCTATAGGTCAGTTAGTAGGACTCATATCATTATGCAATCTAAAAATATTTTCTGGCTTTAAATAACCTGCAAAGCCTTGACTGAGTTCAAATTCATTTATACAGTTCTGTATGCAATATCTTATTTTCCACTTTCCAGCTTCTTTTCACAAACTTCTCACTATTCTATCACTAATTCCACTGCATTTTTAAATCAGCCCTGTTCTTTAGTTCAACTTGTTCAGACATTTACTACTAGGATATTTGATTCTGCTTCTATGGAGGTCACTTCTTCCATTTTCCAAAAGTTAAGGAGAACATTCCACTCAGACAGCATTTTCCCAAGAATATCTATTTTCTAGAACAGACTCTGACATGGATGCTTTCCTGAGAATCTTAAAATCTTCACATCAAGGGTCAACCATTATATATCCTACTTATCCTCATAATCTTCACTTCCTACCAAATCATCTTTCATTCATATCACATTTCATTCATCATAACCATTTTTAACGATAACCCTCTGCTTTGTATTGAGTCAAATTTACTTTTTAAAATAATACTAAGACAAATCATAAAACTGATGCTGGTCATAATAACACTGATGAATCATTTTAATTACAATATCAAATAATAATAATGATGATAATGTTAAAAATGAGTGATAATAATATTGAGGGTTATTTCAGATATGCAGTCTATAGAATTTCTTTTTTCTTTTAATTTTCAATATTTTGAAACTTTGATGTCTTTCTATGTAAGTGAAAAGGAAATGATGCCTTTTACTATGCTATAACAATAAGAGCATGTTTCTAGGTTTTCTTTTAAGCTATTTTCATAGCAATCAACTTTTTATGGATTTTTATGAATCAAAGGCACAAAGCGTTCAGATATTTCCTGTCATGAATAGTTCCCTATTTTAGCACCTAACATATACATACATATCCACACATAAAACCATAAATTAATACCCATGTACACATTCACCTGTATTGCAACACATACATCACCACCCTTATAAAGTTTTATGCATACATATGCATATATAAAACATATAGAAACGTTTTTCAAAATTCCGTTTTTCCTTATCATCACTATTTGGCTTTTGGGAACAGGCTTCACTTTGCCACAATTAATAGAAAAGCAGAATTATGTTTTCAGGATGAACATTTCAAAACAGATTTATGGATTCATATATAATTTTATCAGTTTTTCGTCACTATCATAATTATGAAAATAACTGAAATTTAATTACTGTTCCAGATTGATGTTATGTGTTCAAGAGTTGTGTAATGGAGAAAAAATCATAAGCTGACTATGAAGGAGTTATGCCTTAATTTCAGCTCTTCTTATTAATAATTGCACTGTTCAAAGAAGACTTTAAAAGTAACAAGTAGTGACTTCTCATGAAAATGGACAAAATTGGCATTGTGGTTTTATCAAGTACCTGCAGATAAAGGGTTTAACCTCCAAAGACATTTATGCTGACATAGTACTGCATTGGAGGGTGATGCCCCAGCTTTATCAACAGTGCAAAAGTGGGCAGCTGAATTTAAGAGGGAAAGGAAGAGTTTTGAAGATGACCCAGATTTGGATATCCTGCAACTGCAATCACAAAGTAAACATTGATTGTGTTCACCACATGACACAGGTGTTTGACTATAAATCAAATAGCCAATGCTATTAGCATATCCAGTGAGAGAGTTGAGGATATTCTGCATAATAAACTTGGCATAATAAAGATTTCTGCTTGGTGCTGCTTGGCATGACAAAGGTTTCTGCTTGTTGCTCTGACACCTGATCCAAAGTTCACCAGGCTGATCATATCACAGGACAATCTTACATTGTTTGAGGCAGATCCAGCTGGTTTCCTTGAACATTTCTTAACCCAGGATAACTGTTGAGTTCATCACTTTGAGCCAGAGAAAAAGAGGCAATTCATTCAGCTTAAACATTCCTCCTCACCTGCTCCAAAGAAGGCCAAGTTCATTTCATATGCAGAGTAGGTGATGGTCTCTGTTTTTTGAGGTACAAAGTGCATTGTGTTTATTGACTATCTTCCAAAAGGTCAAACCATTAATGAAGAGCACTATGCCAATTTTCTGAGGTAGTTACAAAAGGCAATCAAAAACAAACACCTAAGGAAAGGGGTCTTGTTTCATCAGACAATGCTCCACCACACGTCCTTGGTTTCAATGGCTGCTGTGCATGAGTGTACCTTTGAACTGGTTGATCGCCTTCCTTATTCTCCTGATTTGACCATCATCTGTTCCCCAACATGAAAAAAAACACTTGTCTGGGAAACATTATCCCAGTTGCAATGACATATCTGTTGTTGATGACTTTTTTGACCAACAGCATAAACAGTCTTCTTTTAATAGTAAGATATCAATTTACCTCATGAGAAATGCAGTTATTAATAAGAAGAGTTGATATAAATGCCTGCAAGATTTCACAGCTCTAGCATCACTCCTTCATAGCCAGCCTATAAGCTTTCCAGCCCACCTTTGTAATACCCAAAATATTTAGCTGAGATAATTTTAGAGATTATTAGAAAACCTTCACTTGACACTAATAACTTTATATTGTGGAACATAAAAAAGAATTCTATATGCCATTTCCCTTCTGGATGTAGACGATTATGGCTCTCCATAACTTCCTATCTTTTGTAGTTCTAAGTAATTTTCTATCTCTTACTAGTTTTCTTTCTGTTATCCATTTACACAAGCTCATTAAGTTGGTTACTTGCTGTTTGCCTTTGCTTTTGTTGCTTTGAGTATCAAATTCTCCAAGCCTCTTTTCTCATTATGTAGCCTAGAAATGAAAATTTTTCCTTCTAATTCTAAGTATAAGTACTATTTTTGTTACTCTTTTGCTTAAAATTTATTTGTTGCTCACATGCTCCATACATTGCATTAACAGCATCCATCTGTATGATATACAAGGATTGAAATTACACAACAGTTCAGCCCTCTTTTTTTTGTTTCTAATGAATTTTTTTCCATTTCTTAATACTTTGTTTAGTTTTTGGAAGCCACTGTTCCTATTTCAATGTGCATTTGGCTTCCAGTCTCACATTATTTTCCATTGTCTGTTAAAAGAACTCCCAGAGAGTAAAATCTTTGTACTTGCTTGATTTTGACATTTCCAGTTTGTATCTAGCATCATGAACTGTTCCTTTTTGCAAACTACCACACATTATGATATGTCTTCATACAATTGTTGGTTAGTTCTTTCTTCCTACTTTCTATTATCTTGTTAGTATCATCTATGTAGATTTGAATATGAAGATAAAAACATTTTGGGGAATGATATGAATTGGTCTAAAGTTAATTTCAGTGAGGAATTTAAATTCGATTTAGTTGGATCTGACAGTTTGTTTGATATTTGAAGGTGTCAGACTTAGACCAAAATGTGTCAAAGTATCTGCTAAGTTTTGTGAGGAAGGTGTCAATGTCTGGGGGATGTTCTTTGAAAGTGTTAAACCTAATGTCAGAATAAACAGTCAGGTATCTAAAGTCAGTGAAGCAAGATGCCATTCTTTCTCTACAAGCATCTGTAAAACAGTCAGCCTTTTTACACTCCCTATCACACTGCTAAATGAATAAAAGATCTTTTGAAGAAGAAAACATTGAAGTTATGAGATGGCTTGCACAAAACTTAAATCCCATCAAGAACTTCTAAAAGATAATAGGAGAAAGGTTAGGGAACAAAAAACCCAGGCCCTGTAAGTGATTTATGGGAAAAACTGAAAGATGAAAGGAAAAAAAATAACAGCAGATCTGTGCAAGAAATTCATCATGTTTGTAGGTGTCAGAGAACTTATGTTATTGGCAATAAATGTCTGTATACTTCATAGTAATTGTTTTTTAAGTTAAATTATTCACAAATGTTCAATCTTTTTTGCAAACTTTATCATAAAAATCATATGGTAAATGCATTGTTTTATTTTCTCCACCATTTTTTTAAAATAAAATTTTATTACAACCAGTTTTCCTATGAGCAATATCAATAATAATAGATACCAAAATCTACAATTTCTAACATCCTGATGTGAATTTGTATAAAATTTGCTGAAAAATTAATGATATTTGTTCATTTGGTCAGGTTTTGAGAAGTGGGTTGGGATGATAACTTTTCATTTTTTACATATGCACACAGAGGAAAAAATGAACGCACATGCACACATACACATTTCTTACTATGGTAAATGTTATTTTGTAGATACCTATGTTCGAGCAGATGAACATTTTTTTAAACAATATAAAATACATCTACCAGCCAATGCATTCAAGGGGTTCTTTGGAGGATTCAGTAATGCCAGATGAAAATTCATTGATTCCTTACATATATATATATATATATATATATATATATATATATATATCCATTTCTCTCACTATCTCTTTCTCTCTCTCTCTCTCTCTCTCTCTCTATATATATATATATATATATATATATATATACATATATATATATATATATATTTGAATAAAAACAGACCACTTTAAGGTTCCATGTAATAAATTATTTCACCACAGCCCTTTTATATTGGTTTTCTTCTTCACCCCTTACCCATCTATATCTAGAGATAACATACGTTAAGTTAAGCAATATCTGGCTCACACCAAGTGAGCTTAAGGATAAAGAATTGAAATGGTACATCTAACTCACTCATGTCTTCTCTCCCCCCTTCCTCACTTTGTTAATGCTTAATACGGCCTGTCAAAAATGTGTAAATTTCTTTTCATTTTTCATTTCAACCTTTGGAAGTAAAGTCTGATGATCCAGAGCCCTTTAAAAGGGCTGTGGTGAAATAATTTATTACATGGAACCTTAAAGTGATCTGTTTTTATTCAAATTTATTTGCTCTGAATTTACATTGAGCTCTCTCGATATCATCCTCCTTGGGTCTACCCATACGGATTACCTAGTTTTGCATAAACTAAATATATATATATATATATATATATATATATATGTAAGGATGTGCAGTTATTGTTGTAGAAAGTGGAATTGGCATGCTGAGGTAGTTGCATTTGTATTTGGACAAATATCCTTGGAAAGATATGAATCTATCCTTTCTTTCCAGAGAGGATATCATAGCAGGGTGGACAGAGCTCGATGGCCTCATTTCGGATCCAGTCTAGGAGAACAACAACAATAAATTCAAAGTTTATTGAGTGTTGGTCTATCAACACCACCTGGTTAAATCTATTTGCAACAGAAATCAGAGCATCAAAACATAGTATGGTGAAGCTATGGTCTTATACAACCCAGGGGAATGTAAAACACACAATGGTGACATTCAGCATTTGATTGCTTCTTGGTAAAGTAATTGTTGACGATTATATTATTCAATTATCTGTGAACTAAAATATTCCAAAAGATGTCATTGCCCTAAAAAAGCCCCAGAAATATATGAGGACATAGTTTACTCTGCTTTTGTTTATTGAGCATAAAAGTTGTCATTGTTATGATGATGATGATCATCATCATCGTCATCATCATCACTCTGAAGATTGTGTCAATAGAGGCACTGTGCATCTGAGCATTTGACCAGTTTCCTCTGTATATTGAAAATCAGAGAAATATTCATTCATGCTTAGTGTGTCTTGGGCAAGTGGACCTGGCAGTGCCCAACCTTCTCTCTAAGTCAAATCACAGCTGATGTTGCCCATCTTGAAGGCTCATCTTAATCACAGAAATATGGACACTAATTCTATCAAGAGAACCCTCCACCCTGACTGTTGACTTCAGTCAAGGAAACTCTCTATTCATTGATACTATGTCATTGCCACACTAACTGTATGGGGCCCTTTCTATTCCAATGGAAAAAATTGTTGTAGACACTAGAAAAGAGTTCATGCATCCTTTGACAAGTCTTGTTTTTTATCCTGCCAGGTGTCTAACAACCATCCTCATCAGAAAAGTCTCGCATAGGGAACAGGTTTAGTCACTGATGACCTGATCATGCAGCAAGTTGTGTTGGGTTACTTGGAGTACTATGTAACCTAGTGTAACTTGTAGTAGTCGTAGAGTAACCTGTCATAATGTAGAGTGATCTCACATAAAAATTCATTGATATTTATTGAATTAATGATACTAATCTTTTAATTGATCTGCTTTATTAACTAAAATTTAGGTCTAACCCTCTTTAAATTGTTTCATTTAATAAAATGAATCTCTTATTATTAGAATGTATTAAAAGTATTTTCATTTTTTAATCAAGACAACTTGCCTCATTCAGAAATGCATGCAATCATTGCAACAGAGAGTGGAAAAATGCAATGAGCAGGTAAGTATGGGCAGTTCATCAAGACTAAAATAATGTTCTTAATGATAGAATTTGGAAAAAATATGGAAATAGAAGGAGAAAATATAAATAAAAACAGTGGTCATAATTATCATAATTAAATAAAAACAATGTAAAAAGTAAATGGATTTATATTTATGTGATAAGCATTAACTTCCCTCATTTTTGACTATTATCCCCATTTTGCTATACAATATATATACATATCGTCATTTTTTTTGTTCTTAGCCTCATGGTGGGCCATGCTGTTTATTAAAGCCTTCATCAAGGTAATTCTTTAATTCTGTTCCTTATTACAATATCACACACACACACACACATATTGAGCTCTTTAAACCATAAATATAGGATAGCTATATATATATATATATATATATATATATATATATATATATATATATATATATATATATATATATATATGTATGTATTATCAATCATTGCAAGTCCATTGCTGGACAAAAGCATTTTCTGAATCCTTCCATAGTGATCTTGACAGTGTGAACGTATATGTTTATACACACACACACACACACTTTTATATATATATATATATATATATATATATATATATATATATATATATATATATATATATATATATGAGAATTAATGGATTTATTTTAATACAATATTTTCATTATTTCAAACATTATTATAGTGGATACTATTATGAGCCAATACAACACTGTTTCAAATAGAAATAAAAACTGGGCATCAATTTCAAATATATATGTATATATACATACGTATACACACACACACACATATATATATATATATATATATATATATATATATATATATATATATATATATATATGTGTGTGTGTGTGTGTGTGTTTGTATATATATATATATATATATATATATATATATATATATATATATATATTCATTTTCATCCATTTTTGTAAGTCTACTATTGGATAAATTCCCCAAATCCTTCCATGACAATTGTTTTCTTTGTGTTACTAGGAAACCCTTCTTCTCATAATTTTCTCTCTGCTATTGTATGTGCTTTCTACTGGCCACCAATCAACCAACCATTTTCCTCTGTTTTCCTTTCTTCTTGTCACCTATTCACTAATATTTTATCCCTCGTCTGTTCTCTGAACCATGTTGAACTCATTCGGTCTCTTGGAAGCAACCTTAGCATTACTCTTTACATTGATTTTTTGTGTTTTCAACAAAATTATATATATGTACATAAATACATGCATATATATATATATATATATATATATATATATATATATATATATATATATATATATATATATATATATGCATGTATTTATGTACATATATATATATATATATATATATATATATACATACACACACACAAATATATATATATATATATATATATATATATATATATTTATATTTATATTTATATATAAATGTGTGTGTACATACCTACATTGTGAATATGCACAATAAAAGTTCATACATATTTTTATTTTATAGCCAAACATTAACACATCTATGCGCACACACACACACACACTGACACACATATTTATATGCTTTTTATTCTTGATCTATCAGAATATTCATTCAATAATACCATTAGATTCTGACTCAGTTATCCTGGCTCCTTGAATTCCATACAAAATCATGGATCTTCGATTTTAGACCAGAGGATGGAACTGAAGCCAGTTCCTCAAAGCAATATTCAATACAGCAACACCATAATTAAGTTAACCATCCTAAAAAAAATACATGCTTATCGCTCGTGCCAATTCAATATATTTGGTGTTCCTTGTCTGTTGCTTTCAGCAAAACATACAACAACATGTGTGCACACACATACACACATAAATATAGATATATATATGGATCTATACACACACAGAGACACACAGACACAGGCACACACACACACACATATATATATATATTCACAGAACTAGTATCATAAAATAAGGTGACTCTCATTATGCATACAAGCCAATAAAAATTGTTTCACACTTTTCCTTTTTCACTCTTACTCTATCTATATATATGTGATAATACGATATATATATATATATATATATATATATATATATATAAAAGTGGAAATAATCTTTGTAACGCAATACAGAATTTTTACAAAAATGTTGACAAAAAGACCATGGTAACTGCTATTAAAAATTATTTCATTGCTGTTTAAACAAAAGGCTACAGTTTTTATTCATTTGGTTTTAAAAATGACATCCTACAAATGGTAGCCTCTATTTGCCATAAACTCTTGTAGATGATTTCTAAAATTTTCCAACACCCAGAATTTGAAAGCTTTCAGGTCTTCCAGGTGGCTTTCTTTTAATCACTGAACCTGCAGCCCTGAAATTTTCAACCCATTAGCAATATTGTTTTTCTACAGCATCATTCCAACATAACATGAGAGAAGCATGAAAAGCTCTCTGTGTTGCAATTATAGATTCATCAGTTTTAAAAACATTTCGATAGCAAACATGGTGTGTACCAGTTCAAGCCATGTTGGTAACTAATGGTATCTGGAAAGAATGGTATGACATTAACCAGATGAAGACACCACTGGCATTAGCCTAGGTTCATGAGTATCACCCAGGTGACAGTTTAAAATATGAGAAGTATTTCTTGCATGGTTTGTGTAAATGTGTATTTTTAATTCTGACCTTGTGTTTTTTTCACCCCTCTCTTTATCATTCAAAAAAAGAGGTAGAACTTTGTTTTTGAAATTTTCTTAAAAATCATTTAATCATCAGTCACTTACCATTGCCTGAAGATGCACAACATAGTGCCGAAACACAAAAGCTATTGTGTAGCAATTTCAACATGTTTTTGTTCTAATCTCTTATAATAAAAATAATATATTGCTCTACTTTGTATTGGGCACTTTTTAAAAAATTAAATGTTACAAACAGTGGAAATTTACTCCATCTGTTCTTTCACACATTATTTTATATATATATATATATATATATATATATATATATATATATATATATATATATATATATATATATAAAGAAATAATCACACATAGAATCAATCAGAAATATTAATGTGATTAATGGTGACATCCGTCACTAGAGACATAATATATGCATTAAAATACTGATGATGAATAGAGGACTATTCGTAAGTACTAGCATTTTAACATCAAATAAACTGAAAACTACAGACATCAATGGTTTCGACGAGGATCACATCACTCTATGGATTAACAGTATTTTAATGCATATATTATGTTTCTAGTGACAGATGTCACCATTAATGGCATTAATATTTCTGATTGATTCTATGTGTGATTATTTCTTTGTATGTAAATTATATGCTGCCTAATGGTTTAAATATATATATATATATATATATATATATATATATATATATACATGTACACATATACATGCCCACTCATATATATCTGTACATACATATATAGATAATACACACATACTTTATAGAGACTTTTCAGATACTATTATACATCCTACACACACACACACACACACACACATATATATATATATATATATATATATATATATATATATATATATATATATATATACCCAAGTAAAGATATATGAAAACTTACTTATTCAATACTGCAGTTTCATCAGTTGCTAAGCATTTTGCAACAATGATGAACCTTAAGAGATTTTATTTTATTCTTATAACCATATATATATATATATATATATATATATGAAGCATATATATATATATATATATATATATATATATATATGAAACACATATATCTATACATACATATATATATATATATATATGTATATATATATATACAAGTAATTAAATGTTACAAACAGTGGAAGTTTACTCCATCTGTTCTTTCACACATTATATATATATATATATATATATATATATATAGGTAACTATACTCATTTCAAGGGAAAAAAAGGTTTTAAAAAAGAAAGAGCTAGAAACATGGAAGTCTGTCGAAAAAAATTGCACGGATACAGGTTTAAAGCCCAAAGAAAAAACCCTGGCACAAGTAAACAACTAACTAACTAAAGAGCTCAATACAACTGTAGAGCCGACCTAGATAAACCTAGTGAGCAGATCGTCAGGGAAAGCTTTCCCTGATGAGCCACTTAGGTGAAACCTGGGTAGGTTTGTCTGGCTCACTAAGTTTATCTATCTATCTATCTACATATATATATTAAGGAAAAAGACAATAAGAAAACTGTATTTTTAGTCAATGCATTTCGTTCAATGTGGGCTTTTTCAAGGCAAAAAACAAAATGAATTTATTGAAACAGAGTATCTATAAATAACAAATGAAATGTTGTTAGCAACTAGAAGAGTTTAAAAATGCTATTGTATATTCATATGGTCCACTGAAAGATTACATCAATTACTTTATATTTGAAGAGAATATTTTTTGAAGAGAATATTTTCATGTGTAGAAATATTGTTTGCATTGTTGTGTTGATGGATTCAACCATTTTCTTTTGATTTCTTCCTATATTTGTTGTGTACATTGGCTTGGAAGAGTAGTAATTATGTTAGGAAAGGTGATATTGGGAAAAAACCTGGGTATAGATTAATATTTGGATATTATTCAATGGTAGCACTATCAAGGATTTTCCATTTGAGTGAATTATTTTCTTTTTTTATGAGTGGAGCATTTATAAAATCGAAATTGTGTATGTATGACTAGTGCATTTGTTGAATTGTTATTTATGAGGTCACTTTTGTGCTCATAGATATGTTTTTTTTTAAATTTCTGCATCTTTCTCCAATGTATTGTTAGGAACAGCTTTGGCAAATGGCTAGATGTAAACATAAGTTCTATGCTAATAGTTTCTTCTATTGCACTTTTCACTTTTAGTTTCTTGCTTTCCGGTCAAATTTGTTCTTCAAAAATTTAAATGCTGTGTTAATTGCTATCTTCTGTCTTCTTAATTCCTGTTCTTTTATTGTTTGTATCTTAGTGGCTTTATTGCCTTGCTTGGGATGTAATGATTAAAAAAAATATTTTTCTGCATTTATTTCTGTGTGTGTGAGCGTATAAATGCTAAATTTTTAACTATATATGTGTTTATTTCTATAAAAATATCTGTATATAAATATAATCTGTACATGAATACATAAATATATATGTATTTATATATGTGTAGTATCAAATAAGCTACAGGAGATAGAAAGAAGTGCCTTCGGGTAACTCTCTGAATTGCTAATCCTGAAACTCAAGAGAGATAACTGAGAGTGGGAAAAAATGTTCTTACAGTGCCAAAATAACAAATAGACCTTAATGACTCCTGAGGCTAAAGACAGATCAAGTAACTATGAATGTTAAGATGAGAGTTTTGAAGGGAAGTCTCTTCAGACAATGACTTTAGACTGACACACTTGCGTTAAGAATTAGGCTTAATGTATATACACTCACACCATGCAAACACACACACACACACACACACACACACACACACAGACATATGTGTGTATGTGTGTGTGTGTATGTGTTTAAGGTATGCTATATTGAAGGTAGAAAAGTGCTGAATATCGGACAAATATATACTGCCTATATATATATATATATATATATATATATATATATATATATATATATATAATATAAAAGTGAACATAAAAGTCAACACTTAGAGGCAACAGTCTGTTTTATGCTAGATGCAATTGTCAGGCCATGAGCACTCATGGCCTGACGATTGCATCTAGCATGAAACAGACTGTTGCCTCTGAGTGTTGACTTCTATGTTCACTTTTATATTTACACACGCTCTATCTCTGATATTGAACACTTTATCCCATAAATATAGCACATCTTAAGACTATATTTCTTCATATATATATATATATATATATATATATATATATATATATTAAAAAAAACAATACTCAAATATTACTGGGACTTAAAGTTTCATGAAAACTCCCAGTTTGTTATACAGCTGTCTCACAATCTTCAGGTGATTTAATTGACATGATACTCAATTCTCTATATATATTTATATCCAGGTAAGATGAGAATGAATAAACTACAATTCCAATGTTCTTAACATTTAATTTAAAAGAGGACTCAATACAAAGTAGAGCAATATTCTTTATCTTGGTATTACATCAAAAAACATGTAAAAATTGCTACACAATTGCAGTTGTGTTTTGATGTGTATCAATGCATCTCATCAGGCAATTGTAAATTACTGGTGAGTTTATGATTTATTCAGATTTAAAAGCAAAATACAGCCTTTTTATGAAAAAGGAAAAAAGAAAAAGTCAAGAGTAGGACCTGGTTATAAAGTTTGTGGCCTTTACTTAGATAAACCAATCGAATATGGCCTATGATAAAGTTAAACTAAGGGAAGAAGTAAAAACTGAGAAATTATTTTTCATAAATGGGTCATGACCTGTAGATTTGAAATCAATGGCAGCAACAGATCTTAAACAGGGGTGGATGTAAATGGATACATATTGTACATTAGACAATGTCATTTCCTAAGAAAAAATGAAGTGGTAATCTAACAAAATGCTAGACAAATTATATGCTTTGTGAGTTTCCTACATAAAAAATTATAGTTGATAAATAAATAGCTTCTTTAAGAAACCAGTAAATATTTAAATATATAGACTTACTTGGTAAATTAATATACAACTGTTGACTAAAGATTCTTTATATAAAGTGTTAATAACAATAACCAATTAATGCAAAATATCAAAATACCAACCAAATACCAATATATCCATAAAAAATGTTACTAACACTACCAGGAGATTAATACAAAATAATATTAATTCCAAAATAATCTTACCAATAGAAAGATAAGTTGCAACACAATTCAACTAAAATCTAAGAAAAAGCATTGTCAAATTCCAAGTCTAACTGAATTGCAAGCTAAAAGGTAGACTGTGTTTACAACTGACCATTAACTTGGATCTTTGGTTTAATAAAGCATTCTTATCAAAGAACCTGATAATTTGCAATTTTTCATGTAAACACAGAAAACAGGATTCATATATGGATCTACATGTCCTTGTTTTTTGAAAAATTTTCAACTTAGGAGTTTTATTATCTTTCAAACTCCAAAAATATTATTATATTATTATATAATATACGTCAAAAAACAACATTATTACGTCATTATTTTTGCACCAACCTAATACATCTATTAGTATATATATATATACATGTACACATATACATGCTCACTCATATATATCTGTACATACATATATAGATACACACATACTTTATAGAGACTTTTCAGATACTATTATACATCCTACACACACACACACACACACATATATATATATATACATATATATATATATATATATATATACCCAAGTTAAGATATATGAAAACTTACTTACTCAATACTACAGTTTCATCAGTTGCTAAGCATTTTGCAACGATGATGAACCTTAAGAGATTTTATTTTATTCTTATAACCATATATATATATATATGAAACATATATATATATATATATATATATATATATATATATATATATATATATATATATATGAAACATATATATATCTATATATATATATGAAACATATATATATATATATATATATATATATATATGAAACATATATATATATATATATATATATATATATATATATATATATATACAAGTAATTATTAATGCCTTACATTTATAATTACAATATTTTTGGATGGTCAAGGTGGTGAACAAATTCACACTTTGAGAGCATATCAACAGATATTGTACACTTGATGATGAAATACATGCTCGTAAAAACTGATGTTATAAACAGTGAATGTTTACAAGGTAAGGATTCAGATTTCAATGTGTATTGATCAAAATTCAGAATATACGCATAGTTGTATGAAAAATAGCCAAAACTGTTCATATGTGGTTCTTTAGTTGCTATTGTTAAGGAAAGCCATTAGGTATAAGGGTGTCCTTGGTTCGGCTGGGAGTTGACCAATTTCTTAGGTTGGTTGGCTGAGGTCATAGTTTGTGTCAGGAGAGAGGCCTGAAGCAAATTAGGGAAGTCAAGTGGAGTTTTGTTAGTGGGATTTGATGTACAATTTTCATCAGTGTTGAAATTGACACCAACAAAAAGCTTGATTGTGTAGCAGTTGTGTGATGAGGCCAAAGTATTGAAGCTGAACTACCTGTCATCAGCAAAGGAGTGCCATCTTTAATATATTTGGTTTAACAGGTGCAGGATTTTCAGCACATCCTTTCTTTTTGCAGGAATGTTCGTGATTGACTATTGTATTTTATTGCAGGGATTTCTTTTGTAGACTGGATGTGATGCTCAAAGCTCCTGTGCAGAAAACGACTTTTTATTTTGTTTTGCTTTCTTAGTATTCACATCCAGATGGCATTGTAGTGTGAATCAGAAAGAGATCCAATTGTAGCACTAAGTAATGCTTTTGCAGGTCGAAAAGATTAAGTTTTGTCTCAAAGAGAACATAAGAAGTGCATAAAGATGGCAGTCTATTATGCTTCTGTGCTGAAGAACCTTTTTTATTCCTGTGAGACATGGGTTGTGTATTGCATACTCTATGGTGCTCTGCAGAGATTCCATCAATCCTGTTTATGGTCAATTCTTGGATTCCACTGGATATTCCACCTGTCAGACACTGTGGTCCTCAATAAAACCAATGTCATCAAAACCAAAATGTACATTCATCACTGAAGGCTTCACTGCAAATTGTTCTATATATATATATATATATATATATATATATATATATATATATATATATATATATATATATATATATATATGTGTATATAGCACTCAAAATCAGCATAAAATAAATAAACACTTCAAGTCTCTTGCAGTCTACAATATAGAATAACTTGTGTGGGCACTTCAACATGGTATAATGGTTAACAAGCTTGTCTTGCTAGAACAATTATGACTGAGTAGTGAGTTCAATTCTCACTAAGTGCCCCATTCTTTTGGCCTTGTGTCACATCTAAACTATGCTTAGAAAATAACTATAGAATAACTTGTGTATGAACCCTCACATATATTGATATATATTTGGAGGTATACAATTCATGAAGGATATAAGATCTTCCAAGAACAAGTTTTTTTAATCATTTCCCCCACAAGAATGGTGATAATGCCACTAAGATGTAAGAGGTTATTGGAAGTAAAAGAGAATGTAATGAGAAATGACAATAAAAAGACAGATGGCAATTGACATTGCATTTAAATATTTAAAGGTTGTGGGTGGCAGGGAAGCAAGAAACTGAAAGAGAGTTCCAGAGTTGAGAGTTGAGCAAATGTCAAGTGGGCAGTTACGAAAGGGGAAAAAATTAATCTGACAATCCATCAATCTATATATGATGAACTTGGCAGAGTATGTCACTCCAATTCAGACCTTGTTATTTGTAAGAAGAGTCATATTGGTAGACCTTTGATAAACTATGATCAGTATTGCACTGGAAATAACATGCATCATCTGCTCCAGTTTTATCCATCACATGAAAACTCATTAGCAAGCTGAACAGATTTTTACTAAACAGGCCAGGCCCTGTACAGAACAACTTAGTGTCTGTCTACAATAACCTTTTCAAGTCACTTGACTGCTTCAAAAGCCATTGTCATTCTCATAAGAATTTGATCAAATTTGTCAGTGATCCTCATAATAGTTAAGGAGTCAACCAACATCATAGGTATCGATAAAACCTTATGCCCACAGACAAATCAGAAAGACTCATTTTACTTTGTAAAAACAGTTTTTATGTTGGCAATGTACTTTATTTAGTGGTAAATATTAAGTACATATATAAAATATGATAACAATGAAAATATCAGATCAAGATTCAACTACATGTTAAGCTGGAGACTTATTGATGCTCCCTTATGTGTGTGTGTGTGTGTAGAGACACACAGACAATGTCATACAAAAGTCTGCAACTATTTGCAACAATAGATATTTTACCATTTCCCTTTACAAATGAGAAAGAGAAAGATATTTAGTGGAGAAAAAATATTATTCTGGAAAACTCACTAGGGAATAAACTCATTGTCAATGGCTTTTGCAACTAACTTTCAAAAAATCTTTATATCTCTCTGCAGTCAAACTTCAAGAAAGATAAAGTCAGTGGGAGATATAACTAACTAGATAGACAGATAGGGAGATATGATCAAATTGAGAGAAAATATCCTTAGGGTTGATCATAATATGGTTTCGGCCCTGAATGCATGCAGCATTGTATGACAATCACTTGTAGAAAATAATACTGATTATTTTTCACCCAAATATCTCTCTATTTCTGTCTGTCTGTCTTTTTGTGTGTATATATATATATATATATATATATATATATATATATATATATATATATATATATATATATATATGACATCCAGTACAAAACATGAGAATGTGGAAAGATTTGTGTTTTTAAGGCATTATTTGGCTTTGCTTGATCAGTGACAACCTTCATAGTTTAAAACATATTGGATCTAATAATTGTTTCTCCTGTAAAAGGGGGATACATGTTCCAATCCTGCCAGAGCATGAATATTTTTCTTTAATAAAATTCTTTGATTATTCAGTCAGGTAGATGAAAATAAATAAATATACTGTTTAATAAATAAATAAATGGAGCCTCTACCCAAATATGGATAACCACTAAAAATAATGTTTAATCTATCTATCTATCTCTCCATATATATATATATATATATATATATATATATATATATATATATATATATATATATATATATATATTTGGGGCAACAACCTTTCTTTTAAACATCTTCCATTAAATATGACAGACAACTCAGAGTTAATTAATTTTTTATTTACTTTTTCCAAGATCCTTTTTGTTTTTCCATTTAAGGGAGTAGAGAAATTTTCCATAATTTTCATTGTCCCAAGAGCTTTTGGTCATTTCTTTCACCATTTTCAAGAGGGTTTTCTTTTAGATGTTTTTATTAATAGTTTTTTGTCATGTTTTACCTGTTTAAGTTGTATTTTATTTTTGTGCTGTTTTGCATAGGAGCATTCATTCCAACCCTTTGGGTGTTGAGTGTGATTGGAATTTGCATGAACATATTTCTATTTTCAAAAAAATTTTAACACTCCATTTTCACTGTTAAATAAATTGAAGATGATAGAAGGAGAGAGATGTTTGATCTACAGGGCCTCTCTAATAATGAGATGTTTTGGTTAATGTGATTTATATAGAATTTTAGTGTCTTTGACCAGAATATTTTTCAAGGGTTCTTGTTAATTGTGGGTTGATAAATATTTTTATAGAACTTTGATCTAAGTGACATGTGAGTTGTCTACTCAAGGAGGTGGTAGTATGTCCAATATAGGTAATTGATTTGTGACAAGAAACACAATCTTGTACTGGGCATTGAAATTGATACACTGTATATATATATATGCATGGTATTTAATGGAAAGGGCTCTATATCTCTGGGAGAGCTAACATCTGCAAACATATAACTACTATCCATGCATCCGTGCATATATATATATATATATATATATATATATATATATATATATATATATATATATATATGTGAAAATATTGTAGAAAATAGGAAAGAAACTGGTTTGGTAAATAATCCAAAGTTCCTTAGTATTTTTGTAATTATTTTTAAAAAATAGTGCTCGATACGAAAGTAGAGCATAAATATAATTATTTATTTAAAAATATGATTCCAACTCGCTACATAAGAGGTCTCATGTTTCAAAACAAGAGCCGAAAACTTCAAAATAATATTTGAATTAACTTGAGTTAAAGTAGGCTCTGTTCCATCTTCAAGCAAAATTTTTTGGGAATGACAAAAAACAGGAAAAGAAACATCATTTGGTATACACCTCCGTTCAACCAAATGGTTAGTATTAAACTAGGACAGAAGTTCTTAGCTCTAATTGATAAACACTTTCCCACCAAAAGTAGGCTTAGTAATATATTCAATAAGAACACACTAAAATTGAGTTATTGCTGCACTGAAAATCTAGAAGGTATAATAAGAAGACACAATAATAATATCCTGAACAAACCCCCTTACCTGAATAGTTTTAATAACTCTACACTTAAATCAGATAATGATAGGGAAAAATTATGCGATTGTAGAAACCCGGTAGACTGCCCATTAGAAAATAAGTGCTGCATCAAATCTGTGGTATACCAATGCACTATATCATCCACGGAGAACCCTAACAATAATATGATATACATTGGGTCCACGAAAAATGCCTTTAAAACCAGATGGAGGCAGCATAAATGCTCCTTCAACAACATAAACTTTAGACATCAGACCTCTCTATCTAAATAATTTTGGCACCTGAAAGAAAAAAATAGGACACCTAAAGTAAAATGGAAAATCATTAACAGGACTAGAACTTGCAAAACTTGGGATGACCCATTCCCTTTGTGCCTCCATGAGAAACTACACATTATTAAGCTTCTAAACAATAAAAACCTATTAAACAACAGGCAAGAATTAACGGTTTTCTGACGACACAACCGAACTTATGCTCTGAATAACTAGCTAAAAACACGCATACAATAAAATAAATTTTAAAATCCATAGCCCATATACATAGTTTTAATACCCTACAAAAATTGATAACTCTTTATGAAGTCGTCAAATAACAAATGTTACGGCCTTTTCATATACACAATCCCTTTCATAAAGAGATATAATAAAAAAATAAAATAAAAATAAATAAATAAATCTCCGTAGACGCTCAAGCCAGACTATGCGAAAACTTCCTCCGTCATAAATTTAGCCACCCCCACCTTACCGTGACCCGACATCTATGAAAGTAACTCTATACTGATACAAATTATTAACACCCCACCCCTGCCTATTCTAAACAATCCGCCCTTGATGTTACCATGGAAATTTTTGATTTCAATTCTGACCATACTATTAAAACTCGTAAATTTCAGAAATAAGTCATTCCCCAAAAAATTTCGCTTGAAGATGGAACAGAGCCTACTTTAACTAAAGTTAATTCAAATATTATTATCTTGTTTTGAAACATGAGACCTCTTATGTAGCGAGTTGGAATCATATTTTTAAATAAATAATTATATATATATATATATATATATATATATATATATATATATATATATATATATATATAGTGTAAAGTGTTCAATATTTGAGAGAGCTAACATATGCAAACATATAACTACTATCCATGCAACTGGGCATATATATATATATATATATATATGTATATATGTAGTGGAAAGTGCTCAATATCTGTTAGTGAGCTAACATCTGCAAACATATAACTACTATCCATGCAACCGTGCATATATATATATATATAGTGTAAAGTGCTCAATATCTGTGAGAGAGCTAACATATGCAAACATATACCTACTATCCATGCAACTGCACACACACACACACACATATATATATATATATATATATATATATATATATATATATATGTAGTGGAAAGTGCTCAATATCTGTGAGAGAGCTAGCATATGCAAACATATAACTACTATCCATATAAATGCATATATATATATATATATATATATATATATATATATATATTGTATTGCGGCAGCAGTACATTATTTAAACATATTATTAAATATAACAGACAATGAATGTCTATCATGTCTGATCATGTGTGTTCTAATGTTCAAATGTTTGCTTTAAATTCTAGTGTTATTGGCTATAGTTTCTTGAAATTCCCATTTTTTTTCCATTCCATTCATTATAATAATTTAATTTACACACTTTTATATTTTTCATATCCCAGAAAAATAAACTTGATAAGTCCTCGGACCAAACCGGTTGTTCTTTTTTAGCTTTTTTAAAAATGCCATATAAATTTTGCCTTTTCCTAGCTATTGTTAAAAAAATTATTTAAATATATATATATATATATATATATATAATTGTGGGTAAAAATGCTTCCAGTCCAACATAGAAGCCCTTAAAAGATGTGATGTTTTGGCCAATATGCGTGTGTGGGTTTGTATGCATGTATGTGTGCATGTGTTTGTAAGCATGTATGTGTGTGTGTGAGTGTGTGTGTGTGGGTTCATGATAGATCACAGGTGGAAAATGGAAGTCATTTCCAAACTCTTATTTTATAGAATACACTTTATATTTTTCTTATTTATTACTTTGGTAACTGATAAGTTTGATGGAATTGTTTATGCTAACTTTTTCCAAAGGTCAGCTTTAAAGTAAATTCATCCTGTTTATTTTGGCTCTTGTTATAGACACTCAAGTTTATGGCACATTTTGAACATCTGCCAAATCCCAAGACAGAGACAATGGTAGTACTGGTATTCAAGAAATGTTCTTGCCTTAAAATATAACCTATAAAGAAATGAAATTAGACATTAATTATGTGAATTCAAATGTCAGAATCAATTATACAGCTTCATTGTGATTGGCTATTTGACACATGTAGACACATACAAAGATATCAATAGATATCTGAGTAACATATATTCACTTATTTGATATTTTCTCTTTGTCAGATTTTATTTGACAACTCAATGTCTTCATATTAAAATTGGTATCAACCAACCAATATTGGTAAAATTTCAAGATATATATATATTCTTTCTTCTTCTATATGTTGCATTCCTGCTGAACATAGGTGATCATGGCTCAACACAATTTCCTATTTTGTGGAGCTTTTGCAGATTTTCTTCCTTTGCTCCCCACTGTTCCACCATCCATTCACAGAAACACTTCAAGTAAGTGGATCACTGTTTTCCACTATCTCTCCCCATGAGGATTGAGTTTTCAAAGCCCTACTTCCTCATTATGCGTCTAAGTAATTTCAGCCATCTTTTCCCAATTATGAGTATAAGTGTTCTATCTGTTGACAATTTAAGACTTCCTTGTTTCTTACTTGCTCCATTCACAAAATTTTCAATATCCTTCTGTAGAATCATGTTTTCGCTGCTTCTAGTTTTCTCTTCATCCATGGGGAGACTGTTGAGCATTCACTGCCATATAAGAGGATCGATATCACATAACAATCCAGCAATCTTTTTGTTGCTAATAATAATAATATTCTTTCCATTTCTCAGCATCTTGCTTAACTTTTGGATGCTACCAACACATGTTTGGATCTTGGTGCCATATTGTCTATCCTCTGTTAAAATTGCAATATATTGTGTAAATTTTAATCTGTCTTTATAAATATTGATAAATAAATTTGACATTCATAAAGAATAATATGCACACCTATTTACATACTTTAATTCAAATACTGAGTCATAAATTATATATATATATATATATATATATATATATATATGTGTGCAGATATGTAGAAAAATAGTAAAGAACACGTTAGGTAAATAATCCGGAGTTCTTTAGTATTTTTGTTTTTATTTTTAAAAAACAGTGCTTTATACAGAAGTAGAGCTTAAATTATAATTATTTCTGAAGGTGACTGATATGTGGATAAAAACTATCTCTTAGACCTCTTACCAAAATGGTTGCACCAGCCCATTTCCATAGTAATTAATTTTGCGAATGAACATGCTCATAAAGATGCATAAATTTCAAGATTGGTTATTGCTAAATTTTCACTTAAGGATGAAACAGGGCTTGATACTTTAACTCAATTTAATTTTTAATAATTGTATTGAGGTTTTTGGCTCTCATTTTTGAAACATGGGAACTCTTATGTATCGAAGGAAACATATATTTTTAAAAAATAATTATAATACATATATATATATATATATATATATATATATATATATATATATATATAAAAGTGAACATTGAAGTCAATACTCAGAGGCAACAGACTGTGCCATGCGAAATGTAATCGTCAGGCCATCTTGCCTGACTATTACATCTAGCATGACCTTTGAGTGTTGACTTCAATGTACACTCTTATATTTGCATATGCTCTATCCCTGATATGGAGCATTTTGTCCTATAAATATAGAACACCTTAAAACTATATTTCTTCGTATATATATATATATATTTTACAGCCAAAAAAAAAAAAAAAATTACCTCAACACATAGTCTATTTCATGCCGTTCTGATAGTCTATTTCAAGTCAGCTTGAAATAGACTATTTCTATGTTGAGGTAATTTTGGGGTTTTTACTGTAAAAAATTCATATTCTCTGTTAAAACAAAAACATTGAGCTCTCTATGGATCAGTTTTAATAATTAATATTACTAGGATCCACCCAGATTATATACCAATGGATCAATTACCTGCTCTCTCTCTCTCTCTCTCTCTCTATATATATATATATATATATATATATATATATAATACAGGTCCTATATATATATATATATATATATATATATATATATATATACATATATATATACATATATATATATATATATATATATATATATACATATATATATATATATATATATATATATATATATATATATATATATATATATATATACATATATATATACATATATATATATATATATATAAATATAAAAGTGAACATAGAAGTCAACACTTAGAGGCGACAGTCTGTTTCATGCTTTATGCAATCGTCAGGCCACGTGTGCTGTTATTTTTCTCAGCTACAGCTGCACAGAGAGCATGGCACAAATAATAAAAAAGCACAATAGGAAAATTATCAACAAACCACACGAACAAATTAAACCCACGTGCAACTGCAGAATAAAGAACGAATGTCCCTTAAACGGAAATTGTTTACAAAACAACGTAATATACCAAGCCACGATAAAATCACCAGATGATGAAGAAAAAGTATACATAGGAGTAACTGTAGGACCCTGGAAACAAAGAAATTATACACACAAAACATCTTTCACAAATAGTAAATATGCAAACAGTACAATGCTTTCTAAGTATATCTGGGAAATTAAAAACAAAACGAACATCACACCAAAAATATCTTGGAAGATAAGGAAAAAATCATCAGCCTACAATAACCAATCAAAAACTTGCAAACTTTGCTCGGAGGCAAAAATAGCTATCATTACTTTTCCCGACCAAAATAAATTATTAAACAAAAGATCTGAACTCATCTCAAAATGCAGACATGAAAATAAATTTTTACTACGTAACCTAAAAAATTAAAAACGGAAAAAATAAAATAAAAACAAATAAATATACTAATAAGCAAAAATAAAAAAAATAAAAAAAATAATAGAAATAAAACATAAAAAAATACTATGTTACTTAAAAATCGAAAACCGAAAAGAGAAAATATACAAGTAAATTAAATTAACCTAAATTCATCCAAGTAAATAAATAAACAAACCAATCCCAAATAAAGATAATCAACTAAAAACTGTTCCCGCCAAAATAATACTTAGAATGAACTACAACAATCAACCCCAAAACTGAACAAATAGCTTTAATTAAATTCCCAAACCAAAACAAAACTGTTAAATAAGTGATATAAACAAATTCTTACTACGTTAATAAATAAATAAATAAATAATAAAATAAGAAACAAAAATAAAAACAAGCAATATAATTTGACCTAAATAGATAAACAAATGACTTCCGGTGAAATAACCGCCATAACAGAATACCCACAATGCACCACTAACCCGTATATATATAAATAGCCGAGAAAAATAACAGCACACGTGGCCTGACGATTGCATAAAGCATGAAACAGACTGTCGCCTCTAAGTGTTGACTTCTATGTTCACTTTTATATTTACACACACTCTATCTCTGATATTGAGCACTTTATTCCATAAATATAGCACACCTTAAGACTATATTTCTTTATATATATATATATATATATATATATATATATATATATATATCGGTTACCTGTACTATATATATATATATATATATATATATATATATATATATATATATATATATATATATATATAAAAGTAGATCTGTTTCAAAATAAATCTGATAATGGATTTCATCATTTGAGGCATCTTCAAATTTAAAAGCAAAAACTAAAGAAATTAAATCTGGGTATGCATTTTTGTGTATGTTTAAATAATGAGATCTTATTATTTTTTCCCAAGGTGGTATTTCTTGTGACTAAAAAAAGAAAATGATTAGCTTTTTAAATATGTTAACGACCTTTTTTAAAAGTCAATCATTTTCTTTTTTTTTTTAGTCACGAGAAATGCCAGCTTATATTAATTACTCTAACAATGCCATTTGTTCACCATTTACTGTAATAAATGAAAGAATGTGTGATTTTTTTAATTATCATGAGTGCAAGGAAGATAGTAAAATTTAATAAATAAATAATTTTTATTTCACAAAAATTATTTGGACCAGAAAAACTTAAGTCAAACTGTTTATGCATTGTATACATGGATTCTTCACCATCTCTTTGGCCCAGTAATAATTCCATAATCAATTGATGTTAAATTGTATCCATTTTAAATTGTATCCGCCCTTTTGGTTTCCATAGTTACACTGTCTCTTTATTTATTACATTGTGGGATGTGCCAAAGAACTTTGGTGTTTGTTTACTGGTAACTTTGGAATAAAATGAACTAGATCAAGGATATAAGCAAATAATATATATTTATTTGATTTAGATTGATTCAGGATAACAAAAGTTTATTATAAGTCTGATCTTGGTAGGAGTTAGGAGAAAGTTTGTTTCATCTCAGTATTCCACAGGTGAGAAGTCAGAACTTGGTAGTAGTAGTCATCTTAGAAATAGGTCAGTGTTAATCTACTATGTTTTTCTCGGCCCTAAGAAGAGCAGAAAATATCATTAGCAAATGATTTCTTCTTAACTACTTCACACGTCCTACATGGCTGGTTTCTCTGTTGGTCACTTCCATTTTCTCTTGCATTCTCTTCTCGTCTGGCTGAGGTATGGTTTATATCATTTTGGCCAGTCTCCCAGACTATTAGCGTGATCTTTAGTTTCAGCTAACATCAGAAGTCTCTTTGTATTAATTTTTTTGATTGTCCAAAAGTATTTTATTTTCCGACATTTCTTTCTTTTACATTTTTTTTAGATAGCAGAAGTTATGCATGGAATCTCTCTGATTTTTGGTAGTCTTAAGTCACAAATGGCTAGACTTTGGTCCAGCAAACTTCTGCTGTTTTTTGGATGGGTTCAGTTTTTTTCTTTTTCCCCATTCTTATTTGAGGGTTAATTTCTCATTAGTTATAGTGAAGTATATAGAGAGACATTTAGAGAGAAAGAGATAAGAGTTTTAAAGAAAACTTTATTATTCTTATTTGTTTATATA
>OZ010596.1:62585391-62652891 GCA_963932145.1 Acanthosepion lycidas | reverse complement strand
TCTCAATGTGGAGGCCATAATAAAAGTAGAGCATGAGAAAATCATTTAAAGAGTCAATATGGGCAAAATTAAATGGTGTGGATTCAAAGTGCTACCTTTATTATCATCCTATCATTATCATTATCATCTTAATAAGCTCAGTATGGTTAGAAAATTTCCTCCAAAAAAATGAACGTCCCCGCCACTTCGTTTATTAAGTACTCAAGGGTAAAGCATTCATTCCTTACTACTTTGCAAATGTGGCTAAGTTTCAAAGAACATCATTATTTGACTTAATTCCATTAAATTTTAGACAATAATGTTTCCTATTTATATTCATTTTGTAATGAACTATGGCTGGGAAAATACATATTTCATCCTCTACTGATTTTCTAAATTTGCCACCTTACAAAAATAGGAATGGTCTATAAATCTTCAGGGTAGGTCCATCTTGAAAGTGAGAGATAGAATATAAAAAAAATTCTATAAAATCACATTAAATTAATTTTTGAATATTTATTTATTTTTTATTGAAAAAATAAGTATTTCACCCCATAGCAAAACATAACTCAGTATTTGGTGAAGAAACCCTTGTTGGCAAGCACAGCAGCCAGACATTTCCTGTAGTTGATTACCAAGTTTTTACAGATCCTAGGTGGGGATTTTGGCCCACTCCTCTTTGCAGATCCAAATCCTTAAGATTTTTAGGTTGTCGTTGGGCAACCTCCGCATATTCTCTAAAGGATTAAGGTTTGGAGACTGACTAGGCAACTCCATTATCTTAATGTATTTCTTGAGCCACTCCCTCATTGCCTTAGCCATATGCTAATATGTGTAGTCGTCCTGTCTCCTTAGCAGAGAAACAGCCTCAAAGCATAATGTTTCCACCACCATGCTTAATGCTTGGGATGGTGTTTTTGTGATCCAGGTCAGCCTCCAAGCACGCTGAGTTGAGTTGAAGTCAAAAAGCTTAATTTTATTCTCATCTGACCACAGCACTTTCTCCAAACCATCCTGTACATGTGCCTTATTGAGTAGGGGAACTTGCAGACACTACATGATTTCAGTCTACTATGACATAGTGTGTTACTAATGGTCATCTTGGTGACTGTGGTCCCAGCTGCCTTGAGATCCTCAACAAGTTCTTACCACGTAGTTCTGGGTTGTTTCCTCACATTTCACATCATCACGTTCACTCCACGTTGCGAGATCTTGCGTGGAGCTACAGACCAAGGGAGATTGATCGTCAATTAGTGTTTCTTCCATTTTCTTATTACCGCACCAACATTTGACTCCTTCTCACTTAGCTGTTTACCAATTGTCTTGTAGCCCATTCCAGTCTTGTACAGGTAAACAATTTTGTCCCAGATGTTCTTAGATAATTCTTTTGTCTTGCCCATTGTGGAGAGATTAGGCTCTGATTCATTGAAGGATTCAGTGAACTAGTGTCTTTTATACAGGTAATGAGTACTTGATTAGGAGTAATAATTGAGTAATAGGACTAGTCTATATGCCTCCTGGTCACATAACCAGTCTGTGGGGTCTAAATCATTGCTGGTTGGTAGGGGGGGGATATTTATTTTTTCAATAAAAAAGAAATAAATGTTCAAAAATTAATATATTGTGATTTTCTAGATTTTTTTTATACTGTATCTCTAATTTCAAAGATGGACCTACCATGAAAATTATAGAGCGTTCCTATTTTTGTAAGGTGGCAAACTCAAAAAATCAGCAGGGGATGAAATACTTATTTTCCCCATTGTCTGTTCTGATATAATCATATTTTGTACTGTAAGATTACTAAACCTCTCTGACTTCTACTACAGTAGCAACCCTCTGGTAATTATTGCTGCAACTATCCTTTTCTTACTATCCATTATCTTGCACCCTCACTTTGTTACAGGAATTCAGCTTCTCTGGAGTTGCAGATAATTAGAAGTGACTCAGCAGAAAAGAGTTTTTGCCAGTAATACATTTGTTATGGGTCACTTAATGGGGCTTTCTACATTTAGAAACATCTGTTATTCTTAACCTTCCAAACCTTTTCTGTGCTTCTTTTCTCATTTTCTATATATTTTATAAATTTACTTTCTTTTTGTAGACTATTACATTGTCTCAATGATTTCTTTCTGTTTTAGATTTTTCTCTTATAATAAACCTGTTGACGGCATGAAAATTATTAATGGAATCAAAAATCTTTATTCTGTCTGCCAATCTTTTACTTTAACTGATAATAGTACATGACTCCAAAAACTGTTTGATATGCTGTTCTAATAATGGAAGAATCAAGTGGTTGTCCACATGGGTAAGGCTGAAAAAGGAATCGGCTGAAACACCATGATAACAACATAAGTCGCAAAAAATGATATGTACATTCTAAACAACTTTTTGAATGATAATGTCTCACCTCAAAATTATGGTAGCAGTTAAGAGAAGTTTCTTGAGATTTGTTTTATTTTTGGTGATGGAAGTGATAGATATGTTGAAGACTTATACATACATTCATATATATTAGGTTAGTGCAAAAATAATGACACAATAATGTCGTTTTTTGACGTATTTTTTAACGTCAAAAAACGACATTGGTTGGTGCAAAAATAATGTCGTTTTCTCACATAGTAACATATGTGAAAAAACGACATTATTTTTTGCACCAACCTAATATGTAAGTATATATAAGTGATAGAAATTTTGGGGGATTTGAATAATCATTCATACTAATTCATGGAGTCTAGAACAATCTTTAACAGAATGCAGAAAGCACTGGATGGTTGTTTCATCCTTTTTGGGGACTCATCAGCAGTGTGCATCCACTACTGAGAATCAAATCCAGCAACATATCTTCATTCAAAGATGTTTGGTTGAATAATCTAGATATATTATGTCTATTTATTTTATTTTAATTCTCTCAACTTCATCAATAAATTTCTTAGTGCTGTTACAAAACTGTGTAAGAAAGATGCTGTAGTTTTTGTTATTTCTTTTATTTTCCCAAGTACTTTCACTCTCATCCATTATCATCATCAGGGGTGAATTGCTAAAACTAATATGTCTAGATTATTCAACCAAACATATATATATATATATATATATATATATATATATATAAAAGTAAACATTGAAGCTAACATTTACAGGCTGTTGCATGCTAGATGCAATCATCAGGCCATGAGTGTTGGGTTTTTTCTGAACTATTTGTATGTACAGGTCAGTGGTGCATTGTGGGTAGTCCATTCTGGCAGTAATTTTGGCAGGAGTGGCTTGTTATTTACTTATTTATTTATTTATTTATTTATTTGTCCCCTCTGAGTGTTGATTTCAATGTTGACTTTTACACTCTATCTCTGATATTGAGCACTTTATCCCATAAATATAGCACACCGTAAAACTATATTTTTCCCCTCTATATATATATATATATATATATATATATATATATATATATATATATATATATTATTCAACCAAACATATATATATATATATGCATGTGTGTGTGTTTGTGTGTATACAAATAGGATACAGAATCCAGACAAATTTTGAAGAATATGACAAATGAAAAGCTATTTCGTTGAAAATATATTATTTGTTTTGCCCTTAGTAGGCTTTATCAGATCAAAAATTAAAGAAATGTGTCTGCGTATTTGTGCATATGCTTAAATAATAAATTGCTAGTACTACTTCTGTTAAGCTGTCATTTCTCATGATGAGAGAAAAGAAGGAAATTGTGTGACTTTTGTTCTTTTGTTTTTGATCTGATGAAACGTACTAAGGCCAAAATATGTTATATATATATATATATATATATATATATATATATATATAATTATTTATATTACTTTCAGACTAGTCATCATCTATATTGTTATGATTACTATGTTTCAGCTTTTGTGTTCTTCAGCCTTCTTCAGATGTCTGTTGATCTAACTAATCTTCAAGGAATTTCAAACTGCATACTTTATTTAATCTACAGGGGTAGATTGTTGTTCTTCCTCTGAGCATGTCTAGGGATGTCATATTTTCTCCCTTTTTATTACTACTCAGTTATTTCTAGTACTGTTTGCAATAAGTCTAAGTCCATACTACCCAGCCCAGCAACTGAACTCAGAATTACTATACCACAAAATTCAATCCCTGGGACAGTTAGTACAGATCTAGTCTCTGAAAAAAGAAGAAATAATAATTCCTGAAAATAAAATAAAGTGTTCTAATCAATATTCATTTGAAGGTAACTTGGATTGACAGACACCTGAAGAAGGCCAGAGGGTACAATAGCTGAAAGGTTGTGATAATAACAACAAAGTTTAGGACATCAATCCAAATATAAATAATTTAAATAATAACTCCTTATCGCAGAAATTCAGACACAAATTATATATAAACCGATGTGCATTGCTTTATAATGCAAAAAAAACTGTTATGCTATGTTTTTGTTCATTTCTAAAAACATAGACTATATATCCATTTCAAATTTTGTATGGGGCGCATCTCAACTAGATAGGTATAAAAACATTTATATGGGGCTCATCTATGCTAGGTAGGTACAAAAACATTCCAATTATTATAGACAGGAATAAATAGGTTTGCCTATCATCCAATTCACATTCTTCATTGGGATTTTGAACAAGAGAGAGGTTTATCCCTTGTTTCCTGTTTAGGATTGGGTTTCCAGTTGCTTCTAATGTCTTCTTTATCTCTATACTCCTAATGTCTCCACCTAAACTTTGAAATTTCATTTTATTTTTTTCCTGAATAAGTATAGATAGGTTTGCTTATCGTCTAGTTCACGCTCCTCCCCAGTCTTTTGTAGAGGTTCATCCCTTGTTTTCTGTTTAGAATTAGCTTACCGGCTTCTTTTAAAATCTTTTTCATTCTCTTTCACTCCCAGCAGTTCCCTGCATTTTAGTAGCTTTATTGCCTTGCTTGGGTTGAATTGATTAAAAAAAGACATTTTGAAATGTATGGCTGCAATTTAAATTTAATCATGGTCTTAATTGCCTAAAATTCATCTTAAAAGATTACTTGTATGTACTAAAAAAATTGTTGTTTTTAATATCAATTTTGGTTATCTAGAATTAACTTTGATGATATGATTGATGTTTGCTGACCAAAAAATTTAAACTCTGTTATTTAGAATCTTCCAAAAATAAAGTAGCTATTTTAGAAATATAGAACTTGGACAAAATGCGCTAATTTAATGATTACTTAACAGGATGTTGAGAAAATATTCTCCTTCCTCTATGAACCATGTCCCTTCAGGACGTTAGAAATCATAACTCTCCACATTTTCCTGTCCTTTGTAGTACTTAATATTTTTTTTTCTTTCTGCTCTCTCCCAAACCTTGCTCCTCCATCCATTCACTCAAGCTCGCCAGGTAGGTTTTGCTATGTCTTCCTCTATCCATCTCGCCTTCAATCTGCCCTGTGATTATCAAAATTTCCAAGCCCACTTTCCTCATTATATGCCCTAGAAATTTCAACTATATTTTCTTGATGTTAAGTATGTGTCCTTTTTGTTTCCATTATTAAATATAGTGTAAAATATATTTGTTCAAAGTAAGTGTTCCCTGTCAGTTCAAATGCCATATGTGTATTCAGTCAATTTTTTTTAACTATATATTATGAAAACCTACTTATATTTATAGCTGCATTGATAATTAGTTATGGTTACAATTCATATAGTAAATAGCTTCCAACTTTTTCAAAATATGAAATTTCAATTTATTTACATTTCAAAACAATGATTTTGTATGTGAAGAGGGATGTAAATTGATTTTAATAGATATATATTTCTATAGTAAACAGTCTTATTATTTGAAATGTTCATAGAAATGAAGATGTATCTTATAAAAAGAAAGCTCATATATTTTGTAAAATGTCATTACTCAAATTTTACAGAAGAAAAGAAAGTACAACCATATTGACTATGAGAATCTAGTATGTAGTTTTAGTTCATGGGGCTTTTGTTTGATCTCTATAAACTTTGCTTATCGTTTTAGGTAATAGGAGTCACTTGGCATAGTTTTGCGTAGACAAGCTGGCGTTTTATAAGTAACTGACTAAAATCTGTTGCAATGTTTCATATTTATCAGTTTTCAGTAAATACAAACCCAAGGATTTTTTTAATTTTAATCTTATTTTAGATTTTATTTAGTTGGATTTTTATTTATTTTGATATACATTCATATATATATATATTTATTTTGATATACATTTATATATATATATATATATATATATATATATACATATATATATATATATATATATATATATATATATATATATATATATATATATGTAAAATGTGTTTTTATAAAAATATAAATATATATATATATGCAATTTTTTATATATATTATTTGTATATTATATATGTGCAGTACTTATTGGAAAGTGCTCAATATCAGTGATAGAGCTAACATATATATGACAATATATATATAAATATATATGTGACAACGTAAACATATATAATAACAACAATACAATATAAACATATATATGACAATATCAGTGATAGAGCTAACATATATATGACAAACTCACATTAATCCAACTAAATATATATATATATATATATATATATATATATATATATATGATTCCAACGCTACATAAGAGTTCTCATGTTTCAAAACAAGGGCCAAAAACTTGATACTTGATAAAAAAAGCAGTCAGACAACCTAGTGGTGACATACTTACATCTATATAATAAATTCAAATGTCAATGTGTCACTGTGTCACACTTTTTCAACTTTACTCCTAGAGTCCATAGGCCAACATATCATACCATTTTGGAATCAGGCTGACTCTGTGAGCAAATTAAAAACATTCTGGGTTGCATCTGCGACCGTAATCCTGAAAATGTGGATTGCCAAGTTTTCATTACTGCGATTTCTTTGTAAGAAAACAATTTTTATAACTTGGAAATAAATTTGGGAATAATGAAAATTAATTGCGAAAAGTCACCCATGAAATAAAAATAATTGTTTGAGTTCTTCTGTAGTTTATTGCTGCTAATCACATCTACTCCTCCCTACCTATTCTGATGAAGGCCCAATCAAGAGCTATCCACTAGCTTAAATACCACTTGATAGGGTGGCTTTTAAGCTAGTACATATATATATGTGTGTTAGAAGGGTATATAGAACCCAGACAAGTTTGTTAAATCAGACAACCTGTTTTGTTGACTTGAGTACACATTTCATTTTCATTAGATAGACTCAGGTCTGAATTAAAGAAATCTGTGTGAGCATCAATATAAAAAGTTTGTCTTTCAGTTAGATTGGTGTCCCCTGTTTGGGATGAAAGAATAAAATTGTGTAATATTCGTCCTAAAGTTGTTATTTAAATTTTGTGATGTAGATTGTTAATCTGTTTACGTTTCATGTTATTTATAGTATTGACATAAATGATCCAATTCTGGTTTTGATGTCATAGCAAAATAACTGGAGGACACCAGCCTGGCAGAAAGATATTAATGATTTAACATTGAAGAAAAAAAATGTACAAAGATTACTTTCATTCTGACCTGAGGAAGCCGATCTAACAAAGGTGAAATGCATAATCAAGTCAACAAAAATTTTTGCTCTTTGATTTACAAAATATATACATTCAACACCATTACTTGATAAAAGACCAGACGTGTTGAGACAAAATGGCTATTTTTGTAGTGATGTTATAACATTCTAGTTTATAACATGTTTTTGTAGTGATCTTATATGTTATAATCTTTGAATAAATTATATATATATCTATCTATCTATCTATCTATCTATCTCTATATATATATATATATATATATATATATATATGTATCTATATATATATATATATATGTATCTATATATATATATATATATATATATATATATATATATATATGTATGTATGTATGTATGTATGTATATGAAATTTTAATTGAAAACAACTACCAAGGTGAAGTGGTTGCATTTTTATATAACTTCTCATTTGTTCATATAATTTCTTTTTTTTTTCAGGACATAAATTATATAAAAATTGTCAGAATGTTTTCCGAGTGCTTTTCAGCTATACTTAGCTGTTATCAGGGATGAATTTTATTTTACTTTTAAGATAATATATGTATTGCTTTATATAAGTATCTAGAGTTATAGGAATGTTTTATTTCCTTGTTTTAGCCTTTTTTGTACAGGTGGATGATGCTATTATATTTGCATTATCAACAAGTATGTTATGTTAGAGTTTCGTATGTTTTCATTTGTATTTAAATGAGACATAATTGAGCTATGATAAGAGATATGTAGTGGGATTCCTCTTGTTAAACATATTGCAGTATATCTAATCTAATTATTTACAAATTTGGACATGTAAATTTGTAAATGATATTGGTTCTCTGTAATTTAGATCCTGCAGGTGAATTATTATTTTTGACAATGAGGTTAGCAGTTTTAAATTTTTTGTAATAAATAATTAATTTAATTTTCTTGTTTTTGTTGACTGGAGTTGTGCATTTTTGTAAAAAAAGGTAATGTTAATGTTTTTCTGTTTATTTTTTGTTGTTGTTGATTACCTTAAAAAGAAAAGTCTAATATGGTAATTTATAAGATGATTTGGAATACTGTTATTAACAAGTGTTTGTTTCATGTTATTAAAGAAATGCAGACAAGCAGATGAATTCTCATGTACTCACATAAGGAAATTTTTAAAAACGCCTATTTTATATCTGAGAGGACATTAGCTAGTAAAATTAAGATGGCAAGAGTTTTTACTAGTGTTTTTTTTTATATAATGAAGTAGTGACTGTATTTTTACTAGACTCTACAAGAACATCTAAGAAATGGGAGTTTTTTTTTGTTGGCTAAGTTCATAAGTAAATTTGAGGATGGAATTTTTTCGAATGTAGTTTTGAAAATATTTATTTCATTTTTGTTCTCATTTAAAATAAAAATGTTGTCTACATATCAGACATATATATTTACAGTTTAGTAGTCTTTTTAAAAGTCTTGTTTTTCTCTGTGAGACATGTAATAGAAAAACATGGACTGAAAGGATTTCCTATACTTACTCCATTAGTTTAAATATAGATTTTGCCATTATGGTGCATGCATGTAATAATTTTTTGATGGATGGAGATGGAACTGAATTATTGTTATATACAGGATTAGGATTATTAAATTATTGACATCAAGTGACACTAGAATGCCTGGTGTGATTTTGTAGTTTGAAGGATTTGGAAGAATTTGTGGGTATATTTGATGCTATAATTGGTAAGTAGATATAATATAATATATAATAGCGTCATCCACCTGTACAAAAAGAGCATTATTAATAAACAAAAAAGAAAAAGGCAACACTCAGTATAATCAACTATGAATATGGCCACAATGTGCTAACCATATTTGGAAAATAAAACATTCCTATAATTTTAGATACATACATAAACAATGCATATATCCAGTTAAAAGTCAAATAAAATTCATAATTGATAATGACTAAAGTATAGCTGAAAGCACTTGGAAAACATTTGGACAAATTTTATATAATTTATATCCTGAAAAGAAAGAATTTTATATAATTTATATCCTGAAAAGAAAGAAATTATACAAATAAATGAAAAATTATATAAATAACTCAACCACCACATTTGTCAGTAGTTTTCAACAAAATTTGTATAAAAGAGGGATTGCTGCCCAAATACACAATGCACATCACACACACACACAATCATAAACACACACATGCGCATACACACACACATACACACACACACACACACACATATATATATATATATGTGTGTGTGTGAATTTATATATATGTATATAATTCCGTAATGTCCACTATCCAGAACAACCTATCCCATCTAAACAACATCCAAATAATCTCAATCACTTCCAAAACCATTATGGATATAATCAAATTTAAAAAATATGTTATATATCCATGCACTTTTGGCTATTCTATTATCCATTATCAAGGATGTTTTTTTTTCATTTTTAACTGAATATATAGATTCTTATATATCTGTATCTTTAGTGATGGGAATGTTTTTTTATCTTCCAAACACAGCACGTTCATAGTTGATATCATTGAGTGTTGGCTTTTTCTGTTTATTATTAATGCTTCCATTATTTTTAGCCGTTTTTTACATGTGGATAAGGCTAATGGTCATATTTTCTACAGGTATATTGTCGATAAAGTTTGGTAGGTTTCTATGTGTATTTAATTGGGTCCTTATATACATATATATATATATATATATATATATATATATATATATATATGAAGAAATATTATTTTAAGGTATGCTATATTTATGGGATAAAATGCTCAATATCAGTGATAGAGCATATGTAAATATAAAAGTGTACATTGAAGTCAACACTCAGAGGCAACAGACTGTTTCATGCTAAATGCTATTGTCAGACTAAATGCGTTGTGTTTTTTCTTGACCTTTTATATATATGAGTCAGTGATGCATTGTGGATAGACTATTGTATTGTGGGTTGTCTATTTTAACTGTTATTTTGGCAGGAAGATTTACTTCATGAACTAAGTAAAATAATGGATAGAAATGGTACAGGACTCTACAGGGACGACAGTCTCATAATCTTAAGAAACTATAACAAACAAAACACAGAGAAAACTAGAGAAGCAATAATAAAGATTTTCAAAAATATGGGATTCAACATAGACATAAAAAATCTAAGCTAAATGAAGTAGATTTTCTAGATGTCATCTTCAACCTAAGAAAAGGTACATATAAACCATACATAAAACCAAATGATAAATCACTGTATATACACACATCTTTCAATCACTCGCTACCTGTAATCAAACAGATACCAAAACCACAGACTCTTTGACAATTATTTCAATGAAATCATATTCAATGAAGCTAAGAAAGACTATAAAACAGCCCTAAAGGACAGTTGATTCCTGGCAACACTCACATACTTTCCCACAGAGGACAAAAACATCTAACAGGAAGAGAAACAGCATATGGTTCAACCCACCATACAACAAAAACATAAAAACAAATGTAGGAAAATATTAATTGAACTCATACACAAACACTTCCCTGAAACAAGCACTTTCCACAAAATATTAAAAAAATACAATAAAAATCAGCTACAGTTGCACCAAGAAGATGACACAAATAATAAAAAAGCACAATAAGAAAACTATCAACAAACCATCCTGACATATTAAAACCATGCTGGATAAAGAACAAATGTCCCTTAAATGGCAATTGCTTACAAAATAATGTAATATGCCAAGCCATGGTAAAATCATCAAATAATAAAGAAAAATGATACATTGGAGTAACTGAAGGACTCTGGAAACAAAGGAACTATGCACACAAAACATCTTTCACAAATAGTGAATACGCGAACAATACAATGGTTTCCAAGTATATCTGGAAAATTATAAAAACGCAAATCACATCAAAAATATCATGGAAAATAAGGAAAAGTATATCAGCCTACAACTATCAATCCAAAAACTGCAAACTCTGCTTGGAGGAAAAATAGCTATAATTACCTTCCCAAACCAAAACAGACTATCATCTCAAAATGCAGACACGAAAAAAAATTTTTACTACATTACTTAAAAATCGAAACTGAAAAGAATAAATAAAGATAATTAAGCAAAAACAAGTAAAATAAATTAATCCAAATAAATAAAGCGAGTAATAAATAATAATAATAATAATAATAATAACCACTTCCACCAAAAAACTGTTAGAATACAATGCAGAATGCATCATTGACCCATGTATATAAATAGTCAAGAAAAAACTTTATTTTACCGACAATGACAAAAGTATATTTCCAACGTTAAAATAGGATCATATCACTGGAGAGGATCTGACAGCTTAATTGATTCAGTTATGAAATTTTGTGCAATAATCTTAAGTGGCACTTAAGACCCACTAGTGATTTACAAAGGAGGGCACATATGGAGCAAGAGTAAGGATTGTGGGATGAGATCAATGTTAGACTGGCTGACCTTCTAGATCTTGCTCTCACTTTTTGAAGACAAATCAAGCTAACTGAAGCTGATTGAAAACTGCTGAGTCCACTAAAACACAGTTCTCCATTCTACCCACTCCAAGGCTAAGTGCTCAAGGGTGTTACCTGGCTTATGTCAGAGGGTATCCCCCATACGAGGCTCTGCTGATGGGCAGAGTCTCGTCTCGGGAAACTGAGTCCCTTTTTACGTGATCTCTAGAGAATTTTTGCCTGAGCCTATGGGCTCAGATACTCCACTTTAAACTCGGCCTTGTGCCACATCTTGCTGCGTGTATTTAGGCAGCAATCCATCTTTTATACAGAAAACAACAGTAGCATTACAATTTTCTATAAAAATCAAATGCATGGTAAGTATTAGCAACATGAATCTTCCTTTAGAAACGTTATAATGAAATACACAACCCCAGTCAACAAAAAGCGGAAAATTAAATGCATTATCTACTATAAAAATTTAAAACTGCTAACCTCAATGTCAAAAATAATAACTCATCTGCAAGATCCAAATTATAGAGAAGCAATATTATTTACAAATTCACATGTCCCTTAAGGAACTGTGTTTCTGATCAATACAAATTCATAAATAATTATATCGGATATATTACAACATGCCTAGCAAAAAGACTCACCTTACATCTCTCTGACCATAGCTCAATTATGTCTCATTTAAATATATATGGAAACCTACTAAACTCTATTTCCAACATATTTGTTGTTAATGAAAATATAATAGCATCATCCACATGTAAAAAATGCTAAAAATAATGGAAGCATTATTAATAAAATGTAAAAGCCAACATTCAATAACAGCAAATATGAACATAGCTACAATGTACAGACCCTGTTTGAAAAATAAAACATTCCTATAATTCTAGTTACATACATAAAACATTCAGTTAAAATTAAAGATAAAATTATCACTGATAATAGCCAACAGTATAGCCAAAAGTGCTCAAACATACAAAACATTTGGGTAATTTCTATATAATTTATGTCCAGAAAAGAAGAAAATTATGAGAACACTAGCAAAATTAAATGAAAAAATTAACCTCAGTACATTGTCAGTCATTTTTAATGTAACTTGTGTATATATATATATATATATATATATATATATATATATATATATGTATATAAGGGCCATAGAAAAAACAAATATTTTGGTGGAGGGCCAAAAACATTTAGAATTTAGCCTCAAGTTATTAAAGGCTGCCTACATGGTTAACAGTGAGAACATTTAAAATTTCCAGTACCTCCTTGCTTTGATTGTATTTTTTCATTTTTGTATTTTATTAAAATAAAACAATGTAATAAATCCTACAATTGCTAAAAATTTGGGGGTCTGCTATGAGCCTGTATATATATATATATATATATATATATATATATATATAATAGCTAGTCACTGGTAATCAAGGATACCCTTCTTTTAGGGTGGCTAGCCAATCCCTATTGCAGACGTCCACTCAGGAACATTTGTGTTTGTTCAATACTCAAAGAACCCATCTGTGGTTTATACTGCAAATATTTTGAGCAGACCTTAGTTACAGTTTCTGGGAGAGAGCATGTTATATAGCTTTATCAACAATTTGAACAAGACTAGCATGCTCAATCCCTTGGTCACAATGACTAGTGACTTCATGCTAGCACAGCCATTGACAAGGGTATTGTCTACCCAGTTTTAGTCACAAGGCTTGGGTCAACCTGTGGGGTATGGTTTTCAGGCATTTTCCAAAGGTGCCACACACTGGGATAATATCAGGAAATCTCCTTCCTGACAAATTGGCTATGGTGAGATTTGAACCCAGGTTTCATTGTCAGAAAGTGAAAACATTCTAACCACTTGGCTATATATCCATATATGTGTGTGTGTGTGTGTGTGATTTCACTTTATTAAAGCTTCATCAGAGATCAAGATAGAAATGATAATAAAATGATAAGTAAATAGATGCATATTCATAGTCTGTTGTGTTTGGCTATTTTTTATTGCTTAGATATATATATCTATAGATATGATTAGACTGAATAATAGTTTTGATGTATTTAGTTAATAAATTCTACTTGTGATTTCACAGGTTACACCATTATGTAAACAACTAGTTTTCTATTATTTTGTCATAATTTTTTCCCCTGATGCTTTCATTCAGTACAAACAGCCATCTTGGTTTTATTCTGCTAATCCTTTCCATTGCATTCAAATGGATTTATTTTTAACCTCCAGGTTTTTAAAAATACAAGAGTGGGATTTAAATTTTTTTTTCTTATCTTTTATTATGCTAGCCTTGGTTGGAATAATAAGGTCATTGGGATATCAGGCGATGGGGAAAATGCTGAAAAAAGATTAGGAGATTTAAATAGACAAGGACAAGAATAGAAAAATAGTTGTCATCTGATATTTTGCCATGATCTTACCAAGGAAACTGTCATAACTGAAGGAGACTTGCTGTCACCAATTCTAAAGATCTATAGCACAACACATAATTTCAGTGAATAGAGATTATTATCTGTTTAGTCGGCACCATTTTTTTTCTTCTTTTCAGTTATTCTTTCTATGTTGATTGATATTTCATACTTTTTCTTTTATTTCTCACTTTCTATGTCTAACTTCTTTGACTGTTTGATCTTTTTCTTCTCCTCTTGTTCAACCTTCCTGTCTCTCTCATTTCCTTTATAGTTTCACTTTCTTTGTTTGATTTCTCTCCTATTATCTCTGCTATTCATTATGTTCTCAGTCTCACATTGACTGCTGACCTGAGATGGAATAAATACATTGAGTCCATTGCTTCGTCCACCACAAGAAAAGTTGGCTCCCTGTGCTGCACCAGGAAATTTTTCTCCCTGGAATCGATCCTCCAGATCTACAAATCAACAATTCACCCTTGGATGGAGTACTGCTTCCATATATGGTCTGGTGCCCCTTCTGTTTGCCTCGGGGTTCTTGATAGGCTCCAGAGGCAGATATGCAATGTAGTTGGCCCTGCTCTGGCATCTCGTCTACAGTCACTTTCTCACAGACACGTCATCGCCTCCCTCTGCCTGTTCCACAAATGCATTCCATGGAAATTGCTCCAAGGAGCTGCATTCGCTGGTTCCCAGTCGTCATGAGTTCAAGCGCCCTACGAGGCTGGCATTCCGCTCTCACCCCTTCACTGTCGAAACTCCGAAATGTAGTCATCTCTTCTACTCCAATAGCTTCATGTCTCGCACCTCTCGCCTGTGGAACTCCCTTCCCTATTCCTGTTTCCCTGAGAGCTATAACCTCCAGCTCTTCAAGTGTAATGTCAATCGACATCTCCAGTTGCCTTGATCTATCCACTACCCTCCTCCTCATCCTTTCTTCTATCACTTCTATCTGACCTTGCTCTAAATTTTCTGTAACCCCTTGCGTCCTAGTGGCTTCCCGCCTTGCTTGGGGTGAAATGCTTAAAAAAAAAACTACCAACTCTCTTACTTCATTTCATATCTCTTCTCTTTGTTCTGCTACAGTCTCTCCACTTTGTACTGCTAACCTCCAAGAGAGTGGTTTAATACATTTTCTCATGGATAACGTTTTCTACTGACATAAAGTGGAACAATTATATTGAATGATTTGCTAGAATTGTAATTCCTCCAAAACAAAACTGCTCTCTTTTAATCACCTTAGAGAAACTGTTTTGATTTCCATCATCATGGCTGATGCTAACCTCTAAGAGAGTAGTTTAATACATTTTCTCATGGATAACGTTTTCTACTGACATGAAGTGGAACAATTATATTGAATGATTTGCTAGAATTGTAATTCCTCCAAAACAAAACTGCTCTCTTTTAATTACCTTAGAGAAACTGTTTTGATTTCCATCATCATGGCTAATGCTAACCTCCAAGAGAGTAGTTTTAATACATTTTCTCATGGATAACGTTTTCTACTGACATGAAGTGGAACAATTATATTGAATGATTTGCTAGGTCTGCTACTAATAAATTTGGTTCACTGCATTGGGCCAAACAATTTTTCTCACTAAATGTTCCAACTTCCAATTTCTTGAAACCCAGACCAGATGAACATTGATGGATAAGTTAATGTGACACCAATATCAAATTGAGCTGTGATTTGATACAATATTCACCCTTTGCTGTATGATTCTTCTTCTATTTTTATGTGCTGTGTCCCTTCAGGACATAAGCAATCATGCACCTCTACACCCTCCTGTCTCTTGTAGCTCTTAATAAGTTTTGTCTTTTTGTTATTTCTCCCAAACCCCGTTCTGCCATCAATTTGCTCGAGCTCATCTACACATTTATATATCTGTCATTCATCCATGCATTGAATATTGCTCCCACATTTGGTCTGGTGCTTCTGATATGTATTTAGAGACTCTTGATTAAATACAGAGAAAAATTTGCAATTTTATTGATCCTCAGCTGGCATCACTGCTACAGTCCCTTTTCCACTGCCATAATATAGAGTCACTTTACCTTTTTCATAAATATTTTCATGGTAATTATTCCGATAAGTTTTTTTACCTTTGGTACCTCAACTTTACAAATTTGAGTGTAGTAATTGGTTGGTAGTTAGGTCTCATTATTTTACAGTTTAAATTTCTAGATGCAACCATAATTTCTATGCTAACAGTTTCTTCTCTCACACTTTTCACTTGTGGAACTCTTGTAACTTCTTGCTTTCTAATAAATTTTGATTTTCAAAAATATAAATGTAATGTCAGTAATCATCTTCTGTCTCCTTAATTCCTGTTCTTTTATTTTCCTCTCTCCTTAGTAATTTTTTTTTCTCAGATTCTCTTGCATTCAGTAATCCCTTGCATTTTTGTGGTTTGATGCTTTGCTTAGGATAAAATGATTAAAAAAATATAGTCGGAATCGGTTTGATGTTTAGTTGTGCAGCGACTCTATGATTACACTCAGTCATGATGATTATAATGAAATATGCCTTTTTTGTTTCTTTTACACAAGTAATCTTGTTCACCATTTAAAAAAAAAATAACATCGTCATTCACAGATGGAAAGTATAATTCCTATTCAAGACATTTTATTTGCAATTTTATTATCTACTCACTGTAGGCACTGGAGTAAAAACCATAAAATTAGCAGCTGATTAAGGGAAATTTCAATTGTCACCATATTAGTTTATTATAACTGCACAATTTTTCTTATAAGACTGGATTCATTCTTCTCCATTTTCTAAAAGTACTTACCGCACCATAAATTACCCAACTACTCCTTTCTCTTACTGCTCTATCAATATTTCCATGTTCAGATGAGCTACATTCAATTCTGTGTATGTGGCATAGCTTATCCTAGCTGTAAAGGTTTGAACTGGTGGAAATAAGCAATGTAGCTCATGTGAACATTTGTCATGGAAATAGCAATGTAGTAACAATATATTTGTGATGTTTTATTAATGGTTCATAATTTTGATCCTGATGGATAACATCTTATTCAAAATTTAGAAGAATACTGTAAAAAATTAAGTAGGCTAAACTTCTCAGTCAAATTTAACAGAATATATTTGTATATCATATCCCTATTTTCATGGTGTGTGTTCTGACAAGCTACATTCCCTGGACCCACCTTAGCAGCTGGGACCCATTATGCCCCGTACACTAGAGTGAATCATCCCCATTCCCTCTGTATTCCATTAGTAAGAAGTAAGTTCCATTTGGACAGCTTCTTACCAAGTACTGCTACTTTGTGAAACAGATGCCCGGCAGGTTGTTTTTCCTACAATCTTGGCCTCTTCAAGTCTACAGTTAAACCATTATCTTTCCTGTATACATACATGAAATTTACTTCTTCCTTTTTCTTATGCTCATAACCCTCTACCTTAAGTGGTTCAAGGGACTTGTATTAGATGAACATTAGCATAAATGTATGTGCATGTGTATATATGTATGTGTGTACATATGGATGCATGGATGGACTATATGGGAACATGGCCGAGTAGTTAGAACGTTCACTTTCTGATCACAAGACCCGGGTTTGAATCTCACCATGGTCAATTTGTTGATAAGGCAACTTCCTGATGTTATCAGAATTGATTAAGGTCAATCCCAGCATGTAGCACCTTTGGAAAGTGCCTGAAAAAAAACACACCACAGGTTGACCCAAGCCTTGTGAGTAAAACTGGTTAGATGGAACTCTTGCGGGCTGTCGATAGCTGTGCTAGCACAAAGCCACAAGTCATTGTGGCCTAGGGTTTGAGTGTGCTGGCCTTGTTCAAATTGTTGATCACACTAGATAACTTGCTTTCTCCCAGAAACTGTAACTAAGGTCTGCTCAGCATAGTTGGCGTGTAAACCACAGGTGGGCTCTGTGGGTGTTGAGCAAACACAAATGTACCTGAGCGGGCATCTGCAATAGGGATTGGCTAGCTGCCCTAGTAGATGGGTATTCTCGAACACGAGTGGCCAGCTATCATTTTTTTATGGATGGATAGATAAACAAGCATATAGTGCATACATTCTGTCGACATTTACTGCGGTAACTTATATATGCATGCAGAAACACGTAAAAAGTTTTATTCAAATATATACATGCATGCATGTATATGCATAAATGTGCTTGTGTTCATGCAGGAGTGTATGTATGTTTGTGTGCATGTGTGTGTGTGCATGCTGGAGTGCATGTGTACAAATACTTTGATTGCTAATGATCTAGTTTTTCTTGTCAAAGATCAATACATTTGCAGTGAACTTTATTACTTCCATATTGAAAATTTTTCAGGAAAAATGTTGTTATTGGATACCAGAAAATTTTTCAATCCTGAAACCTGTATAAAGAAGATAAATAAGCAAAAACATCAGAAATTTGGATCCATGCAATTTGGGTTCCATCATCAAATCATATTAAAGATCAGCAATGTTCAGAAATCATCCTCCATATTTCTGCATATAAGGTTTCTGTTGCCAATCTGCAATTCTGAAAGTTATAAAAACAGAAAAAAAAGTAATAGAAAAATAAAGAAAATGTTGTTTATAATCAACAACAGGACTATCGCAAATGAAAGAACGATTATTTTTATTTTATTTCTTATTAGATATATCATTGTCAACCATTTTTATTAATTTTGGCTACAATTTACTTTCATCTGAATTTTTTTTATCATGAAATCATTAAAAAGGAAAGGAAGAGAAGAAAAAGAAATCCAAGAGAAAATCAAAAGAAATGAAGAATTTTGAAAGTGAAATCAAATAAATGCAATAACAGAAAAAAAATAAAAAGAAGCAGAAGAACTCTCAAACAGCTTAACTGAAATTGTTTAGTTGAGATTTCAGTTGATAGATAAGAATAGATGAATCTACAAAAATGCATATTGACAGACTTACAAGCAAATTAAATATAAATATACAACCATTAGGATAATAACTTGTAATTGCTTATAACAATAATAATAATACTGATAATAATAATAATAATAATAATAATAATAATAATAACAACAACAAAGAGGAAGAAGCAGAATTTATTGAAAAAGGTGAGGGAGAAAAATAAGAATAAGGACAAATGAAAACCAGTATAAGAATTTGCAAAACCGAAAGTGAAGATGAAAAAGAAAAACATACATTATGGGAATAGATTAAAATAAAAAAAAGGGTTTTTTTATTTCTTCCATTCTACTTGGGTGATGTAATGTTTTGCCAAAAAAATAAATAAATCCTTCACAAGAACATGAAGAATAGGCGTTAGAGATATTCAAGATGGCTGGATACTATCCAGACAGTCTGTGGAATCCCCAGAGCTTCTGCTAATTCTTGCACTGTCAATCACTGATTTCCTTAGATTGCAGCCTGCATGCATTCAACATTTTTGAACATTTTGTTTGTTGAAGGTCTTCCAGAACATTGATTGCTTTCAATGGATTCCTGGCCAAGTTTGAAGCATCAGTGCCAAAATTTTATCAGGGCTTTTCTACCTAAATCTACCCTGAAAGCCTTCTTAATCATTTGAACAGTTTCTCTGGATAAATGTCCAAGTCCCATGGAAAATTTGTGTGAATGCAACACTCATACAATACACAAATCCACTCTATAGCATTTTAGCACCAACTGAACAACTCCACGAGAAAGTGTTTGTTTACACATGTGCAATAAGGCAACTTCTGATTGGTTGCCAAGTCAGCGCTATATAAATGGTTCTCAAGGTATTCAAAATGGCAGGATACTATCTGGACAAACCTCATATAGGTATGTATCTCTATAATATATACTGTGTTTTCTAAACATTATTTTTAATAAAAATGATAACATTACAATTGTATGAGAAAAAGATAATTAAAATATTGTAACTGCAAAAATTAATACAGAAACTATTTTTAGTAAAAAAGATAATATTAAATTGTATTAAAAAATAATTGAAGAATTAGAAATAGCAACCAAGTACTGGCAGGCTTTATCAGAAAGACAGTAAAGACCTCTATGTGTTGAAAGGGTAATGTGTCAGTCTAATCTTTGTACCTAAACACATCATGTTACAACTTCTAATTTCTTGAGACCCAGACCAGATGAACATTGATGGATAAGCTGATATGACACCAATATCAAACTGGGATGCGATTTGATACAATATTCATCCTTTGTTGTATGGTCCTTATTCTTTTTTTATGTGCTGTGTCCTTTCAGAACATAGGCGATCATGGTCCTCCAAATCTTCCTGCCTCTTGTAGCTCTTAATAAGTTTTGTCTTTTTGTTATTTCTCCCAAACCCTATTCTGTCATCCATTTACTCAAGCTCATCATGTATATTACATGCTGTTTTCCTCTGTCCCACTTTCCCTCAATCTGTCCTGTGAGTATCAGATTTTCCAAGCCCTCCTTCAACTGCCTCTTCCTGATGTTAAGTATAAGTTTCTTTTTTTGTTTCCATTCTCTCCAAAACCTTGTTTTTGTTCACATGTCTGGTCCATGGTATCCTCAGCCTCTTACTGTAGTACATCATTTCTGTTGCTTCAAGTCTTCTTTATCTTTGAGGAGATTGTCCAGTATTCGCTGCCATTGTATGGTTACTGTCCTTATTCATTGCTGATAGTCCTGTATTTGGACCACACATTTTATTGATGCCTGTCCACAGTTCACATACATTTGGCATACCATTGTTACTGTTGTCCAAGAACAAACTAGAGCAATTGCCAACTTTCTGGCCTCAATAATTATTTCACAGTCAAAAATTATTCTCTTCAGAATATGGGCAATCATGACTCACCACTATTTCCTGTCTGTTGTAGCTCTAAATAATGTTACACTCTTTACCATTCTGGTTTGTTGTGGATTGAGAATATTTCAGCACTGATTTGCGTATGTGTGCATATATATTTTTTCGTCCCCTCCCTAATACATATTGTTCATCTCTTTTTAGTGTTAATTCTATTTAATTTATTAACTTTGATTTAGCTCTGTTCAGCAAGGTTCAAAACTGGTTAGCTAGGCCATTTTTCAGTTTTATTTTTTATCTGTTATCATCATGATTGGTAATAAAAATAAATTTTGTCTTTTCATGGTGGTCATAAAATTTTGTATCACAAACCATATCTTTATATATATATATATATATATATAAAACGTCATCCACAGACAGACTGTTTCGCTGTTTCACAGCTCATCAGTGTGGCTAGACATCCGATTGCCTCTAGCTCGCATCGAAACCCGACTGAATTGGTATCAGCTGGAGATTCTACCACTAAGCCGTCGGCGCACGGCAGGGAAGCAGGTAGATTTTTAGCGTATTTATTTTTAGAAACACGCCCAGTGAGTGACAGTGACTCGATTCGCTATGCGAAGAGTCTCGCTATATATAAGCTATAATAGTCACTGTTTACAAACCCAAACCTACTCCCTAGAGAGCTCAACCGAAATTAATATTTATTTCAGGAGCCAATATAACGTCATCCACAGACAGACTGTTTCGCTGTTTCACAGCTCATCAGTGTGGCTAGACATCCGGTTGCCTCTAGCTCGGATCGAAACCCGACTGAATTGGTATCAGCCGGAGATTCTACCACTAAGCTGTTATTAAGACATGTCTCATTGAATAATTTAGACAAGTTTTGTCTGCTTATTTTTGACAGGATCCTCTCATATTCATAGACAGGCTTCTTAGTATCCTTATCAAAGGAAGAGAGAAAATTACCATATTGATACATGTTTATTTATTCCAAGTAAGTACAGTTTATTAGCTCAATGTCATCATCAGTTAAAAAATTAAACTTGAACACAATAATTTTCTCAACAGCCTGATCATGACATTCTGCTAATGTTGACAGCACTCAGAAGAAATGAATATGTATCAACATGGTAATTTTCTCTCTTCCTTTAATAAGGATATTAAGAAGCTTGTCTGTGAATATGAGAAGTTCCTACTGAAAATAAGTAAGCAAAACTTGTCTAAATTATTCAGTGAGAAATACGTTCATGAAAACATGCTGCCAATATATATATATATATATATATATATATATATATATATATATATGTCAGTGACAAAGAGTGTCTTGAGAACCAGGGCATGCAGCTCATTATGTGGGCTAATTGCCAAGATGGAGAGGGAAAAGGAGAACCTCACTCTGTGCCTCCCCACTGGAAAATTATTTGCCTCTCACTACAACCATTTGTGAATGTGATGTGAACTAATTTTAATGTGAGAAAATGCATTTCTACCAAAAGGGTCTGCTTGAGATCTAATACCCTTCTCACTGGACTTGATGTCTACCCCCACCACAATTAATAATACCCTGGCAATGATAATGTTAGTATCGATAGAAAATAAATTAACAGTTTCTGTTTTAACAAGACATAGACATTTTTATTTTAATTTTTAAATATGTTTCTTATCAGTTAACAACAGGTGTCAGAAAGTGGTGTTGACTGATGTCTGGAAAAGTGAAAATTCATAAATTTGACATTAACTAAGTCAATATAGTTTTAATTTAAATTGTTTTAATTACCCAAATGTTCTCTTAAAGTTTAACTGTTCTTCTGCGAAAAAACGCCAGTATTAATATATGAAATTTGAATTTAAATACTTTTAGCTTAATTTTAAAATTAGATATTGCAGTGAATTTTTAAAAAATATCATTTAACATGTTTAATGACATAATGTACAATATTATCAAGAAATTTGTTTACATAATTTTAAAAAGATAATTTTGAACATTTAAGATTAGATCTTTGATTCCAGCTGCATGCAATAAAAACATCATCACTTCAGTAGGAGTGTCTTCTGATTTAATATAGCTGAAAAGGAAACAAAAGATTTTCTGCTTTTTGGTGGCTTTCTTTCAGTGAACCCCACACCACTTAATAAATTTTTTCTTTTTTTTTCATGCATTCAGCTTAAAGGAAATAGTAAAACAGGGAAAGCTAAAGCCATGTTCTTTTCTAATGCAAGCAAAAGAATTTCAGCTTTTCAGTGACTGCCTCTCATTCACCCATGCAGTATTATGTTCTGTCTCTTATGCTCCTTACTAAGAAGGCTAGTAAATTCATTGCTTTTACATGCATCTTTTCTCACTAAACAACAAACATCTTCTCTACATACACTCTCTAAATAATATCGCTTGTAACAATTATCCTAAGAAATGAAAAAATGAGAAATACTAAAAATACAAATAGGATAGTGAAATTATCAATAATTAATTTTATATTATACAAAATTATTTATCTTGGAAAAAATGTAAGGCATGCAGTACATGCATTGCATACATGGACCTTTCATCCCTGATAAATACACATATATATATATATATATATATATATATATGTGTGTGTGTGTGTTCATTATGTATTTATTACGTATTTGTTACATGAAGGAATGAAAGTATCTGTTCTATCTAATGGAGAGTTTTCAGAAGCCTTCAATGTAACAAATGGCACAAAACAAAGTTGTGTCATGGCTCCTGTTTTTGTTACCCTTTTTTCGGTCATGCTACACCATGCTTTTAATGATCTTGACATGGGCATGAAATTTGAATTCTGCACAAGTAGCAGCCTCTTTAACCATCAACGTTTTAAAGAAAAATCAATGACTCAAGCAAACATTATTCATGTTTGCTGCAATCATGGCCACCTCAATCGAAGAAGCTCAAGCACTTGTCAGTCGTTTTCCCACAGCTTGTAATGCATTCAGATTAACCATAAGCATAAAAAAGCTGAAGTTGTCCATCAACCAAGGCCTACACCTAAGCAGGTCAAGGGTATAAAACAAAAACCACTTGCACATACCTTTCCAATTATTCACATTACTGTTGGCAACAGCAACCTGAAGTATGGCAAATCATTCATGTACTTAGGAAGTAAAGTCAATTCAAGAACCTCTTTGGATGACGAGATATTTAACTGAATATCAAAGGGAACCAATGCCTTTGGGAAGCTTAAACATCACCTATGGAATGTTCGTGGAATTTCACTGAGAACAAAAATCAGTGTCTATCGAGCAGTCATTCTCACCACACATTTTTATGGGTCAGAATCATGGATGTCATACAGGACACACATCAATCAACTTGATACTTTTCATAAATGCTGTCTTCATTCAATATGCCATTATAGATGACAGGACAAAATCTCTAACCCTGATCTTTTCATCAAATGTGGTGGTGCTGGTATTGAATCTTTCTAATGTAATCACATTTCAGATGGGTTGGTCATGCCATCAGAATGAGTGACGGTCAGATGCTGAAAATCCTTATGTATAGCCTACTTTTTCATGGTAAGTGTAATGTAGGGTGTCTTTGGTTACACTTCAAGGACAAACTTTAATAAAATTTAAATACTGCAAACATCCATATAGAGGAGTTGGAATTTGCTGTTGAAAACCAAGCAAACTGGAGAAACACCTGCTACTGAGGTATAACTAACTTTGAAAAGAATTAATTCAACCCTCTCAGAGAATTAAGAACCAACACTAAATCTCGGCATAATACATCAGACCATATGACAGTCAACCCTTCAGCATGTCCCTTGTGTGAACTTGTTTGCAAATCCTGTGCGCAGGATTGTTGTCTCATATGAAACATAAACATAAAACCTGAACTGAAAGACACTCATATGTTGAAAACGACAGGAGAGTCAATCATCATATATATATATATATATATATATATATATATATATATATATATATATATATATGTATATATATATATATATATATATATATATATATATATATATAAACTAGCAGCATGGCCCAGTGTTGCCCGTGCTTGATTCAAAAATCGTACGACACATAAAGCAATCGCTATCACTTGACTTAAAATATTTTTGCCTTTCCTTGCCTTTAAAGGAGTGCCCTTTGCCGTGCTGATGTTGCTACATGCCTTACTTCTTGCCTATCTCACACTGCGAATCTTTTCTAATCTCTATACTAAACATTAAATCTGTTATGAAAAAAGAACTAAACAAAATGAGCACAAAATGATCAACTTTAAAAAAGGACTCGTAACTGGAAAAACCGAATGAAAATAGAATGTTAATAACAAATACTTTTTCACACCGAACCCAGTTCTGCGGAATCAGAATCAACGTTGAGTTTAAGCAAGCGAATGAGCCAATTGGAGTAAAGTGCTATGCAGATATCAATTTTTCCCACTTGTGACAAATGCAGCTATTGATTTTTTTTGGATGCTAGCATGCTGGTTAACATTCATGTCAGTCAGCTGTTGGCTCTTACGCTGGCCAATAGAATCTTCTTGCCTATTCGTGGCAGCCAGCTGTAGGCTCTCACTCTGGCCAGTAGAAAATGGCTGAAAACAACATGAAAACTGCATGAAAAATCGATTATTTCCACTATCAATGGGAGTTGGGAAATGCAAAGTTGGTCTTGGCCTTCCCGCTAAATATTTTGAATGCAATTATATGCCTTCCACTACAAAAAAAATATATTGTTGGTAACTTTACTATAAATAGGTATTATTGGTAATTTCAATACAAATATGAATTGTTGGTAATTTTTTTATAAAAAATGTATTGCTAGTAAGTTTACTATAAAAATGTATTTTTATACTTTTCATTTGTGGCCATGTATTTGTTACACACACACACACATCCTGCCTTTAATATATATATATATATATATATATATATATATATATATATATATATATAATATGTATTTGGGATGCAATCCTTCTTATATGCAAATTTTGTTAAAGACAACTGACAAGGTGTTGTAATTAGGCATTTTATTTCATTTTTCTTGTGTTTGTACAAATATTTTTCTTTTCTGGACACAAAGTGAATAAAAACTGTTCAAAGGTTTTGCATATCTGACGACTTTTGGATATTCTTTTAACCCTTATCAAGGACGATTTTTATTTTTTATGAACTCAATGTGTGGGTTTTTATGTATGTGACTAAAGTTATAAGAATGTTTTATTTTCCAAACACAGTCAGCACATTGTGGCTGTGTTCATAGTTTATGTTACCTATGAAACACACACACACACATATATATATATATATATATATATATATATATATTTAAAAATAGAGACGTCTGCTCAGAAACATCTACCCATTAAATGTAATGTATATAGAAATGTGATAATATCAAATTATAAATAAAATCCATTAATTCTTTAGAAATTACTTTGTTTGCATCTCAGATAACAGTAAGTTATTCTAATAACTTATTGTATCTTTGATGAAGCTTTGATGAAGGATCTGATCAAGAGATGGGTTTTCTTAAATAAGGTACTCGAGCTTTGAATGTAAATGTTTGTTTAAAAGCATGCCAGTCTTTATGATTCTCTCTACAAGGGAGTTGGATGCAGGTTTGAACCGTGCTTTGAAGGCACATTTTCTTTATGAAGACTCTCAAATTCACAAGTGGGTAGACATAGATTTACACTGTTTAAAAAACACTTATGTCTACTCAAACAAATGCATCCACTAAAGATAACATTTAAAGCTTAAGACACACACACACATATATGAATATATATATATATATATATATATATATATATATATATATATATATTTATTAAAGACATTTTTATGTTTAACGTTATAGATACAAGTATTTAAGTAAATGCTCTGTTTATAATAAACAGTATTAAATAACATTTACCGGCCTGAATTATTATAAACAGAGCATTTACTTAAATACTTGTATCTATAACGTTAAACATAAAAATGTCTTTAATAAATAAATTGTCGGACTTTGTCCATTTCGTAATATATATATATATATCGATAGATAGATAGATGTAGATATATATATAGATATATTTGTATATTTAGGCAGCAATCCTTCTTTCATGCATATTTCATTGAATAGGACAGACTCTGAAAATGGCTAAATGTATAACCGAAAAGAACATTTGGACAGTGTTTATATAATTTATCATCTGAAAACAAAAAATTAGATCGCATGAGAAATTGTATAAAAAACTAAATCAAAGCACCTTGTCTGTCATATCCAATGAGATGTGCATATATATATATATATATATATATATATATATATATATATATATATATATACATATATATATATACATAGATAAATAGATAGATAGATAGATAGATAGATAGAGAATAAGAATACAACAAAAAACCATTGTGAAATCATGACTAAACTTCATAGACAAGTAATGTAAATTGTAGATAATAGCTTGCCACAGGAAACTTTTAGTTAAATGTTTTATTTTGCTAGATTCTTTTTTTTTATTAAATATAATCTCTACCTAATTTTTGAGTACCTATTGATCACATACCATTGAGCGCTGTTTCGTTTGCTATGACCTATTAGATATTTTGGTTTAGTTGCATTGTTTATTATAGTAAGATTCTTTCTATATCAAAAAAATATACCAAGCATAACAGCAAAAGTGGCCAAATTGTGTAACAGCAAAATTGTCCAATTGTTAGATAAAGCTTCGAACCATCGTATCTTAGAAATGATTAAAGTTTTTATAACACTATTGGACTCTACTTTAAACAATAAAAATGTATTTGGCTCTAAGTTGAAATGATGATCCCTCTTTCTGTTGTGGTCTGCTGATCCAGTTTTCCTCTCTATTGTTTCCTCTTTTTTAAAACTTATTCACTGTACTCTTGATGGCTCTTGAATGTACTTTGAAGATGGAGGCCAGCGTATGAATGTTGGTACCATTACTGAAGGCCTTAATGATCTTTTTCATCTCACCATTGCTCAGCTGAGAAGACATAGTGGGGCTGACACAAAATAATTTTAACCCATTCTCTTTCTAACTGAATAACTCAAAGGTTTTTTCAGTGATTCTTATGACAAATGGTGTCAAGCTGGCTAAACATCTTAACTGAAAACCTGGAAAAAGGAAACTCAATTAGATTAGTGTTTTTTAGATATTAAACATTTTGTGGGATGGACAATTATGCTGTTGCATGATTTGGACAATTTTGTTTTTACACTCAGTATGTGTATATATTATAAAATATTTGTATGTTCATAGCTAAATCAATAAAATAAATATACATATATATATAAAAACTATGATTTTATGGTATACTATATGTATGGGTTAAAGTGCTTACTATCAAGGATAGAGTGTATGTAAATATAAAAGTAGACACTGAAGTCAATACCCAGTGAGAGTCTGTTTCATGCTAAATGCAATTATCAGGCCTGATGATTGTGTTTAGCATGAACCAGACTGCCCCCTCTGGATGTCAACTTCTATGTCTATTTATATATATATATATATATATATATATATATATATATATATATATATATATTATTACACAACTAATAACATTTGGTTGTAAAAAAACTTGGATAACACAACTTGTAAGTCTATCAAAACAAATTCGTACTCAAGGGAAAAGATTAGGAAAAAAAAAGAAAGAACTAGAAACATCTGAACAGGGAGAAATAAATCGTCCAGTGCCTTAAGTTTTTAGTCCAAAGAAAAAAAATCCCAAGCGAGTAATAATGCTAAAATATAGAGTGCAGGGATAAATGAAATAAATCCTAAAGAGCAAAAATGGATCACCTAAATGGATGTTCAAGGTAAGCTGGCTTTATATATATATATATATATATATATATATATATATATATATATATATATATATATATATATTTGGTTGGATTGATGTGAGTTTGTGACCCTGGGTTTCCCACTTTTGTGATCGTCAGACAAACTGATTAATTTTTTTTAAATTTTGCGTTTATGTAGATTGCGCGTATTGGTGTCATACATTCACGAGACATCCACGAGAAATTTTCGCTAAACTTCTGATCTTTGAATTTCAACATACAAATGCGTACGTATAGAGACAACAGCACCCATATACATACATATGTCAAATCCCATACTGTCCACATATGTCTATGTCTGAGCCCTGGCAGATGAGCGAGTGTGTATGTGTGTCTGCGTCCCTCATCGGGTGTACGGACATATGCATCTATTTTTGCGTTAACATGAGTGACATCACGATGACGATCCCCCCCCCCATTTCCATAATAACAACAATACACGCAATCTACATAAACCCAAAATTTTTTTTAAATTAATCAGTTTGTCTGACGATCACAAAAGCGTGAAACCCAGGGTCACAAACTCACATCAATCCAACCAAATATGTTAGCTCTATCTCTGATATTGAGTGCTTTCTAATAAGTACCGTGCATATAATATATAAATAATTATATATATATATATATATATATATATATATATATATTTATATTTATATTTATATTTATATACACACATTTTTCACATATATATATATATATATATATATATATATATATATATATTTTACAGCAAAAAAACAAAAATTACCTCAACATGGAATAGTCTATTTCAAGTTATTCTGTACATGGCTATAATCAGAAAAATAGGAAAGGACACGTTAGGTAAATAATCCAGTGTTCTTCAGTATTTTTGTTTTTATTTTTAAAAAACAGTGCTCCATACAGAAGTATAGCTTAAATTATAATTATTTTTTTTAAAAATATGATTCCTTTACTACATAAGAGTTCTCATGTTTCAAAAACGAGAGCTTGATACTTTAACTCAATTTAATTTTAATAATTATATGGAGGTTTTCGGCACTCATTTTTGAAACATGAGAACCCTTATGTAGCGAAGGAATCATCTTTTTCTAAAAATAATTATAATATAATATATATATATATACATATATATATATATATATATATAATGCATAAAAGGTTAATGTTCAGAGTTGAATCAGACAGGGAAACAGTAGTACGTGTGAAAAGAACAAAAATAAAAATAACATGTAGAGCTTTTAACTTTAAAAATCAGAATGTCAGATGAATTCGCAACCTTGGTCCCAACCTTATGGTATCCTCAGGCAATTTTAGTCAAATCACCCCTAACGCTTTTTATATTTTTTAAAAAACTAAAGAACACTACATTATTATTTTCATATAAATAAATAATATTATCAATGCTCTATTTTTAATATTGAGCACTATATGAAAATATCTGATTTACTCTTAAATCCTAAAGTTTTAAATTTTACACCATAAAAACCAATCTTGTAACAATATGCTGCACTACTAATAACACATTCAAATCAGGCAAAATAAGAGAAATTTTAATTAACAACACCAAAATCCTCTATAAAAATTATTTCAAAAAACAATTGCAAATTCTTGAAGCCATCCTAATTAAAGACCAAAAACCCAACATAAATAAAACAATGTTTAATACTGACAGAACCATCTTAAACATAATTAATAACTAATCCTCCAAATAATAAACACCAACTCCTTCCTTATTAATAATGAACTAATCCAACCACATTGTCTAAATGCTCCAAATATTATCTATAAAACAAAAATAATACGCAACCTATTTCAAACCAAAACATACAGCCATGACAGTTGACGATAACCAAAAGCACTTGGCAAAACACCATGGACTAGGGTCTTATTTCAACAACTTAGACCTAAATATAAAAAAAAAACTTGCAAGAAAGAAAGAAAAAAACAGAAAAATTATTAAACATAAAAGTTCCATAGTTTTTAGCAACAAATACCTGTATAATATATATATATATATATATATATATATATATATATATATATATATATATATATATATATATATATATTTCTCCTTTATATATATATATATATATATATATATATAATTATATATAATATATTATACATAATATATATATCATTCACACACACACACACACACACATATATATATATATATATATATATATATATCGATCGATAGAACCTATCTGCCTGGCAAAATGAAGGCATGGTGCTATCAACATGGTCTATTACCCCGCCTTTTGTGGCCTCTGCAAATGTATGAAATTGCATTATCTCGTATTGAGCGCATTGAGCAAGTGATCAATAAGTACTTGCGTAAGTGGCTTGGAGTTCCTCTTTGTTTTTCGAAAGTGGGGATATATACCAACTCCGGACATCTCCCTATACATTCATTGGTGGAGGAATTCAAGGTTGGGAAGGTACGCCTTCATATGATGATGATGAGAGACTCAGCTGATGATTGCATACGGAAGGTGCATCCAGAGATTAAATCTGGTACGAAGTGGTCAGCTTCAGAAGCCACACAAGAAGCAGAAACCAGCCTGCGAGTCAGAGATATCATGGGCGTGATTCAGAATAATCGGGCTGGATTGGGTAACACGACACACAAATACTTCTCTAAGGAGAATGCAAAGGGAAAAAGGCGTATGGTAGTTGAAGAAATCAAAATGTTCGAAGAGGAGCATAGAATAGCTACTGCTGTTACTCAAGGGAAACAGTGTAAGTGGACAACATGGAATGATATCGAACTCATTAAGCTTTCGTGGAATTCATTAATTGCGTTGGAACCACTGGCGATATCTTTCCTTCTTCGATCTACATACGATCTTCTCCCAAATGAAACAAACCTGAAAATGTGGGAATACACAGATACAGATCTCTGTTTTTCGTGTCAAAAAGACTGAGGTACCTTGCATCATGTGCTTTCGACTTGTCCACAATCGCTCCAGATGTACACGTGGCGACACAACAAGGTATTATAAGGGATCTAATAAGAACACAATGTGAGACAGCAAATCAACAGCTTGTGGCAACCAAGGAAACTAAGATTGAATTCCATAAGGAAGCGGAATGCCCTGTAAAGAAAAAACAAACAACCCCCCAATATAAAGCTGCTGAGTGGTGCCAATGATTGGAAGGTTTCAGTGGATCTAATGACATCCTTAAAATTTCCAATACACATCGCACAGACAGACAAGCGTCCCGACATTGTGTTGTGGTCCGACTCTAAAAAGACTGTCTTCCTAATAGAACTAACAGTCCCTTGGGAAGAGAACAGGGTGGAGGCGCACGAACCAAAGAAAAACCGGTATGAGTCACTGCGTGCTGAATGTATGGAAAATGGTTGGACGTGTAACGTGATGCCTATTGAGATTGGGTGTCGTGGGTTTCTGGGACATTCAGTCATTTCCTTCCTTTCAAAAATAGGCATCACTGGCCGTTGGTTGAAAAGCGTTTCGCATCGCCTTCAAAAAACTGTTCAACACACGTCAAGTTGGATTTGGTCGAGATCAAAACAAGGAAATAAAATGTGCGCAACATCACGACCTAACATGCACAAGTGAGATATTTGCGTGGTCGTCTATAACGACTTTTGCGAGTGCGTCAATAACGGCAAACGTGTTCAAGAAACTTTCATTGAAGATAGACTTTACTTAAAGGAACAATTAGCTTATCTTTATACCCTGCCAAACGCTGCTGGTGGCGCCAGGGGTGGCGGTCCCGCCATAGCCACCGAAACTGTGATATCACCCCTGGTCGGCGGCTGATGAAGACAGGGTATCGCACATGCTAACACACGTTGTATGCTAAAAAAAAAATACATATATATATATATATATATATATATATATATATATATATATATATATATATATATATATATAAGATAACAATATATATTTTTATATATTAAGAACAATATTGGGTAAAATGTATGACAAAACGTGTAACAAGAAAAAATTTTCCACTTTGTCATACATTTTTCCCCAATATATATATATTCTTATATATATATTTTTTCGCCAAGCACTTTGCATAAAATTATACTAAATATTTATCTCTTTTTAAAGGGATACAAAGATATTACATCAATAAATGTTTGCACAAAAATTTATGTATAGTGCAATGTATAAATTGTTATCTAAATTAGACAAAAATGAAAATAACACTGATATCTTATTTTAAGAAAATTACACAAAAATATCTTGAAATATTAAATACTTCAACCACAGTCTCCAGATTACTTTAGAATCTCCTGCAACTCTGCTGAATGGTCTCTTTGGTTAGGTTAATTAATGCTACTTTGGTGTTACAAGGATTTTGTTGGTCTCTAGCTCAACTGTGCTCTACACATAATAATCAAGGGGGTTGCAGTCTGGGGTGTTAGATGGCCAGATGGAAGGGGTGGTGTGATTGCAGAAATTGTCTGACAGCTATGACTGGGTACTTCTGCTTGTGTAGCATGGTGCAGGGTCATGTTGCTAGACACAGGGTCTTCCAGCAGCCACCATCTTGACCCAGAGCAGCAATACCGCCTCAAGGCTCTTGTAGGCCTCTGTGTTGAGTCTAAGGTCCTCAACCCAAAATATTAAATAGTGACACTTTACCTATCGCACCCTCTATGTATGTGTATATATTATGAAATGGATTAAGATCTGACAATTGTTTAATCTATTTTCTCTAAAAATAACGTATAAACAGAAAATCTATTAAGTATGAGTATATATATATATGTACATATATATATATATATATTAATACAGTGTGTTTCCTGTTTGGCATTATTGTGCCAGAGGGTTTAGAAGTTTGATCAGTTCAAAGAGCAATATTCAGCTAAAGTACAACAAAGTCTTATAATGATATATTTTGATGGTTATACTCAATAACAAGTTGAACATATATAAATACATGCACAAACATCTACTCATAATATTCCTACTTCATTTTTAAAAACATATATAAATGTTTTGTATAATATATATATATGAAGTTTGGCAATGAATGATAATACTTAGGATAAGAACAACATATATAAGATTCACCAGTGACTGTTAGAAGAAGTAGTCAACTGCTAGAAGTGAGTCAAGTGAATTCAACAAAGAATTTCCAACTACAAACTGAACTACAGTATTCATTACTGTATTTATGTGAATGGGGACATACACATTATCACCTGTAGGTATACTACTACATTCATATATATATATATATATATATATATATATATATATATATATATGCATAGACACATTTGCAAATAAACACCTGAAGATGCATGGTTATAATATGCATAAATGCACTAACCATTGTTATAATTTGGGTAGCTGATGTATCTATATATATATATATATATATATATATATATATATATATATATATATATATATTCAGTATTGTTTAATTCATTGCATGTGTGCATATATATATATATACTAATATATATATATATATATATATATATATATATATATATATGCATAGACACATTTGCAAATAAACACCTGAAGATGCATGGTTATAATATGCATAAATGCACTAACCATTGTTATAATTTGGGTAGCTGATGTATCTATATATATATATATATTATATATATGTATCCTTGTGCAGGTATGCAGAAAATAGAAAAGAACACGTTGGGTGCATAATCCGGGGTTCCTTAGTATTTTTGTTTTTATTTTTAAAAAACAGTGCTCCATACAGAAGTAGAGCTTATATTATAATAATATTTTTTGTTTAGCGAAGGAATCATATTTTTAAACAAAAAATATTATTATAATATATTATATATATATATATATATTCAGTATTGTTTAATTCATTGCATGTGTGCAGATATATATATATACTAATATATATATATATATATATATATTTTGAATGTGCTATGTATTGACAAGCTAATTAATCAATTAAATCTGGCAGCTAATTAATTGTGAATTAACTGGATTAGGCAACATTTCAACCGTGTCATGTGGTAATGTGGTAATTAAATTCTGTTGGAAGCAACCCTATATATTTGGTAAGTGAGGTACCAAGCCCACCCTAAAGGCAGAGGATAATAACACCACTTGAGTATCACAGATTTGATGACTGCCAAACTGATATCAATATCTTTTCAGAAAGTATATATCTACTAGTTGGCAAAACTAATGGCTGATTATAAAGAAAATAATATTAATTACGTGAATTTCTGAGATGAGCCATTGTCACTTTTGGGGCTTTGGCTTATCTTTTATTTTCTTATTTAATTTTCTGGCTTTTTATTCATTCTGCTTTTGTTTAGTGCTGTGCATGACAATAAACTATACCCAGCAAGGCTTCTGATAGGGAGAATGGAGGTCTTGAGAAGCATGGAACCACCTTTTAATTAGTTATTCCTAGGTTCACCCTGACCCAGGCTGTTAGGGTCCCAGCTATGCACATATATGAACTCCACCAAACAAAAACAAAATACTATGAAAGTATAAAATACATTTTTATAGTAAAAGTACCAGCAATACATTTTATATAGAAAATGAAATGACTAAAGGAAAATCAAACAATTGAGTTAATTTCTTGATTTTTTACATGTATCTCTTCAGGACATAAGCACATCACTACTTCCTGTCTGTTGTCAGTCCAAGAAAGATTTCAATCTTTTTCATTCTGTATTGTCTTGAATTGAGAATATTTCAGTACTGACCTTTGTGTGCATCATAAATATATATATATATATATATATATATATATATATATATATATATATATATATATATATATATATCAAGCTCTCTGTGGCCAGTTTTAATAATTAGTATTACTAGGATCCACCTGGATTATATATCAACGGATCAATTACCTGTACTATACATATATATATATATATATATATATATATATATATATATATATATATATGTATATATATATGTATATATATATATATATATATATATATGTATATATATATATATATATATATATAGAGAGAGAGAGAGAGAGACAGACAGACAGACAGAGAGACAGACATAGATAGATAGATAGATAGATAGATAGATTGGAGGTTTTGAGGAGCATGGAAGTACCTCTTCATTGCTGTTGTTTCCAGATCTACCAGTTAGGTTCCCAGCTATGGGCATATACTGAACCCTGCAAAAAAAAAAAAAAAAAACACCATGAAAATTATAAAAATACATTTTTATAGTAAACCTACCAGCAATACATTTTTTTATTATTAGGTTGGTGCAAAAATAATGACGTAATAATGTTGTTTTTTGACGTATTTTTTAACGTCAAAAAACAACATTGTCATTATTTTTGCACCAACCTAATAAAAAAATTACCAACAATTCATATTTGTATTGAAATTACCAATAATACCTATTTATAGTAAAGTTACCAACAATATATTTTATTTGTAGTGAAAGGCATATAATTGCATTCAAAATATTTAGATTTTGTCATTAAATAACCCATACAGGTTGATATGCCACTAAACAAAATCTATCAACTGTTTTTGTTATACAATTTGTTTATTTTATGGTTAGGGAATTTTTAAAATAATAAGTATCTCTATCTATAAAAGGCAGGATGTGTGTGCGTGTGCAATTTTCGACGGATTTGCACCAAAATTTACATGCACATCCTCCAAGTTAGTGGAAAGGCCAAGACCAACTTTCCATTTCCCAACTCCCATTGATAGTGGAAATAATTGATTTTTTCATGCTTCAACGGCAGTTTTCATGTAGCTTGCGGCCATTTTCTACTGACCAGAGTGAGAGCCTATAGCTGGCTCCTACAAATAGGCAAGAAGATTCTATTGGCCAGCGTGAGAGCCAACAGCTGACTGACACGAATGTTAACTAGCATGCAAAATAATTGATAGCTGCATTCATGACAAGTGGGAAAAATTTAAATCTGCATGGCGCTTTACTCCAATTGGCTCATTCGCTTGCTTAAACTCAACGTTGATTCTGATTCTGCAGAACTGGGTTAGGTGTGAAAAAATACTTGTTACTAACATTCTTTTTTCATTCGGTTTTTCCAGTTATGAGTCCTTTTTTAAAGGTGATCGTTTTGTGTTCATTTTGTTTAGTTCTTCTCTAAACTATAGGGCTTATAAAAATTTGCACTGTGAGATAGGAAAGAAGTAAGGCATGTAGCAACATCAGCATGGCAAAGGGCACTCCTTTAAAGGCAAGGAAGGGCAAAAATATTTTAAGTGAAGTGATAGCAATTGCTGTAATAGTCGTACAATTTTTTAATCAAGCACGGGCAACACCGAGCCATGCTGCTAGTATATATATATATATATATATATATATATATATATATATATATATATATATATATATATATAACAATAAAAAGCAAAGCAACTAAAATAGGATCAAAAATATTGATAATTTTTATTAAAAAATAAACTCTGTTAATTTTCCACATTACCAATGATAAAAAGATTGGACGGAAAAAACATATTAATACATAGATTTTATGAATTTTAGTAGACAGTAACAGTAATTTTTCTGCTGATGGTAATTTTCTTGTCATAGCTTAGATGTGGCACAAGGACCAAATTATGGAGCACTCAGTGAGGACTGAAGTCAGTGTTCAGTCATAATAGAACTATCGAGACATGCTTGCTAACCATCACACCACATTATACCCAAAACCAGATCTAACTGCTGTGTTGGTGAATGACAAATGTTTCTTATATGGAAACAGCTAATTTTATCATTTCCTATATGTATGCATTGTAAATTATTTTACTATAAGAATGCATTGTATATGATTTTACTATAGGAATTAGAAAGAACTATAACAATTAGTGGACTTGATGAGTTAGTCGGGTTACCTCCTCCTAATTTTCAAAACTGCTACTAGGAGATGCTCTCAGGACTATAAATACTCTGCGATAATTTTTATCATTCTCTTCTTACTTTTTCTGCTTGCATGGCAACATGTAAATCTCTTGTAGAGAACATGCTTCCCTTTGGGAAATGCATTAACTAACCACATATGCACAACACATGTACATATGCACATTCACTTACCACATATACTTTGAACCAAAACGGTTTCCACATTCATTTGTTACACACATTATTGTCCATGTTACTTGCAATCCTTTTGTTGTAAGCTAGGGAATGTTATTGAATAGAATAATCACATGAAGATTGGTAATGAACAATAACACTTAGGACAAGAACAACACATATAAGATTCGCCAGCAGCACGTAGAAGAAGTAGTCAACTGCTAGAAGTGAGTCAACTGAATTCCATAATGAATCTCCAGCTGCAGATAGATACAGTATTTACTACTGTATTTACTACTGTATTTATGTGAATGGGGACATACCCATTATCGTCCGTAGGCATGCTACAACAACTTTGTTAATATATTACCATTTGTTTGTACATATATATTGATCCTTGCCGTGTCCTTCATTTCTTTACATAGACTCATATCCAACTCATTTGTTGTTGGCATTTCAGGAGACAGACATGTTTATCTCTCAATGCATACACTGGCTTGCAACAAATTTCCTGAAAACTGTTTTTGCTAATTTCAACTGACGGTAACACTAATTGGTCAATCAATGAATGGTGAATGTTTTCTGTATGAAAATGATTATTTTAATCATTGCTATTAATTGAATGACTTCTTTTGAGCTACTGAAGTAGACTTCAAGAACTATGAATTTCAGTAAGTTTATTCACCAATTGCAACATTCATTTCAAAGTTTTAAACTTTATTTCATTGGATTGCCTCAGATCAAACATTACACAATATTTTTCCTTTATTTTTTTGTGCGGAAATATTTTCTGTAATTCTCATCTTTTTATCTTTGGCTACTGTCTGGAGAAAATTTGACTTTCTTTATTGATTTTGCACAGCTATTCATTTGAGCTGTTAGGCTTTTGCTTAGTTATTTAGCCAGTGACTTGGAGATGATTAAATGACAGGTATCTTTAAGTGTTGCATCTTGTCTTTGTCACAGGTGGGGATGAAAAGCAGTTTCATCGAGATTAGCTGAATTATCATTACATCCTGAATCTTCTCTTTTCAGAATTCCAGATGTTGTAAATCAAAAGAGAAAAACATTTATCTTTAAAAAGTTGATTTTGTTAATGATTTCAAGATTTGTGAAACCTGTTGTACCAATGCAATTTATGAGGGTCATTTAAAAGTTCTAAGCCTCACCCCAAAGCAGATGGAGAAACTAGACAGTTTTTCAATATTTTTCAATATAGTCCCCCTTGACATCAATGCACTTGGTCCAATGATGCTTAAGCACTGCAATCTCTGCAAGAAGGTGGCATTCTGTTCCTCAAAAAAATCCTCCACAGTTTATACCATCTTATCATTGATTCCAAAATGGCAACCCTGCAGGGAGGATTTAAATTTAGGAAACAGGAAGAAGTTAGAGAGGGCTAAGTCTGGTGAGTAAGAATCGCTGGGGTAGTAATTTAAAGCCACAGTTGGCTGCTTCATTTATTGTAACCTGGGAGTAAGAGCACAAATACCCACAGTTTTCTTCTGTTGTCTTCTGATGCATAGTAATGTCCATTAATAGTTTTCCTTTTTCCAGGTAGTCTATCATTATTACACTTTCAGAATAAAAAAAACAGAAACGCAGCTTGCTTGAATTTATTTGGGAGTAGAGATTCTAGATAAAATACAAAGAAGAATCTGCAATGTTATTGGTCCTGACCTAGCATCTCAGCTTCAATCATTTTCCCACTGCTATAACATAACTTCCCTGTGCCTTTTTTTTTATAAATATTTTCATGGTAATTGTTCTGAGGAACTTTCCTCCATGGTACCTAGACTTTATAAATTTAAACACAGTACTAGATTGGTGGCATGGCCTCATCATTTTTATAGTTGAAATGGTTAAATTTAACTGTAAGTGTTGTGATGACAGTTTCTTCTGTCACACTTCTTGTTTGTGGAATTCACTTTCAGCCTCTTGCTTTCCAGTCAACTTTGACCTTCAAAAATTTAAATGCAATGTCATTCATTATTCTTTTTTATCTTCTATCTTTTTAATTCTTGTTTTTTTTTCTTTTTTAGTATTTCTTTTTTCTGTTATTATCTCACACCCAATAACCCCTTGTATTTCAGAAGCTTTATTAACTTGCTTGAAGTGAAATGATTTTTTTAAAAAATTAATAATAATAACAATTCATAAAATTAATGTTAATTCCATATACATACAAGGAGTTAAGTTTTACACATCGAACAATGTAGATGTATTAAAATCATGTCTGGAAACTGCTCCCCAGTGGTATGTGATAGCAACCCCACTATGGAGTTAGAAATGTACACGTCGACATGTTTAATAAAGTAGTAAGTCAAAATTCCTTTTATTGATGTCTCTCTTTTAATTCCAAGCTAAAAACATTTTGCTACCATTTTTCTATATTTTGACACTTGACCAGGAGAAGATGAGAGAAAGAAGGCAATATTATTATGGAATAAACCCCATCATCCAAGACCAACCCTGACCAAAGGGCTATGCAACACTACATAGGGGGACACAGATTCCAACCCTAATGGAGAGCACAATTTATTTAAGATTTCTCTTGTGCACAGGCTGGTAGAGTTAATAATCACAGTATAAATTTTAAAAAATGGTGCATCTATCTCAAACACAGGTATCCATAAATCTATTAATTCTTTATATATATATACATATATATACTCGACTCTCCCGTTGAATTCGACGTATGAGGGTCAAGCAGATCAGTTCCCAGGAAACCGACAGCCCGACACCGGCACATGAGATTTGATTATAGTGGTGAAAGTTTCATGATGATCCATACTTTTTGAAGGGCTTGAATACAGAGACCTGGTGCACTGTAGGTTTTGAATTAAGAGTTGTCGTTCTCCTAGACCAGTTGCCATCCAAGGCTATAGAACCTAGTCTGTTCTGCTATTTACCCATAGCTGGAAGAAGAGGAGGATTCACACCTTTCCCAAGGGTAATAGCACATAAGTGAATGTAATGGATTCAACTGGAATTTGAATTTGGGTCTCCGATTCCTCAATCCAAGTCGCTATCCATTACTCCACCGTCCCTCCTCATATATATATATATATATATATATATATATATATATATATATATATATATATATATATATATATGTGTGTGTGTGTGTGTGTGTAAAAATGAATGGAGCACTCTGGCTGCTTGGCATTTGTTTACATTTGTAAAAACAATTTGGCTGACTCATTCTGTTGAGGAAAGATGTCTCAGTGGTAGAAGCTCTGACTAACACCAAATCCAGACTAGAGGCATTTGTTTGTCTGGTCACACTGAGGAGCTATGATACAGCAAAACAGTACTGTCTGTGAATGACATATATATATATATATATATATATATATATATATATATATATATACTTTATTTTTAAGTTTAAAGAAAGTCTACTCTGTGCTGGCATGTAGACTAGGTTACATTTGTCATTTGTGTACATTTGTGGCTAGTCTTCAACATTTAACATATGTAGTATTGAATTAACTGAAAAGTGTTCCATTTAACAATGGCAGGATATTCATATCATTAACAGGCAGATATGATTTTTACATACAACCAAGCAAATGGTAATGAATGCAAGAATGCACTGTTGTATCAGATTGCATTTCCTGACTGAAGGCAGCTGAGTCATCTAACCTTTGCTGCTGTTTATCATTGTGTTGCTGAGAGACAATCCATGGCACCACAAAGTATGGACTGAGGAAGATTGATTGTACATTTAAAAGCATGTACCATAAAATTTAAACTTAATTACTCAAAAGCAGACATATGTTTATATGGACTTTTGGTGTGTGGAACCTACCCAAAAAAGTTTGCAAGAGTATTTTTGATACACCCTGTATATATATATATATATATATATATATATATATGGAGCAAACAATTAAAAATTGTAGAAAAATTCAATAGATTTAAGTGGTATCACTAAGATCTCAATTCTGTGCATAAGTATTATTATACAGACATCACCACAATTCTGTGAAAAATATAGGATCACACGAATGTCATATTCAAATTTCCACATTAACATTTGTTGACCAATCGGCAAAGTCGGTTTAAGTTGAAGGTGTTTTCAGATACAGATGTTATGATGAAAACTGTAAGTCTGTAGATTTGTTGTAGGGTTTGAAATGCAAATTCTTAAGGAATTCTAAAAAGTTTGAAAAGTCAGACAGTCACCACATTTGTAGAGCGGTAAAGTGCATAAAAAGCAAAGAAAAGAAATGATCTTCAAGCAGAAATAATCTTCAAGCATAACTCTACAAATTCAACAAATAATTATATTACTGAGTGTGAAATATTTTTTCTTTTCTTATAATCTTATTTCTTTCAGCTTAAAAGTAGAAAATAATATGTTTTATTTGGTATTAATGATCTATCTTTTGATATTGAGCACAAAACTGCTTGCCCTTAAAGCATTATCCTTCAGAAGCACAAAGGTCAACCATTTTTCTTTTCCTGTTTTAAATACGCTGTTTTCCAAGCACACACATCCACTAGGGTAGCCAGCCAATCCCTATAGCAGATACCTGCTTAGGCACATTTGGGTTTGTTCAATGCCCACAGAGTCCATTTGTGGCTTATACTGCAACTATGTTAAATGTGGACCTTAGTTGCAGTTTCTGAGAATAAATACATAATCTGTCATGTTCAGCAGTTTGAACACTGTCAGTATGCACAAACCCTCAGTCATGATGACTTGTGACAACATGCTAGCACAACCGACTGACAGCTTCCAAACAGTTTTGCCTACCCAGTTTCACCCACAAGGGGTAGGCCAAGCCATGCATCAGTTTTTCAGGCACTTTCCAAAATATCTGATATCTGTTTCACCTTCCTGATAAATTGAAAATGGAGATATTTGAACCTCGGTGCATTCCTATAAATGTGTGTGAGCATATATATACATATATGAGTATGTGGATGAGTAGTTCGAACATTATGTTCTAACTACTCATTGGCCATGTCTTCAGAAGTGTAGACTACTTGCCACATTTGGCCAATTGTGGGTTGGTGAGGCTATTTAACTCGTAGTTGCAGGTTTTGAATTCAGACATGTTCTTAACCTAGACTGGTTGCCACCCAAGGATATAGTCTGTCCTGTTATCTACCTATAGCTTTAGGCAGAAGGTATGGATTTATACTCTTCCTAAGTGTTTTTCCATATAAATGAATGTAATGAAAATGACTGGAATTCGAACTTGGATGTCTGATTCCTCATTCTGAGCCACTATTACTCCACCATGCCTACACAATTCTTTTCCATTTTGTGGGAAACAAAAAAAAAACAGAAATTGCTTTTTTTTTAATTAAAAAGCAACAAAAATGGTCAGTAAGTTGTTAATAACCAAGTAGAAATGTACTTCAGATGGCAAGGTTACTATCAAATTCTAGGAGAATAAAGAGCCAAGCTATTTGTAAAAAATAAATACTTCTGTAAATAAATGCTAAAGATTTTTTTAAGTTCAATCTCTTTTGGCTACAGGAACATTTTTTCAAAGCAACATAGAATTTGGACCAATATTCAGGTTCTTAGTTTTTCATGAAGAATTAGTAGTTCTGAAGCCTGATAAATTGTTGGTAAAAAGAAAAAGTAGTCAAGTTGATTAACTGGTTGATTATGCTTTTTAATGTTTGGGTTTAATAAACAGAAAAGTAAGACATTTTAATGTAACTAAACTAATAGAATTGATTGAATTCTTGAAAATAATATAAAATAACACATTTAGTAACTCTTTTCACATAATTTTACATTTCTCTCTCTCTTCCTTTTTTACTTTTTTTCTTTTTTCATTTGCTAATGTGACACTGATTGTAGAGCTGCTTAAGATTTAGTCAAATTTAACTACAGTTGCTGATAAGCAAAAATATCATGTATGTTATAATTTTACAAACACTTGTAATTTAAAATAAAATAATTAAACTTTAAAAATCTTACTCGGCTACTATGCAAAGAATTTGAACCTCAATGGGTTCTCTAATTTTATCCTTGTGTTTGACTAAGCTTAATAAATATCTACTTGAGGTGCCTGCCATAGATTGAAGTTTACTAAAATAATAATAGTTATCTCACTACTGTAGACTTGTATCAGATTAGACTTCTCCTTCTTCTATGTGCCATGTCTCTTTAGAATGTTGGTGATTATGGATCTCCATGATTTCCTGTCCCTTGTACCTCCTGATAAATTTTGCTTTTTTGCTATCTCTCCCAAAACCTGTTCTGATATCCATTCATTCAAGCTTGCCAGGTAGGTTATGAGTTGCTTTCCTCTGGCCCTCTTATCTTCAATTTATCCTATGAGTATCAAATTTTCCAAGCCCTCTTTCCTCATTATGTGCCCTAGAAATTTCAGCTATCAATTCTTGATGTTAAGTAAAAGAGTCTTTTTACTTCCATTGTCTCTAAAACTTCATCGTTGCTCACGTTTTCACTCCATGATATTCTCAGCATCCTTTTATTGAATGACATTTCTGTTGCTTCAAGTCTCTTCTTCATTTGTGAGGAGACAGTCCAGCATTCACTTCTATATAGGAGGACTTAAGCCTTGTAAATATTCACTGTAGATAACTGCCATAGAGAAATAGTTCAAAAGCTTGTAGCTAGTGAGTTTGATTTCACTGAGCATCCCACTATTGTAGCCTTGTGCCAGACTAGACTAAGCTTCGTAAATATTCTACCTTGATGTTAGCAACCACATTGCATGTGATTTTGAACCTTACTGAGTACCCAGCTTTTTAGTTTTGTTCCAGACTTGAGTAGAAGTTTAATAAATATTCTATTATGTAGGCCTGACATTGTGATGGTTAACAAGCTCATTGCTATTGCTAATACTGTTGGTATACTGCTTACTGAATATGCCACTATTATGACCATACATAATGGTTATAGTATTATCAGCCATTTCCTTATAAGGAAATATTCTGTCATTATTTTCTCTCTGAGTTATAAGTGTGTGGTGAACATTTCTTCTCTCTCCATCCCTGCCTATCATCAAAAATGGACTGTGACTCTCTATAAATAGTTTTGTTGTACTAACTATTCTGTTGTGCAGAATAAAGCTTAATTCGAGTTGCCCTGTTCCATGTCATTCATTAGAATGTGATAACCATTTTAGTTGTTGCTGCTGTTGAAAGTCCTCAAGTGATGTGGTTTTTATTTGGTACCGTTTTTTTATTATGATTCTGTAGTGTCAGTTCAGAAGGTTTGAAGAAGGATGGTTTTCCTGAAGACCTACATTTTTTGCTTTTGGTATGCATTTGGTACCATGTATGATATCCATATGAAAGTCTCAATCTGATGAAACTATTTAAGCTTAAGCTAAATTAAATTAACATCTACTGCAGCTAAATCATTATCTTCATTTGATCAATCATCTGTTTCTCTTCCACTTGTAAATACATGTTTTTTTAAACATAGCAATAAAGTAAATATATATTTTTTTGTAAATATATATTTTTTTGTAAATATATATTTTTTGTAAATATATATTTTTTTGTAAATATATATTTTTTGTAAATATATATTTTTTGTAAATATATATTTTAATCATAGCAATAAAGATGTTTTTTTAAATATAGCAATAAAGATACTAAAACGCAATTTTACATTATTAAGGAGAGTAAACAATAAGAAGACAGAAGAAATGAGTGACATTGAATTAAAATTTTTTAAAGATTAAAGTTGATTGGAAAGCAAGAAGCCAGAAGAGAGTTCCACAAGTGAAAAGTGTGATAGAAAAAACTGTTAGCACAGAACTTACAGTTATACCTCGTCATTTCAACTGTAAAATGATGAGACCTTGGGACAATTTCTTTGTCCAAGACAATAAGAAGAAATGCAACATATGATGAAGAAGAAAAAAAATCTTATCATATTGACTCCTGTTAAGTTTGATGCAAGTAAAAACAAAAACATGGCAGCTGTTTCCAAACTTTATTCATCTCAATGTTTGAGTTATTGAAACATGTCATCACATGTGATATTCTTTTGTGTTATGGTCACCGAAACCACTTGCAATCATATCATGAGATTCAGGTTGTCAGTATGGAAACCATATGCACAGCGAAAACAAAGAACTAATTGACCTTCATTGCAGTATCAGAGTTAATTAACGAGATATCATTTCTTTGCTGATTGTGCCCAAGCAGAATGAGTTGCTTAACTACTACTTTTCCTTTTCAAACTTATTTGCCATGCCAGCATTGAAATAACTTTGGTCAAGATTGTACAGAACACAGGGAGAAATGGGTTTATACCTTTCCTAACAGTATTAGCATATGAGCAGCCTCAGCTAAAATTCAAATTTCCATGTTTTCTCTGCTAGTAAAGAAGTTTAAATAAGAAGGAAAGAAAAAAAAGAAATTAAAAGAAAGAGAATATAAGGATCATGACTAAACAATTGTGAAATGAAAGTCTTTGCCCAATGATAAAAATTCATGACAACTTATTTCTTGACCAAAATGAATGAGAAAGAAAAGAAAGTTCAGTAAAAAAAGGAGTTCAAAGAAAGAAGGAAAATTAAAATGGGAAAGTGGAAGAACGCTTCCTAATCAACATATTTAGCCGATAAGCCATGAAAGACCTCCAATCCCCACCATGATAACATCCAATTTATTGATCCAAGAGTAGGAAAGAATGAAAAGTAAAAGAACAAACAAGAAGAAAATGTGTAAGTAGATAAAGAAAAAAAAAGTGGCAAAGAGGATAATAATAATAATAATAATAATAATAATAATAATAATAATAAAAAGAAGAAGATGTAATCAAATGATAAAAGTTTGGATGAGAGTATACAAGAATAAAATAAAAGAAGCAAAACAGCAAAGGGAGACAACTCCGCTAACAGCTGGGAAATCATTGTTGCTTGGTTGTTTTTCTTTGTTTTGCATAATTGTCTTTTTACAAACATTTCCCTTATCCTACCGATCCAGCCCAGTACAAAGTTAAGGCCTCACCTCACCTTTCTTTGGCTTTGTCAAGTGAGACTGCCAACTAACCACCACATCAACATTTAAGCAGGAAGAGGATGAGAGAAGATTTTCTAAAGAAGATAAGAGTCTTCTGGCAATCCGCTGGACCCCTCCCCACTTGACCTAAGCCCCTCCACTGTGCACTAGCTCCACCTCCTCACTTAAAGCTCATCTCTTGCCACAGACAGTAAGTCTTGAAAAGAGGAAAAAAGATTACGAAAGTAACATCTTTGAGATTATTCTAAGCTGGGAGAAAGATAAAAGAGGAATGAAGAAAAAATCTGAGAAAGAAAGAGTGACAGAATATTTACAGGAGATAGGAAGAAAGACTAGAGAAATGAGAGATGGTGAGCGAATGAGAAAGATGGATAGAAAGAAAGGTGATAGATAATGTGTGTGTTAGAGCAACATAGGGCTAAGAGGTAGAAAGGAATGTATGTATGTATGTATGTATGTATGTATGTATATGCATGTGGCCAAGTTGTTAGAATGTATGTATGTATGTATGTATGTATGTGCATGTGGCCAAGTTGTTAGAATGTATGTATGTATGTATGTGCAAGTGGTCAAGTTGTTAGAATGTATGTATGTATGTATGTGTATGTGGCCAAGTTGTTAGAATGTATGTATGTATGTATGTATGTATGTGCATGTGGCTAAGTTGTTAGAATGTATGTATGTATGTATGTGCAAGTGGCCAAGTTGTTAGAATGTATGTATGTATGTATGTATGTATGTGTATGTGGCCAAGTTGTTAGAATGTATGTATGTATGTATGTGCAAGTGGTCAAGTTGTTAGAATGTATGTATGTATGTATGTATGTGTATGTGGCCAAGTTGTTAGAATGTATGTATATATGTATGTGCAAGTGGCCAAGTTGTTAGAATGTTCACTTTTCAACCATGAGACCCAGGTTTAAATCTCACCAGAGTCGATTTGTCAGGATGGTGATTTCTTTATGTTATTGGTCTGGGGAGGTGATTCCTGCATGCAGTACATTTGGATAGTGACTGAAAATCAAGCCATGGGCTGACCCAAGCATTGTGAATGAAACTGGGTAGATGAAACTGTTTGGAAGCCATCAATGGTCATGCTATTATGAAGTCATACATCATCATGTCCAAGGGTGTGAGTGTACTTGCATTGTTAATCATGATCCCTTTATGAATCTGTAAGTAATGTCTACTGAGCATAGTTGAAGTATAAACGAAAAAAAAGAAGACTTTTTCTTGTTTTTCCTTTGATTACAAAAGAAGAGGAATTAAGAAGATAGATGATAACAATTGACATTGCATTTAAATTTTTGAAGATCAAAGTTGACTGGGAAGCAAGAAGTGAGAAGAGATTTTCACAAGTGAGAGTTGTGGGAAAAGAAACTGTTAGCTTAGAACTTGCAGGTACATCTAGCCATTTCAACTGATAAATGATGAGATCTAGCAGCCAATCTAGTACTGAACTTAAATTCATAAAGTCTCGGTACCAAAAAGGAAAGCTCATCAGAACAATTACCATGAAAGCATTTATAGAAAAGGCACGAGGAAGCTACGTTACAGCAATGAGAAAGTGCCAAATTAGTGCTTATATTAGGTTGGTGCAAAAATAATAATGTAATAATATCGTTTTTTGACGTATTTTTAACATCAATAAATGACATTATTACATCATTATTTTTGCACCAACCTGATAACATTACAGATTCTTCATTGTATTTTATCTAGCATTTCAAAATATATAGCAGAACCACCAAACTAGATGTGGCAACAATTTTTCAATACATTGATTTATATATATATATATATATATATATATATAGTCTGTGCTAGAAGTAGTAAATTAGTATAACAGTTGTTTAAAACAACAGTTATATATATATATATATATATATATATATATATATATATATATGTATATGTATGCATATATATATATATGTTTAAAACAACAATTACACACAAACACAAATATATCAAACATGAGAAGCATATGATAAAATAAAGGCAGAACAATCCCATGGAAATAAGATATATATATATATATATAAGCCAAAACTTACAACAATCATAGTAATATATGCAACCTTCGTCAACAAGAAAAGTTAGCTATAATAACATTTTCAGACCACAAAAGCATTTTGAATGAGAGATCGTAAATTATGACTCGTTGCATACATACTGTTCCTTTTGAGTTCATATGAACCTCGCATCATGTGCTTATTTATTTATTTTTAAATCATATAATGTTTATTGGAATTATTTTTTTTAAAATAAAGCCTTAGGAAATCAATTGACCAAAATTGCCTGAAGATACTGAAAGGTTGAAACCAAGGTAGTGGAATTGGCTGATCTTCTAACTTTTTATACTCAAAAGCCCTACATGTTAAATGTCTATGTTTTATACATGTATTGAGAACTTTTTAATACTACTGTTTCCTGGTCTAATTCAACTCTGACCATGAACTTTTTTATTTTTCTTCTTCTTCTTCTTCTTATTATCATTATTATTATTATACATACATATATATATATATATATATATATATTACGAAATGGACAAAGTCCGACAATTTATTTATTAAAGATATTTTTATGTTTAACGTTATAGATACAAGTATTTAAGTAAATGCTCTGTTTATAATAAACAGTATTAAATAACATTTACCGGCCTGAATGTCCGAGAAATTTTCATAGAACGAATATTTTCTATGAAAATTTCTCGGACATTCAGGCCGGTAAATGTTATTTAATACTGTTTATTATAAACAGAGCATTTACTTAAATACTTGTATCTATAACGTTAAACATAAAAATATCTTTAATAAATATATATATATATATATATATATATATAAATGAAATAATAATAAAAACGAAAGAATATTAATATACAACCAAGTGTGTCTGAAGATTTTAATTTTTTAATATTTTTATTGTTCAAAATCTATCTATATATCTATCTATCTATCTATCTATATATATATATATATATATATGTATGTATGCATGTATGTATGTATATATTTATGTGTGTGTGTGTGTGTGTCTGTATAACACTTTTCCCCTATAAATATAGAAAATTTGAAACTATATATATGTATGTATATTAGAGCCAAAATATTAGATTTCGTATTGCAGCTTTTGTAGTTAGGTGCACTGCTTTTGATGCAACCACGTGATTAGATTTTTTATAATATGAAAAATTAATAAATCCAAGTGATTGTCCTTTACCATACTTAGTGCTTTTAAATATTCAGTTGCATGCACAACTTTTTCAATTCAATAAATTATATAAAACTAGCAATTATTTAAAAAATTAGACACCTGATTCTTTTGAATCAGAAATTTTGATAAGAATGGAGACTCTCTTTTCTGGTGTATTTTATCTTCTATTTGATCAAAATTCTGTCTTTCCTTAGTGTATGCTTGTACTGGCTTTCAGAAAAAAAGACACCTGTTTACATGTGCAAATGACATCATCTCCAATTCTGTGCAGTGACTTCCATACAGGCAAGTTGAGTATAAGTCTTTATTGTAATTTATAAAGCAACAAGAGATTTGATGTTAAATGCAGCCTTGCTGTAAGAGTAATGGCAATATTAACTGTTTCCCTACAAGAAAACATTTAGCATTCATTGCCTGAGCAGTCAGTATTGCTTTCTGTTGAAATTTATAAAATCTTTCTCTTGAAACAATTTTTCACAAGAATAGATTTCTCAAGTCCAGTAGCTCTTTCCAATATTGATGGAGGTTTCCTTCCTAACCTTTTATTTGAAGTAGTGTGGAACATTACCATTTTGATCATGTCATTGTTTTCTCTTTGAGTTACATGTGCTATCCATTTTAGTTGTTGCAGCTGAAAATCATCAAGTGATGTTGTTTCTGTTATTTTGTACAATTCTTTGTGAACCTGTAGTGTCAGTTCGTAATGTTCAAAGATGGATGATCTTTGACAAGAAACTCAGTTTTCACTTGCTCAAAGCTTTTTTTAACCATTGATCTTAGAAATTGGTTGTATGCAGTTGGCAGTTTGGATATTTCTGAACATGTTTGGTACCATGCAAGTAATCCATATGAAAGTCTCAATCTGATGAGGCTATTTAAGAACATAACTCGAGTTTTCAGGCTGATGTTTTAGCTTTATAGCAATTTGCAATGTGAGACAAAACTACATTTGACACAGCATATTCTATGTTCACTTTCCTTGAAACTTAACTAAATCAAGCTGAAAACCAACAAATTTAGTACATCACTAAAATTAGACAGCACAATGCCAATACCACTAACTAAACTGGAGGTAAAAATCGACAAAAAAAAACATGATTCAAAATCATTATTATAATTATTAAAGCAGTTTCAGTATATGAACAAGTTAATATATAAAAGCAGCACTTTAGAGCAGCCTGTTTGAAAATAAAACAAAAAACATATTTACCATTGTTGTGGAATGAATAACACACCCTGGGAACACAAGTGAACTAGGCTAGACACCTTAAATAAAGAACTCCAGGTGTGTAAGGGAAGTCATTTGGAGCCAAGAGAATTTCTAACAGACATCAGGGCGAGTAGCATAAGCAAGTTATAATATTATAACCACTAGGAACGAGTTATAACAACCATTGAAATTAATCATAGAGAATCTGTGCATTCTTTCAAGAAACAACATGTCACTCCTAGCATTCTACACAGGATCAGTGTAGTATCTGTGTACTAGAAATAATGTGTCACTCTTTGCACATGACTGAAGATGAAGAGTAGTATCTGCATACTCCGCCTAGGAATAATGTGTCAAACTTTGCACTCTACTGAAGATGAAGTGTAGTATCTGTGCACTCTACCTCAGAAGAAAATGTTATTCCTAGTAGTCTAAATACAACCAGTGGTGTATGTGTGCACTCTGCTTGGGACCAAAGTATCAGTCCCCTGTTCTCTGCCTTGGATCAGTGTAGTATCTGTGTATTCTGTCCCACTTAGTATTTTCAAGTTAAATTTATTATTTTGTTCAACCAGCAGAATTCTGGCAAAACTGATATGTCAAATGCATGCTTACCTCGAAGAGGGACATTCAAATCAGAGCAGGATTCATGTTAGTTTTATATATCTTGTATAACAGAAATTATGGACAGACGCAAATGTAGTATATTCACCCTTAGTATTGTTATATTAGGTTGGTGCAAAAATAATGACGTAATAATGTCGTTTTTTGACGTTAAAAAATACGTCAAAAAACGACATTATTACATGATTATTTTTGCACCAACCTAATATATAAGTCTTTTTAAAAATATTGTACCTAATGAAATACTTCAAATAGAAAAGATTATTAAAGCAAAAAACATATTTTGAGATTAAAAAGTTATTTTCACACTGTGAGAACAGATGAACTGCGATAATATTTTATGCAATATTTTGATGATATATTTGGAAAAAAAAACAACCCTTTATTTATAAATAAACATTTTTCTTCTTTCTTTTAAATATGTCTTTATTTATATGCCTTGGTCACCAGGTGTGAAAAAATGGCATACTGTCTGCATGAAAACCTCACGATTCCTTCACCTAATGGGAATTATGGTCTTAAACAAGTTTGAATCAGCTCAACATTTGGAATATCCAAGCAAGTAAAAACATAAAAAAATAGTGAGCGAGAAAAGCAGTAAAAGATATCTCTCTCTCCCCTCTATCTCTCTCTCCCCTCTCTCTCTCTCTCTTTCTCTCTCTCTCTCTCTGCAGACATCTCGGAAAGAAAAATAGTAAGAAAATATCATGAAAACTGTCCTGATAAACAAGAAAAAGAAACCAGCTCAAGTGCACCAATATGTAAACAGACCATTAAGCCAAAGAAAGAAGACAAAATGTATTTATAACTGACAAGCAGAAAATGTATTAATTCATAGATGTGACCATATAAACAGATTATAGTATAAGAGAAAGGATATATATATATATATATATATATATATATATATATATATATATATATATGTGTGTGTGTGTGTGTGAATGATATATATATTATGTATAATATATTATATATAATTATATATATATATATATATATATATATATATATAAAGGAGAAATATATATATATATATATATATATATATATATATTATACAGGTATTTGTTGCTAAAAACTATGGAACTTTTATGTTTAATAATGTTTCTGTTTTTTTCTTTCTTTCTTGCAAGTTTTGTTTTTATATTTAGGTCTAAGTTGTTGAAATAAGACCCTAGTCCATGGTGTTTTGCCAAGTGCTTTTGGTTATCGTCAACTGTCATGGCTGTATGTTTTGGTTTGAAATAGGTTGCTTCTTATTTTTGTTTTATAGATAATATTTGGAGCATTTAGACAATGTGGTTGGATTAGTTCATTATTAATAAGGAAGGAGTTGGTGTTTATTATTTGAAGGATTAGTTATTAATTATGTTTAAGATGGTTCTGTCAGTATTAAACATTGTTTTATTTATGTTGGGTTTTTGGTCTTTAATTAGGATGGCTTCAAGAATTTGCAATTGTTTTTTGAAATAGTTTTTAGAGAGGATTTTGGTGTTGTTAATTAAAATTTCTCTTATTTTGCCTGATTTGAATGTGTTATTAGTAGTGCAGCATATTGTTACAAGATTGGTTTTTATGGTGCTGGTGTCATTGAGGTGATATGTGAGCCTATGTGAGATAGTTGTGGTTGTGTGTCCAATATATATTTATGGAAGGGGTTGTCAGAAGGTCTTGTCACCCTATCTTTCTTCCAAACTATAGGACCTTGTGTCAGCCATCTAAAATAGAAAATTATATTAGGGATTGGGTAACAAGACTTTCAGGCTACCTTATATATATATATATATATATATATATATATATATATCAGTTTCATTAAAAACAACTGACAAGGTACTGTGGTTAATTTTTTATTTAATTTTTCATGTGTTTGTATATTTTTCTTCTTTTCTGGATGTAACTTACGTACAAATTGTCCGAAATTTCTGTATATCTAAGTGCTTTGGCTGTACTTTTAGCCCTAATCAAGGATGAATTGTTTTAAGTATGTATCTAGCATTATAGGAATGTTTTATTTTCCAAACACGGTCAGCACATCATGGCTGTGTTCATAGTTGATATTATTGCGTGTTGGCTTTTTCTTTTTTATTGTTAATGCATGCATTCTTTTTAGCCATTTTGTACATGTTGATAAGGCTGTTATATTTGTATTATCAAAGAGTAATTTGCAGATAGTTTAGTAGTTCTCAGTGTGTGTTTAAATATGACTTAATAATTAATTAATGCACACACACATATATATATATATATGTTTGTGTGTGTGTATTAATCTCCCTTCTATATATAGAGAGATTTATGGCCACATCATGTTGAAACATTGGTTACTGTATGTTCACTGAAGTTAAGCAACATTAAGCCTGGTCAATACCTAAATGGTTGACTGCTTGGGAATACTAAGTGCTGTCAGCTTGGATGTGCAGGTGATGTAATGGATAATGGCTCAGAATTGTTAATCAGACTGTCAATTCCAGTTGAGTTCCTTATATTCACTTAACCTTGTGAAAGGTATTAATCCACCTCTTCTTTAACCAGATATGGATTAATTAGTAAGAGTTATATCTTTAAAGCATTATTATCTCAAAAAAATATTTTTACAATCTAAAAATATATTTTCTGGATTTAAATAAAGGCTCAGTTGTGTTATGCTGCTCTTTTACTTACAGACAGTTCCCAACTGACCCTACTATCATGTGCAGTTGACAAAATCAAAAGAAACAATGTGCATATCCAAAATTAAAAATATAAAATGGCGACAATTTACACATCGCACCCAGTATATATATATATATATATATTATATATATATATCAGAATATCACACATACACACACACAAACACATATATATATATATATATAAAAAACATATCAGAATATCATAAACAACCCCCAATATGAAGCTGCTGAGTGGTGCCAGTGATTGGAAGGTTTCAGTGGATCTAATGACATCCTTAAAATTTCCAATACACATCGCACAGACAGACAAGCATCCCGACATTGTGTTGTGGTCCGACTCTAAAAAGACTGTCTTCCTAATAGAACTAACAGTCCCTTGGGAAGAGAACAGGGTGGAGGCGCACGAACTAAAGAAAAACTGGTATGAGTCACTGCGTGCTGAATGTATGGAAAATGGTTGGACGTGTAACGTGATGCCTATTGAGATTGGGTGTCGTGGGTTTCTGGGACATTCAGTCATTTCCTTCCTTTCAAAAATAGGCATCACTGGCCGTTGGTTGAAAAGTGTTTCGCATCGCCTTCAAAAAACTGTTCAACACGCGTCAAGTTGGATTTGGTCGAGATCAAAACAAGCAAATAAAATGTGCGCAACATCACAACCTAACATGCGCAAGTGAGATATTTGCGCGGTCGTCTATAACGACTTTTATGAGCACATCAATAACGGCAAACGCATTCAAGAAACTTTCATTGCAGATAGATTTTACTTAAAGGAACGATTAGTTAGCTTATCTTCATACCCTGCCTGGTGGCAAATGCTACTGGTGGTGTCAGGGGTGGCGGTCCAACCATAGCCACCAAAACCGTGATATCACCCCTGGTCGGCAGCTGATGAAAACAGGGTATTGCACATGCTGACACATGTTGTATGTTAAAAAAAATTTTACCAGATACAATGATAAAATGTATGTTATATTAATTATACTAATACATACTGTTATGGTCTGGTTCGTTGTATTTTGGTCCAAGTTAGAACAAAATAAGAAGAACTCGAATACGGATATGGAATAACACAGATATATTACAAACAGGAATATATACAGAGAGGTGGAAAGTGTTAGTACGAACAATCAGGTTTAGTAGTAATTGTCTGAACGCGACTATGTTTCGGACTGCCTCTGACTTGACTGACAGACTCCTGACAGACCTCACTCCAGACTTGAAGCTGAACTCTAGACTTCAGATGCAACTCCTTGCTTCCTCTTAACGTGCAGTATTTATTACGTATAGAATAGTCCATTATGTTATTATGAGTAAGGTCCCATAACATACATATATATATATATATATTTATATATGTGAGAAGTGTGTGTGTTTGTGCATGCTTGTATGTGTGATGTGTGTGTGTATCCTGTACATGTGGGGAGGTGGTTGGATGTAGGTTAAATTAACACAGGCCTACAATGTGTATATATACATATATATATATATATATATATATATATATATATATACACACACACACACACACAAAGATATGATTGCATTATATATTATTAACAGTTAGATGTATGAGACAGAGGAGTGCTGAAAGGAGCCTTATCAAGAAGCCAAACACAGCCACCCACCCAAAAGATCTGCTGTTTCAACATTTAGTCAGATTTTAGGAAGTGGGTCAGGCCAAGAACTTTTCAGCACTCCCTCATAAATCATATCCAGCCGGTCAGTACAAATTTCATCTCAATGTAATAAATACTGAAATCTTGACCGCCTCTGTTGTATTGGATAAAAATTTGCCTGATGATTTAATGGAGTCCCTGAAGTTAGGAAAAACTTGGCCAATGGCCACACTATTACCCTTAAGAGGTTTGCATTTATAAGAATACTAAGTTTTTATTAGTCAAATTATTGTGACTTTTTGGCAAGAATACTCTGATTGTTGCTTGTATAGCAATTGTATTATGATATACTTATTTCAACTATTAATGACCATCTAATATTTAGGTTATAAAAATTGTTATTATGTGGAAAAAGACCACAAATTGACTCAGCTTAAGATTTGAAAAATACTATAAAATTTGTCATTCCAGGCACCTTTCTGGTATAATGATTATGTCTTATGTTACTTTTGTGATGTCAACGAACATTCATTGCCACTTTTGTAATGTTAATGAATACTCATTGTCACTTTTGTAATGTCAACGAACACTCATTGTTACTTTCGTAATGCTCATTGAAGTAAAGACTTTGTAATCACAGATACAACTATAGTAACACCATTGAACAATACTGGTGTCAGACGCCTTTGAATAACTCTTGTACTAATAGTACTTGCTCAATAATACTCACTCGAATAAGTAACCACTGAATAGTAATCCATGTAATGATCAGTATTGAGAAATAGTTTCATGAATAGTATAGTGAATAGTGATCCATATAGTAATAGATTAGAAAGAGTGATCAATTAGACGCCATGCTAATTCCCATACATATATGTTTCCTTTATGTTCACGTGATCTACTTAATTCAAAATGGGATCGCATGTGTTTGCTCTCTGGTGATCTGTGTTCAAACTCCAGTGCTGGCAGTGACACTTTATTACTATATAGCAATTACATAAGACATTATTCAGTTTCTTTTTTTTATTTGCTTTCCTTAAATGACTTAAATTAAAAGAATTAAATATCTTACATTTAAATCAGCCAATTTTAGATTAATCAGAAAACCGTTAAATTTCTAAAGAACTAAATTGATGCAGATGTAGCAAGAAGGTACATTTTTTTAAAGTTTCTCATCTAGACTTCCAAGACTCATCCACCAAATTATGCAAATCAGTTCACCATAGCTCATTAAGAATTCAAAATGACTGCTGTGGGGTAATGAAATAAAACTGTAATAATCAGCCATAAAAAAACAATGAAAAAAAAATACATTTTCTCATGATGCTAAGAGTAAAGTAACTTAAAATATGATTACCTCATTGGGTGTCACCTAGACTTGTTAGATGTTATTGTTGAAGCCTATAAAAAGGCAAACATTTCCTGCCTCACTCTCTTTCTTCTCCTTGTTCCAAGATGTAGTACCACATGGTAATTATATTTCCACTAGGAATGTAGTTTCCCCTGTCCACTGATGACTGAACTCTTTCCCCACTTTCCAAAACATGGTTCTTGCATGTGCCTTCCAAAACCTCAACCTATGAAATTGGTCAAGCTTTCTCTTTGGTTGCTCCAACCCAGTGCAAGACTGACTTGAATGTTGTGATTGTAACCAGACTTACCTACCCTAACTTAAGGAGCAGAAAGACAACAGACATACCCAAGAGTGACTGATAACTTCACTACATTCACCACAAATAAATAAATATCGATAGCAGAAAGACAAGTTTTGCATGCTTCTATTTTCTTTGTGTACATATCGAACATGTACCTTCACATATAATACACAGAAACACATAACCAGTGAATACTGCCACACAAGAACCTCAAAATTTCCGACTTTTGAATTGCCATTTCTTTGGTTTGAGATTACACAGATTATTGTCTAACCCACACCTTGTCTCTTTCGTTATGGGTTTAGAAATTGTTCTAAAACTCATAATAATGGCTCCCAAGATTTCTTCTGATAAAAGGACTTAACTGATGCTTGAAAAGTAAATTTAATTTTTTTACAGTCAAACAATCTGAAATTCTGAACCAAAAGTAATACTTTTTATCTAAATGATAAAATTCTCTAATGTCTATGAACATTTCATAGGAATAATGTACAAAAAATACATTGTCTTTCATCTGCTAATTAATGATTGTGGAGTCTAAAGTTCAAATTTTTACCTTAAAAGAGAGGACTGTTTTGATTTCTCTACATTTTCAAATCTTCCTACCAACTGCTAAACTGGCTATGTAATTATTTCTCCACTGTTTTGTCTAAGTTTTCTGTTTAAGTATTTAATTATATGTTTGCTAAATAGCTAATTACTTTATCTAAATAGTTGGCACACAGTTTAGCAACAACTACAATTCTTATCATTTGATCTTTTAGATCATAAAAACGGTCTTCAAATACCACATTTAAAATTAACAGAAAATCCCACATTTGAATTGAGAAACTGTCCAGCTGATGTTTTTCTGAATTTAAACTAAATTAAAAAAAAACTTCTGTCAACCTTACAAGTCATATTTTTGATTGAAAAAAAAAGAATATGATAATTTTTCATTTTCTCTGTTTGGGAAAAAACTGTTTTCCAAAATCTGGTATTATTTTTACTTACTCAGACTGAATTTGAAAAAAAAAATTCCCTTATATTAACCATTTTTTTTCAGTCTTTATATCAACTGTACCCCAAGAATAACATTTGGAAATAGCAGATGATCGTCCATTCAAGTAAGTGTAAACATTCAATAATAGCATTACTTTTTCCCAGGTTTCAACCAGCTGATACCGAGAATTGATGATATTCCTGAAAAGAATTTGAGAAAAAAAAATGAAAAGATAAAAATGAAAATACTCACAATGAATTGATTTGCAATTTATACAAAGAATAAATCTAAAAAATTTGCATAACAATAAAATAGTCAAATACAAATAACAATGAAATTTCACTTTGTTTTCATGTCATTAACACAAAGACATACGCAGAGAATCCAACCAAAACATAGAGAAGTATGTTTGTGTATGTGTGTCCATAGAAAGAGACAAATATAGATTAATGCAGGGGAAGAGAAATAAAGGAAAATGCTAGTTTGTATAGAAATGAACATATAAGAATTATATACATTATATACATATATATATATACATATATATATATATATATATATATATATATATGTATTATATCTGTCTTTCTATCTAAATATATATATATATATATATATATATATATATATATATATATATACATACATACATACATATATATATATATATATACATACATACATACATACATACATATATATATATATATATATATATATATATATATACACACACACACATATATATATATTTAGATAAATATATATATATATATATATATATATATATATATATATATGGTTATTGTTAATCTTGTAGATTCCTCTGTATATTTTGTTACTGTGGTTTCCATAACACCATACCAAGTAGATTTTACAAAGTGAAGTTGGTAGTTCAAAACTTTAGAACCATCATTCTCCTTGACTGGTTGCCAACCAATGCCCTGTCTGCCCTAGTTGAAGAAAAAAGAGATGTACCCATATCTTCAGAACTGTATTTGTATGAAAGGAAACACAGCAGCCTCAACTGGAATTTGAAATTAGCATGCCAGTCCCACTTCATCAATGCCCACTACACTACATGCTCATCCATCCATATATATGCCTGAATATAGATATTTAAACTACATAATGAAACAGCTCATCATAATAGCAACACTTGGCAATTTAAATCTAAACTTGTAAATATATATACATATATATATATATATATATATATATATATATATATATATATATATATATATATGCATGTACATATATATATATATTTCTCTCCATTAATCATCTGAGAGACCCCTCTCTGCCTTCCATCAGTATGGCTGATGCTAACCTCCAGGAAAGTGACTCATTGCACCTACTCGGGATAATATTCTCAGCTGACATGAAGTGGAAAGACTCTATTGAATCCATTGTTAAGTCAGTTGCTAAGAAAGTCAGTTCACTGTGTTGTGCAAGACAATTTTTCTTTCTGGAATCTATCTTGCATATCTTTAAGTCTACTATTCATCTATGCTTAGAATATTGCTGCCATATATGGTCCGGTGCCCCTGCTATTCACCAGGAGCTCCTTGATAATATCCAAAGAAGAATCAGCAGTATTATTGGTCTTGATCTGGCAGCTCAGCTTCAGTCACTTGCCCACCACCAAAAGTTTGCCTCTCTGTGCCTTTTTTATAAATACTTTCATGGTAATTGTTTGGATGAGCATTTCACTATGGTACCTAGACTTTTTTTTTAATTAAAGCACAATATTAAGATCTCATCAATTTACAGTTAAGCTGGCTGGATGTAGCAATAAATTCTTTGCTAACAGTTTCTTTTCTCACACTTCTTGCCTGTGGAAATCCCTTCCCACTTCATACTTTCCAGCCAACTTTAATCTGTAAAAATTTAAATGCAATATCAATTGCTATATACTGGTCTCCTGATTACTCTTTTCTCTTTTTGCTCATTACTAATGTTTCTGTTCCTAATTCCTCCACATTCTGTAACTCTTTGCATTTTAGTAGTTGTATTGCCTTGCTTGGGGTGATACTGATTAGCAAAAAATGCAGACATGGAAAACCAATTTCCAAAATCTGACCAATAACCAGAATTTTGGAATGAAAAGATTCTTAGTTGAACTAAAATCTTTTCAGTGTCCTTTTGATTCAGGGTAAGGGCCCTGGAGCTGAAAGAGAAGGATTTATTCAATTAAATTGATACAGTTTTTTTCAGCGCTTGCAATTAAAATAAGGCAATTTTTAGTGATAGAATGAAATTCCAATAGGTCAAAATATTTAATATTAACCATACCATATTCTCCCATATTTATTTCATGTAGCATCAAAATGTCCCTGTTGCTCAAAATTCAATTTTTTTTCATTGCTTGCACTTGAACTCACAAATGTGTGGGCTTGAATCTATTCATAGTCTCCATTTTGTTAGCTAGATCTTCAAATCCTTCATTAGTATATAGGTTAATGGTTAAGTAGCTCAGCCCTGAGATTGCAGCCAATCGAATCCTAAAAAGAAAACTGAATTCTCAGACTGCACACAACTTGCTTGGACATTTAAGTATTTTTCACCTTTTATCCTAACAAGTCCCTTACGCTGATTTCCATCTTGTGATGATCTTCCATAGATAAAAATAGAAAACCAGACTTTGGTGCTGCTGGGAAGGAGGACACTGTATTGTTCATTTTCAAGGACTTCACTCCATCACCTCATTCTTGTCTGTTTATTGCAAGGACAGCAAAGCCCTTACAAACTTGTTTTTGGGTGTTTGCAAAGAAGCTACTATACCAGCTCAACCTTCAAGGATAAAAATATGTCTACCATCTATCTATCTATCTATCTATCTATCTATCTATCTGAATGTAATGAGAACAAAAATAATATATAAATTCTAACATTCACAGTATTTAATTCAAAAGAGGCTCAATACCAATAATTATTTATTATAATTTTTTCATATAGAGAAAAACAATTTACTCACTACAGGGTGCAACTTTCTTTTGGTGCATTTAGTTTTCACTTCTGCGTCTCGTATACACGAGTTTGTCATTGCCTTGAAATTTTTCATGCAGCAAGGGTGGGCTATCATTGTTGCTTCGTTTGTGTGTTGTTTGATATATTGAAATTGTCATCTTTAATAACGGCTTATGTACGCCGAAAGCTTAGATTGGATTTGAACATGTATCAATATGGTGTTTTCCTTTCGTCTTTCAATGATAACGTGATTAAGCTTATCAGGCAATATGAAAGGAACTTACTTAAAATTAATAAACAAAACTTGTCTATATTATTTAATGAAACATAAATATACACAATACCTTTATATATATATATATATATATATATATATATATATATATATATATATATATAGATAGATAGATAGATAGTAAGGTAAAAAATCCATTGGTATATAATCCAAATAGTAATATGAAAATATTAGAACTGATCTGCAAAAAAGAGCTTGATGTATTTTATTTAATTTATACAAAGCATTATAATTAATAATCAAACAAATCCTTTTACCTCATAGGCTATTTCAGCAGACGTTGAAAGTGGTTGTCTGTCTTTTCAACCCCGGTGTGAAATGAAATGAAGTTCATGTCTATAAGGTTAGAGGATGTGGGGTGTAGCTGTTAACTTTGAGAAATTGAGATCGGAAGCTAAAGAGTCAACGTAAACCTTACCTTGCTGAAAAATATATAGACACAAACACATGCGCATATATATATATATATATATATATATATATATATACATGCACACAGATATATATATCTACACACATATATATAATTACGCATATATACATATAAACATACACCAAAACATATATATATATATATATATATATATATATATATATATATATATATATATATATATATATAATTTTAACGGAATATTGATAAAAAATTTTCACTGTATATTGTTCATTTTATGTGATTATTGGAGTTAAGTGCATTGACAATGAATGGAAATTTTATTATATGCCTTTAAATTCAGGGTTATATTGGCTATATGGGAAGTGGAAAAAGACCTGAAACATGCATGACCTCTCCTGGGTCACCCCATCAATCCAGGGTTTGACCACTCTACACAGCACCTTTATGAAGTAAGTGGCATTTGGCATTAACCATGAAATCTTGTGGGAAGAAGCATGGCAGGATAACATTGCTTCATGACCCCAAGGACCATCACAAAAGACATAAATTTACTATGCATCATTGTGCATACCTTGATAGGATCTGTGTAACCACCTCTCATTCTACCTGTTTATTTTCTGATTCTGGTTGAAATCCTTTTCATTGGGGAAGAAACAGAAAATGATAACCTCCTTTGAGTATTTGAGTTTACTCAGCAAGTTCTTTGATTAGATCACACATTTCTTCTGGATCTTGTCAGGCATGAACATGCATCTGCTTATCACATAGGACTTGTTCCTGATGTTCTCATATGCCACACTTCTGATAGTGAATTCTGATGGCCCTCAACAGCTTACTGGAATTGGGGTTGATGATATCCTGGACTTGCTGAACAAAATAGGATGTTTCTTTCTCCTGACTACAGATCACCTGTCCCTGACAGAGGCCTCTTCATCATTCCAAACATTGAACACAAAGGACCTGACCTAGCCATTTTCAAAAAGCTACAGTCAATTCATAAATTATGCTAGAATCAGAAAGAAAGAACTGGGTGGGGCTATGGATGATTGAAAGGACTGGAAAGAAGTGGTCAGAAGTATTTATTTTAAAATGACCAAACAGATTTCTGAGTTGCTATGGTTGGTGGTTAGTTTTGTGAGTACAGCTTGCCTTTTCCTTTCTGTTATGTTAATGCTCTTGATACATCTGAAAGACAAATGAGAATGTGACATATTTATGCATGCTGTGTAACATTAAGTTAGGTTATCTTCTATTTATGACATGATCAAATATAAATTCTGTACCCTGTAATATATATATATATATATATATATTAATTCTCTTGGTATTGATGCTGAGAACCGGAAAGCATTGGCAGAAAATCAATCTGGGTGGAAGAAAATGGTAAATGATGGTTGTAAGGCATTTAAGGAAAAGAGAGTTGATCATGCAATCTTGAAATGAGCTCTTAAAAAGCAGGTCATGACCTCAATCCCACATAATCTTCAGCTTGTGCATACACATGAAACATCTGTGGTAGGGTCTTCTTATCCATAGCAGCTCTTTCTAAGATCTCATGAGAGACATCAATCAATGCTGGACACTTTTCTCACAGATGAAGGGGAGACTTGGGGCAGCAGAGGTGTGTTTCTATAGAGGGATGCTGAAAATACCATGGAATGAGTATGCAATTAGTGAGGAGGATTTAAGGATATTGGAAATAAAAAGGATACATTCCACACTCCTCCTTAGTCTTTTGAATAGGAGTAGAGGTTGATCCCTTTTTTTCCTATTTATGAATGGCTTTCCAGTTCCTTCTAAAGACTTCTTAAGCCATATACTTCAAACATTTCTATCTAAACTCATATTTTATTTACTATTTTTTTCCTCAATAAGAATAGATAGGTTCGCCTGTCATCTGGTTCAAACTCCTGCCCTGTCTTTTGAACAGGAGTAAAGGTTTATCTCCTGTTTTCTGTTTAGGATTGGGTTTCCAGTTCCTTCTAAAGTTATCTCATTTTCTTTCACTCCCAGTGATGCCCCTCGTAAGTTAGTGGCATTATCACCTTGCTTGGAGTGATTGATTAAAAAAAAAATCAATCCCAAACAGGCTATTTTAAGTCTCCTACAGGAAATTAATGTTATTTTTGGTCAGCAATGGGTCTGAAGAGTTACATATATGAGAATTCATAAGGATGGATAAACACTAAGACTATATACAAGCCTTTCATCAATGGTATATGCAAAAGTAAAGCAATATATATATATATATATATATATATATATATATATATATATATATATATATATGATAAAGTATAGTTTTAAGTTATTCTATATTTATGGGTTGCCATAGATAGATAGATAGATAGATAGATAGATATAAGATATACTATATTTATGGGTTAAAATTCTCAATATCAGAGATAGAGCATATGTAAATATTAGGTTAGTGCAAAAATAATGACGTAATAATGTCGTTTTTGACGTATTTTTAACGTCAAAAAACGACATTATTACATCATTATTTTTGCACCAACCTAATATAACAGTGGACATTGCAGTTAATATCCAGATCATGACGATTCCATATAAACATGAAACAGACTGTTAATGCTGGGTGTTAGCTTCAATGTCCACTTATATACATATAAATATATATATATATATATATATATATATATATATATATATATAGGAAAAATATTTCTCAAATTACTTAAACACTTCACCCAAAATTCTGAATTATATAAAATATTTAATAAAAACAGCTAAAGTAAGCTAAAGCTGTACTAATAAAAAAATAAAAAGACAAAATGGCAGAAATTTCTAAACTAACATGCAGCATAACATTATTAACAGTGACATATACAGTTGTAGAAATAAAAGCAGATACACATTAGATGAAGTTTGCAAAATTGAAGTAGTAATTTAAAAAGTAGAAGTAATAGATACAAATGGCCAGAAGAAAATATACATAGGTTGTACTGAGAGTAACTTTAAAAAGAGGTGGTACACTCATAAGTCATATTTTAAGCTAGAAAACCTTAGAAATTCTATTAAATTAGTCAACCATGTGTGAAAATTAAAGGAAAAAAATAAAAAACTGGAAAATTTTTAAAAAGGAAAAACCTTACAACAACCATAGAAACATCTGCAACTTTTGTAAACAAAATAAATTAGCTAAAATAACATTTCCAGACCAAAAACGTTTTTGCATCAGAGATTGGAAATTATGACCCAATATATACATAGTAAAAAATTCCTTTTGAGTTCATATGAAGTGGGATGAAAAGAATGTATATATATTTTATTTAATCCCCAACTGATACATTTCCAATACACTTGATTTTTCCCTTCTCCTCCTCACCTTGTACCACACTTCATGTTGTGCACTTCATTTATTTACTTTTTAAAAAAATATAGTGTTCATAAATTTGTATTCTATTTTTAAAAAGCATAAAGCATTAGAAAATCAATTGAACAAAATCGCCTGAAGATACCAAAAGTTTGAAACCAATGTTGTGGAATCGGTTGATCTCCTAATTTTCTATACTTAAAAGCTCTACATGTTAATTTTTATCTTTTTATATGTGTATTGAGCACTGTTTTTAATACTACTGTTTCCTGGTCTAATTCAACTCAGACCACTAAATTTTTATTATTATATGTATATTTTATTATTACACACACACATATATATATATATATATATATATATATATATATATATACTGATGCATGTTTCATTAAATAATATAGACAAGTTTCGTCTATTTATTTTATGCAATTTCCTTTCATATCGTCTAATAATCTTAATAACATTATCATTGAAAGACAAACATGAAACAAATATGCATCAATGAAAAAATCCTGCCTAAATACATGCAATATATATATATATATATATATATATATATATATATATATATATATATATAGATAGATATATATATATATATATATAGATATATATAGATATATATAGATATATATGTATATGTATGTATAGCAGAACAAAATATACAAACTCTATATATTTTATTCCAGACTAATGTGGGATAATTGAATGACCAAATGAAAAAATCCTATGATACATTTCAGCCTTTAAAAAGTATCTTTCAAACTAAATAATTTTTTATTGATGGGATCATGCATTTATCAGGGGAGGTAATGAAATACAAGCAAATTTTGTATAATTATACATTGAGAAAAATACCCTTGAATCAGGGGCACTTAATTTTAGAATTAAATTTCTGATATTTGATGTGTCTGGATGCACAATCTAGTCAACTTCATTCAGCTTCCTGACAATTTTTATTTTTATCACTGTTGTTTTTAAATATTCTACATTGTAATAACAGTAGTCTTGTTAAGAAAGGTGATATGTTGCCTGAACCTGCATATAGTCTAAACAGTCTTGTCTATCCAAATGTTTTTCAGGCTTTCTGTATGTTAGGATCATCTCCTAAGTTCGATATTATGAAAAATCAACTCCTTCACATTGCGAGATTCAAATCCAGGTCTAATGGTTAGAAAGCTAACATTCATCTAATCACTTGGACATTTTGCCAACATTATATACATACATACATACATACACACACACACATATACATATATATATATATATATATATATATATATATATATATATTTTTTTTTTTTTTTTTTTTGAACAATAAAAAAATATTAAAAAATTAAGATCTTCAGACACACTGGGTTGTAGATTAATATTCTTTCGTTTTTTATTATTATTTCATTTAGATTCGTCGACTAGTTTCGGCCAAAATGGCCATCATCAGGAGAAGAAATATTTCTGCTTGCTGGTAGCAGTAAA